>PVHT021183646.1:4501081-4538793 GCA_004024745.2 Catagonus wagneri | reverse complement strand
AGGCAAAAGGCAAAAAAAAAAAAAAAAGAGATAATAAGTGAAAAGTGGCTAGGGGCATGTCCTACATGATGACGACAATGACAGTAATGCCTTTAGAAGCTTTGAGTTTATTTTCACCCATGTTGCTGCTCTCACCACTGTCACGTAATTTGTATTTCTAAGCTTTCTGTTAAGTTCTCCAAACCTCACACTGCTTGGGTCCTTGAAAACGTCGGGGTCTTTGGGCTGCATATTTCATCACCAAGCTTTCCTGATGGATGGAACATTCATGGCTTTGGTCTAGATTGGTCATCTTCAACTGGGATGATTTTTTTTCCCCTTCAGGGGGTATTTGTCAGGGTCTAGAGACATTTTTATTCCATGCAGGCAACATGGTCCTGAGAAGAAGGGAAGAGAAGTAGAGTGAGAGGAGGGCAGTGAGGGGACGGGGCTGCCTTTCAACCTCACCAATCAGGTTAAGTCGCCCTGCTCCCCTGGGGTGTGGGGAGCAGGGAAGCTGAGAGTGTTACTCTAGGGCAAGGAAAGGAAGCTTCCCCTTCAATGGTCGGAATTGCTTGCTGATGCAGAGTCCTGGGCTCTGAGAGTCATGGAAGGTTCCAGGGAGGCTGTCTTGCCCTGGCCCTCAAATCGTTCGCATACCATAGATGTTTGAGGGAAAGAGTGGGGGGCAGTAATGCGGAGGGAGGAGAGAGGAAAACACAGAGACATCGCTGTAACCACTAAAATCCTATCCTTTTACCCAGCATGCTGTGGTGGTTAGCTGCACGGGCTTTGGAGTCCGACAAATGTGGATTTAAATTCCATCTCTGCCCTTTGCTGTGGGATTCAGAACACAGCCTGTAACCTCTCCACGTCTACTGTCCGCATTTATAACATGGGGCTCATTACCTCGACTCTGTGAGGTTACCCTGAGACTTAAGGGGAGAGTCTCCATAAAATGCCCATGATGCAGTAGGTGCTCAATAAAACTCTGAACAAAATCCAGTCTCCTCAACGTGGTCTACAAGCCCCGCGTGCTCGGATCCCGTGTCTCTCTCCCACACCGTCTCCTCTCTCTCCCTGCAGTTCATTAGGCACTGTGCACTCATCTTCCGGCTCCTCCAGCGTCCCAAGCCCATTCCCACCTCGGAGCCTTTGCACATGCTCTTCCTTCTGCACGGAGAACTGTCCTCAGGAATTTTCAGCCTCAGGTCTCCTTATCGTGAGGCTCTCACCTCCCTGGATGATGCTTCCTTTCATCTCCTTGCCTGCTTTCTCCCCCTCGAGGACACACGCTCGTCTCTATCATGTGACCCTGTCTTGTCTCTTTCGTGATATTTATCATCATCTGGCATTTTATGAAATTGCTTTATTGTCACTCTTCCACAAGGATCGAAGCTCCTTGAGGCGGAAACCTCCTCTGTGTTGCTCATGCTGTAGCCCCAGTTGTGCAGGGCTTGCAGTTGGTGCTCAATAAAATCCCCTGGAGGTGAGAATGATGGTGGCCCTGGAGGCAGTGAGGTTGGAGGTGGTGAGGACTCTTCATCTTCTTTCTGTGGCTTCAGAAATTTTTTTTCCTTACTGACCTGCCTCAGGCTTGGAGCCTCTCCCTGTGTGGGTGTCTTGAGGATAACAGGCAAGGCAGGGTGCAAGGAAGGCACCTGTGGGTGGGCTTTCAGAAGGAGGAGGCTCAGGCTTTGGGAGGGTGACATGAGGCTGGGGGTTTTCTTGACCTGAGACCTGAGAGTCTAGGGAGAGTTTATAGACAGCAACCCAGTTATTATCACTGGTTATTGAACATCTATGTATCTCTCAACATTAGCCAGGATGTTTTACATTGTCTTTTATCGATTCGTAAAGGGCTTTATAAAAGTTTTTTTTTATTATCTATTCCTAATACCCAGCAGGGGTATACCTCTGTCCAAAAGTGGATGCTTGCTTACTGTGGGACTAGAATGCTTTTCTTTTTTCTTTTTCTTTTTTTTTCTTTTTGTCTTTTTAGGGCCACATGCATGGCATATGGAGGTTCCCAGGCTAGGGGTCAAATTAGAGCTGTAGCCACCAGCCTACACCACAGCCCCAGCAACCCCAGATCCGAGCCACATCTGTGACCTACACCACAGCTCACGGCAATGCTGGGTCCTTAACCCACTGAGCGAGGCCAGGGATTGAACCTGCATCCTCATGGATGCTAGTCAGATTCCTTTTGACTGAGCCATGACAGGAACTCCTGGAATGCCTTTTGTTCCAGGCTGCCTGAGCTGTTCTCTTCCACTGGTTGTGTGAATATCAAAGCACAAAATGTCAAGGGCAACGTGAGTTTTTGAAGTCAGGGACTCCATCTGGATCGTCTTTTTTATCCTCAATACAAGACCTGGTGTGTAGTAGGTACTTAATAAAAACATCCCCTAGTGAGTTCTGGTTGTGGCTCAGTGGCAACAAACACGACCAGTATCCATGAGGATTTGGGTTCGATCCCTGGCCTTGCTCAGTCGGTTAAGTGTTGCTGTGAGCTGTGGTATAGGTGGCAGACACGGCTCAGATCCTGTGTTGCTGTGGCTGTGGCTTAGGCCTGTGGCTACAGCTCTGACTGAAGCCCTAGCCTGGGAACTTCCATATGCAGCAAGTGTGACATTAAAAAAAAAACAACCTTAAAATGTGTTACATAAGGAACACATGCCCCTTTTAGAATAGCTACTACATAAAGAGTAAAAGAATAAAACAGAAATCACCTGTAATCCCACCATCCAGAGCTAATCACTGCTATTTATCAAGGTTTTAAAATTATATACAGGTAATAATATACAGATACATATATAAAAATAAAAATATATACCCATATATAGAACTGTAAATTTTATATATTTATATCTGTAAGTGATTCTTATAAACATGGAATCAAATTGCACTACTAATTGTAATGGCTAATATTTATAGAGGGCCTCTTATGTGCAGCTATTATTCAAATGTCATTTTACGTTCTAGCTTACTTAATCCTCGTAATAACACTATGAGGTAGGTATTACTTACTTACTTAATTAATTAATATGATCATTCCCAAATTAGAGAGGAGGAAACCGAATTACAGGAAGTTTAAATAAGGTGGCCCAGCAGTAAGTGATGGAGCTAGTATTCAAACCTTGGCCAATTTGACCCCAAACTTCATTTAACAATAGATGGGCATATCTTGCCATATTAATTTTCTATAGCTATGGCTGTGAAGTTTTTATTGTCCCACAATTCATTTAAATCAAGCTGGTAGACAGATTTCAAATCATGTGCCAAATTAAAAAAATAGTAAAAAGAAACTCTTGATCAGTTTCATTCCAAAATTTGAAAATGAGCTAATATGGTCCCATAATAGCTTGCTAGGGCTGCCATAACAAAATACTATGAAGGCCATAAGTTCAAAGTTCAAAATCAAGGTGTCAGCAGGGATGGTTCTTTTTTTTTTTTTTTTTTTTGCTTTTTAGGGCCACATCTGTAGCATATGTAATTTCCCAGGCTAGGGGTTGCTGAATTCAAGCTACACCTGCCGGCCTACACCACAGCTCACAGCAATGCTGGATCCTTAACCCACTGAGTGAGGCCAGGGATTGAACCCGCATCCTCGTGGATACTAGTTGGGTTGGTTACCCCTGAGCAACAGCGGGAATTCCAGGGCTGGTTCCTTTTGAGGGCTGTGAGGGAAGGATGGGTCCTGGGCCTCTCCTTGGTTTGTAGATGGCCATCAATTCGCCATGTCTCTTCATATCATCTCCCCTCTCTGTGTCCAGATCTCCCTCCCCCTTTAAAGAATACCAGTGATATTGGATTAGGGTCCACTTTAGTGCCCTCATTTTCACTTGATTATCTCTGGAAAGCTTCTATCTCCAAGAGCGAACAATATCATGTTCTGAGGTCCTGGCGAGTTAGGCCTTCAACATAATTTTTTGGAGAGGACATAATTCAATCCATACCAGTTCCCAATCAGCACCATAAGGACATTAATCCATATAAATTCCTTTTATTTGTCTTGCTGGAAGAACTGATGTTTTGCAATTGTAGCCTGCTATGCAGCAAAAAGAAAAAAAAAAAGAAATATGTTACAGACTTAGAAAATTAGCTAATATATCAGAAAGTCACATGCAGTCATATGTCTCTCAAAGGGGATCTCTGAATAAAGAGATGAGAAGAATTCAACCAATGAGAGATCAGGCCAAGAACCTTCTAGGCAGGTGAACAGCTAGTACAAAGTTTCCATGGCAGGAAAAAGCTTGGGAGGTTTGGGTTTTGATATTCAAGAAACAGAGAGTAGGCTGAGGTGTAGGGGGGGAGGGGAGAATAGTGGGTGATAAGGTTGGAGATGTAGATAAGGACCAGGTTGTGAGGGTCTTTGTAAGCGTGGAGGCAGGCGGGCCTGTCAGGTGTCCTGGGTGCACAGCTAGACTACATTTCCCAGCCTTCCTTGCAGTTAGGTGTGGGTCATGTGACTGAGGTCTAGTCAAGAGCAACTCCAGGGAGTTCCCTTCGTGGCTCAGTGGTTAACGAATCCGACTAAGAGCCATGAGGTTGCGGGTTTGATCCCTGGCATTGCTCAGTGGGTTAAGGATCCGGCGTTGCCGTGAGCTGTGGTGTAGGTCACAGACGCGGCTTGGATCCCACGTTGCTGTGGCTGTGGCGAAGGCCGGCGGCTACAGCTCCTGTTAGACCCCTAGCCTGGGAACCTCCATATGCCGCGGGTGCGGCTCCACATAAAGGCAAAAAGACAAAAAAAAAGAGTAACTCCATTGGCCTGGGACTTGATGCTCTTTCTTCTGTAGGGTAATATTACAACCCACGCGTTTAAGTGGTGGTGGAATCCTAAGATGGAAGGAGCCTGAATCCAGAATCATTCCTTGGATGCCACTTCTAGAGGGACAGTGGGGTGGACAGTGGGGGACGCTGTTCAGATCATCTTTCTTACTGGGAGAATGATCCCAAGTGTCCCGTCCCCTGATGGTTAGCCCTTGACCAGGAATACTTGTTTGGACTTTATACATTTGTCCTAGCTTGGGTTGCTATAACAGAATAGCATAGACTGGTGGCTTTAACAGCAGACATTTATTTTTCACAGTTCTGCAGGCTGGGAAATCTAAAATCAAGTGTCAGCTCTCTTCCTGCAAATGGCTGCCTTCTTGAGGTATCTTCTCGTGGCAGAGAGAGAGAGAGAGGGAGGGAGAGAGAGAGAGAGAGCGCCAGCTCTAGTTTCTTCTTCTGAATGGGACGCCAATTCCATCCTGGGAGTGCTACCCTCATGATCTCATCCAAAACTAATTACCGCCCAAGGGCCCCACTCTCAAATGCTGTCACATTAATGATTAGGGCTTTAAGATATGACTTTGGATGGGTGAGTACAGAGGACACAAACCTTCAGTCCATAGCTTAGATGCAAGAATTAAACTTCTATTAGGTTTGGCCACTGAGATTAGGGGGTGTGCTAGTTAGAGCTCCTGGTGCTGCCTTAAGATCCAGAGAAGGAGCATGATTTTGGTTTAAGGGAATGGGAGGACATTAGAAGGTTTTCAGCAGAAGCACAAGACCATCCAACTTAAGTTGTGGCTGATTTAGTATTTTGGATGTAGCTTATTAGCTGACTGAGTGAGGGACTAATGTTAATGAAGTGAGCAATTCATTTATCAGTGCATCTGTGGGTTTCATTCTAGTTTTTGCTGCCAGAATGCTACCCGGCCAATTCTAGAGGGACAGTGGGGTGGGCAGTGGGGGACGCTGTTCAGATCATCTTTCTTACTGGGAAAATGATCCCAAGTGTCCCGTCTCCTGATGGTTAGCCCCTACTGTCTCCATTGAACAGAACTTCACCTCACAGTCCTCCCAAGCCTATTCCTTTCCCTCCCATGTTTCTATCTCAGCCAATGGCATCTCTTCCACCCAGTTTCTAAGCCCCCCAAACAACTAAGGATGCACTTGAATATCTTGTCATGGTCGACAAAGCCCTACATGGACTGACCACTTTCTGATTCTTCCACGTTCCCACCCTGTCTCTGGCTCTCTCGTCCTCACTCCCTTAGCTCCAGACACACCGTCTTCTATCTATTCCCCAAAGGCTAGCCTGGCCTGACCTCAGGGTCTTTGCACAAGCTTTTCCTTCTGCCCAGAGCACTCTTTCCCCAAGCCTTTTTTTTTGTTGTTTTTTCCCCAAGCCCTTTGCATGGGCTCATCCTTCCGCTCTTAGCTCAGATCTTGTTGCTCAGAGAAGACGTCATGCCCACCTCCACTCGAGTTGCCCCCCGCCCCCCGCAGCTTGCTCTCAGGTCACACGTTTATCGTCTCCCTGTTTCAGCATCTTCCTCACATTCATCACTGTCTAAGGCAGAGCCCCAGAGAGAGGACATGCTAACAAAGTAGGGGAGACATCAAGGGGACCATGTTAGTAGCTCTTGTCAGACCCTCAGACTCCAGGCCCCGCAGCGCTGATGCCTCTGGGGGAGGGGCTGGAACAAAGCGGAAGTTGAGCTGGGAGCTGATGCAGCCCGAAGGCAGTCAGAGCAGGAGAGGATGTGACACCCCCAGACATCAGGAGGGCCAGGAGATGTCACTGCAGGGGGAGGAGGGGACATCGGTGAGCACACAACACATTGAGGAGTATCTGATGGTGTGTGGAACTCCTCTGACTGTGTGGAGATGGAGCCAGAGAAATTTTTTTAGTTACTGGCACTGCGTGGAAGGGAAAATTGTGGCTAAAATGACAAACCCTCTTCTTTAAGGGAGACAGGGTATGGTTAACCTGACTGAGAGATGTAAGAACGGTGATTTCACTCAGTCTCCTGCAGCGGGGAAAGGCCAAGCCCACAGGACATTTTTATGGGCCGGTTGTCAGGGGTGATTTTGGTCATGAGGGCCTTTGGGGCTTATCGGTCTTCCGGCCTGGAGGATCTGAGGAGCATTTGGCGTGGGGAGGTATAGGGTACGTGTTGTGGTGCGGGGAGGAATCTGTACTCCAGCCAACTAGGAGCTGGATGCTCTGAGCTGGGAAGCCCTTTAAGAGAAATTTTTCCTCTGTCCTCAAGTTTCCATGAGGAACTTTTGCCCCAGTTTCCAGGAGGCAAAAGTATTTGGAAGTAATTCATTTCCTACCTTTTGCTCACTGAATCTTCCCCCAAGGGATGAAGGAGATCTAATCTGCTTGGCCAACCCAGGTGAAAGAAGAAAATGTTCAGTCACCCTTTCCTCTCTTTCCCCTTATGTATGTGTGCAGGATGGAAGCTTTTTCCCAGTTTCCCACGTGCAGCCGCTCATGTTGTACACTGCAAAACTCCATGGGATCCTTTGCAAAAAGGAGGCAAATGGCACTCCCTAGAGCTGAGCAGAGTGCTAGTCCTACCCTTCTCCAATTCCAGCCCTCGGTGGAGTAGGCCTCTCTGGAGCAGGGCTCAGAGTCAGTTTTTAGAGGCGTGTCTGAAAGTTCATCTCTTGCTACCCCAATACATGGCCCAGTTGATGCCAGAATAATGGCTTCCCACTCCCAAGGATATTCCCACCTGAATCCCCAGAACCTCTGGATATGGTATCTCACATGGCACAAGATTTTGCAGACATGATTATGGGTTTTTGGTGTGGTGTCCTGTTTGCAGACAGAGTTGTGGCCTCTCTTACTTCTGGTGTTTGCCTCCCCTGTGGCTGAGGTTGGTATAGGGGGGCTTGCTGTAGGCCTCCTGATGGGAGGGACTGGTGCCTGCCCACTGGTAGGTAGGGCTGATTCCTATCCGTCAGGTGGATGAGGTTTGTCTCTGGGTGAGATTAGAGTCTGGCTGTGTGCCTGAGGGGTCTTTAGGCAGCCTGTTTACTGATGGGTGGGGCTGTGATCCCACCTGGATTATTGTTTGGCCTGGGGCTTCTCAGCGCTGATGGGAGGGACCAGATTTTCCCAAAAATGGCCACCTCCAGAGAAATGCAGGCTGCTAAATGTCCCCAAAAGCTTCACCTCCAATGCCCTTCCCCCACAACAAGGCACAGTCACCCCTGTTTTCCCAGGAGATCCTCCAGGAATTGCAGTCAGGTTCCACCCAGATTCCTATGGAGACTGCTTTGCCCTGGGACCCAGTGCATGTGAAAGTCTGTGTGTGCCTTTCAAGGACGGGGTCTCTGTTTCCCCCAGTCCTGTGGAGCTCCTGCACACAAGCCCCGCTGGCCTTCAATGCCAGATGCTCTGGGGGCACTTTCTCCCTGTGCCCGATCCCCATGTGTGGGGTTTTGACGTGGGGCTCAGAACTCTCAGTCCTGTAACTGAGTCTCTGTGATGCAGTTGCTTTCCAGTCTGTGGGGCTTCCCATCTGGGAGGTATGGAGTTGCTTCTATTGCATAATCGCTCTTGATGTGGTCTCCTCTTTGTCTTCTGGAGTAGAATATCTTTTTGAAAGTTTACAGTCCATTTGGTTGAAGGTTGCTCGGCATTTGGTTGTAATTTTGTTGTTTTTCTGAGAGAAGCTGAGCTCCAGTCCCTTCTATTCCGCCATCTTAATCCAATCTTGCAGACGTGATTATGTAAAAGATCTTGAGATAAGAAGTTTTTCCTGGATTATCTTGGTGGACCCGATGTAATCACAGGGTCCTTCTAAGATCAAAGGTGATGTGATGAGGAAAGAGAAACTTGATGATGCTGTACTGGTGGCTTTGAAGATGGATGAGGGGGCTGTGAGACAAGGAATGCAGGAAAGTTTCTCCCCTAGAGCCTCCAGAAAGGAACACAGCTCTGTGACCACATCGGTTTAGCCAGGTGAAATTAATACACGTGGGTTTCTGACATTCAGGACTCTAAGATAATAACTTTGAGCTGTTTTAAGCCACTAAGTTTTGGTCATCTGTTACAGCATGTGTTACAGGGCACTAATAGAGACTCAGCTGGTATTAGGCAGAAATGCCCCGTTGTTGCTGCTGTGGTATTGCAGATGCGGCTCGGATCTGTTGTTGCTGTGGCTGTGGTTTTGGTCAGCAGCTGCAGCTCCGATTTGACCGCTAGGCTGGGAACCTCCATATGCCGCAGGTGAGGCCCTAAAAAGCAAAATAAAATAAATAAAATAAAATAAAGTAAAATAAAAATTAAATACTAATTTAAAATTTACTTTCTTGGAGTTCCCGTCATGGCTCAGTGGTTAACGAATCCGACTAGGAACCATGAGGTTGTGGGTTCGATCCCTGGCCTTGCTCAGTGGGTTAAGGATCCGGCGTTGCTGTGAGCTGTGGTGTAGGTTGCAGACGCGGCTTGGATCCCGCGTTGCTGTGGCTGTGGTGTAGGCCGGCAGCTACAGCTCCTGTTAGACCTCTAGCCTGGGAACCTCCACCTGCTGTGGGTGCGGCCCTAGATAAGGCAAAAAGACAAAAAAAAATTTACTTTCTTCATTGTACTAGTCACATTTCAACTGCTCAGTAGTCCCACGTGGCTTGTGACTACCTCTTGGACAATTCAGATATAGGGCATTTTGCTCACCCTAGAAAGGTCGATTGGCTGGCACTGGGCTGGACGTGGGGGGAAGTCATAGGAACCCCATTAAAAGCCGGGGAGTATCAGCCATGTCCTCCAGCCAGACAGTACCAAGTTGGCGGTTTATTCTCCATCTGAGGGCTGTGTTTATCATTCTAAATGTATTTTGTCCCTGGGGGCAATGGGGCAGAGGTGAGATGGATGCCTTCCAATCCCAACACAACCCAGTAGGGACGAAGGTCTAATAGAACCGCGGACCGAAAGGGAAACAGGGACCCAGCTGCCCAGCACCAGAGATCGCCGGACCCAGCACCCATTGGAATTCTTGACCCCCCAAAGATGTTTGCAGGGAGAAAAAGTAGTGACATCCTTCAGAAACATAACTCAGACAACAGCTGGGTTTCTGGAAACCCTTGAGATCCAGATAAGATTGGCTTGAAACCTCATTCCATTGCCCAAGCCGTCCAGCTCTCTTCTCCAGACTTCTGAGTATTCTTGACATCCTCCCAGCCATTTCTGCCTTGAGCATAACCTCTTTCGGCTACGTAAACCCAGACCTGACTTTTCAGCTCCTACTTGGATTTTGATACAAAGCATCCTGCCTTTGCCCCCGCCCTGCCCCCCTACAAGTGTTTGAGAAGCAGTGCAGGGAATGGATCCTGAAGTCAGACTGCCTGGTCCCGTCACTTGCCGGCTTTGGGACCTTGGATAACTTCCCTCACTCTTCTGTGCCTCCGTTTTCTCATCTGGAAATTTGAGATAATAAGTTGCTGTGGGGATTACAAGGGTTCATTTGTGAAAATTCCTAGGAGAGTTGCTGGTACAGAATAAGTCCTTAAAAGGGGTTGGTTAATATTTGTAGGTATATTGAAAATTTCGGGTTCACAGAGGGAAAGCTATACCCTGCCATAAACAATTCAAATAGCCAATTAGCCATTCCTGGCTAATTACATCTGTTTGGCTTCTACCAGGAAAGATTCTAATTAATTCCCTACTGTTTGGGGTATCTGTGTCCTGGTCTTCACTTCTTTTTCTCCTTTCTTTGGCAAAGGGTCAACAGAGTGGGGGTCCCAGCTGGCTGTAGCGGAGTATGGAGGTTTATAATGCAAGTGCCTGACTGCAATTTCACAAGAAGTTGTTTTTTTTTTTTTTTCTGCTCAGATTTATTACTCTTGGTGTGTCTGTGCCAGGGGGATTTCAGGCTAAAAGAGCCATCGTTATCTATTTCAGAGGAAGTGGGAGATGGGCGCTTCCAGACATTGTCTGTGAGCAATCGGCTGTGGCTGTGAGTCAGTCATTCCTGGTCCCCTTTCTGCGGGGTCGAGGCGGGGGGCTGGCCTGGAGCTGGTCAAAGATTTATTTTAGAGTATTGCTTCAGCCCAGCGCAAGCACCGCCCCTCTGAGAGAGAAGACAAAAGGATCTCCATTAGCAAGCAGGGGAGGAACTGACATTGATCTTGGAGTCCAAAGGATCCAGGTTTCTCTGAGCTCTGCCCCTTATCAGCTCTGTGACCTTAGGCAAATTACTTCACCTTTCTGGGCCTCAGTGTCCTTACATGCAAAACGCAACAGCTATCTGGCTGCTACTATATAGTTCAGCCTGATACTATATTTAAAAGACAATAGTACATTTACTGAGCCTGGTAGGCAGTGCGGTCTCAATGAACACTAGTTACAACCTATGCAGTGCTCAGAACATTATAATGAGGTAGGTGTTATTGCCTCGTCTTGACTGAGCCAATTGCCAGAGCTCACAAAGCTGATATACTTTGGAGCCAGGATGACAGCCTGACGGAGTCCACATGTTATGATTTTCTTTGTCTCTTACATATTATATGAAATGCCCGAATGCCTTCTTTTTGTAAAAACCCAATAATTCAGAAGCACATAGAGTGAAGAATGAACTTTTCTCTTACCTGTTGACCGCACTCTCTTCCTCTGAGATAACCGTTGTTAATAGATCATTCTGGATGAGTGTTGTCCATTTTCTGTGGAGTTCCATAGTTGTCACCTCACTTTAAACATCTGTCATCTATCTATCGATCCATCTAGCCAGTTCTGTGACTCATTTTTGGCACTTAGCTTTATGTCTTGGAAAATTTTCCATATATATATATACAAACTTTGTATTATTTTGGGGAACCGCCATTGAGAGTCCATAAAATGACTGTATGGTAAATTATATAATCCGACTTCGTAATGATTTCTCTATTGAAAATGTTTGGATTGTCTGTAGTGTTTCACCTTTGAACTTCATTTGGTGTTTATGTAACAGCGCTTTAAATTCTGATGTAATTTTATCTGTCAGTCTTTCCTTTATAGCTTCTGAGTTTTGTGTCTCATTTAAGAGGGCCTTCTTGGAGTTCCCATTGTGGCGCAGTGGAAACAAATCCAACTAGGAACCATGAGGTTGCGAGTTTGATCCCTGGCCTCACTCAGTGGGTTACGGATCCAGCATTGCTGTCAGCCATGGTGTAGGTTGCATATGCGGCTCAGATCCTTTGTGGCTTTGGCTGTGACTGTGGCATAGGTATAACTAAAACCCCATTATAATCCTAGAAGTGGGGCCCAAAACATTGTCAATTAAGAGGTGGGGTTGTTGTTAGAACAACCCTGAAAATGAGAATTAATTGTCAATCACCGATCATGATATATCTGAATTTATTTGTTATGAGGCGTACTCTTCAGTTGGTTTTTTATGTTGAAGTCTAAAGCATCTGGGATCTATTATTTTGAATAACATTGAGTAGGATCTAATTTTATTTTCTCCCTTGTAAATTAACAAGTGTGTCAATACCATGTATTGGATTGTCTGTTTTTCCTTTCTGATTTAAATTGTCACCTTAATCTACAAAGTATGGTATATCTCTCTATTTGGGTTTGTTTCTGGAATCTCCTATTCCAGTAATATACTTTTAGGCTTAATCACATTCATCCTTCTATTTTGTTCGGTCGCACTGTACTGGAGCCCATACTACACTGGCAAAGAGAAAGTGTTAAAATAATACAATAAATATTTTTGAGTGAGTTAATGTAATGAATTACGACAATAGATGTCTTACTTCACGATCCTTGTATTTCCTTTATTACAGTGCTAAATCTGATCTGTTAATATTTATTTGGAACTCAGCATCTATTTTAGTGACTGTAGACTGCCGTTTTGAATTTGTATCCTCTCCTTGTCTAGTTTTGGCACCAGTGAACAGTTCTTGGCTTTTCCATCGGATCACACCTCCCCTCGGTTGCATTTTGACATGTGTTAATGACACATTTTGGTACCGTCTGTCGTGACAGACCTATAGCCCTGGAGCATCAGCGAGAGGCTGTAGGTAAAGAAAATCTCAGATCTTGATCCCGGATGAAATCACTGGAATCTGGGTGTATAAGGTGGGGGAGGGAGTTGCAGGCTGAAAGATTCAGGTCCACAGAGGTGTAGTTCTAGGGATCAGTGTTATGAAGTTGGCTAAAGGGGTACCAGGGCACTAAACGCCACCACAGGTGAACATGTGCGTCTTCTTGCTGTGTGTCTGCATGCATATCTGCCTATGTACTTGTGATAAGCCTGTGTGCGTGAATATATAGGGATACATATGTGGACATGTGAAGGAGCATATCCCGGTGTGTGTACGTACCTATGGGGAATGTGTGCCTGCATGTGGCTGTTTGTGTATTGAGGAAATTTCTGCCTTATCCGAGCTAGTCAGGCAGGACACTGTGAGGATCGCTTAAGCCTTCCTGGATTTGGGGAGGTGGATGGATCAGTGGGCCAGCATGGTTTTGAGAAAGACACATAACTTCAGGGTCCCCAAGTAAAACGTGGAAAAGGTACACCTCTGCCCTGTCCCCTCCTCCTCCGCCTGTCCAGAAGCTGGGTGGGAGACTCAAAAGAGCTGACCTCTGTAAAAAGCCTCTCACAGGTTGGAAGGGAAGGAAATGCCATCAAGCTCTGGTTTCTTGTTTCCCAGATGTGCTGTCACCAACAAGGCTGGGGCGGCCACGTGGGGGCCCAGTAGGGGCTCTGTTCCATTTTCACCACTGGGATGTCAAGCAGAGGTGTGGGCACGTGTGCTTCCACCAAGGAGCCGGTGCTCATCGTCAGATGGCTAGACCCTCTTCAGATCAAGCTGGCTTCACTCCTCTGTGTCCTCTGGATTGAAGTGCGGGCTCCTTCGACCCCCAGCCCCCTTTGGTACAGAGGAGCCAAGACAGACAGATTGCATCTCTCTCCAGAGCAAATTCTGGAAGTGCGGCACCAGCTTTGGAAGCTGCCTGTGGGGGAGACAGGAAAACTTCAACCACTCCCTCTTGCTGAACCTGTCGGGCTGGCAGACTCCACTAACTTTCCCTCTGATGGTTGCATTTGCAGGTTTAAGCGGAGCAGCCCCGACTAGCTTCTTCCTGCTTTAAATGCTATGGAGCAGGCAGTGTGCTTTGCACAGGTCTGTAAATGGGATGCCAGCCAAGCCACCTGGCAGCTGAGGACTGGCCCACAAAGGAGAATGGGCACTTTTGAGTATGAAGTAATGTGGCGGAATGCTGCCCGGTAGCAGCGCACCTGACTAAATGAGGCCAAAAATGTTCAGTCATATGGTTTATCATGGGAAGGGTATTAGGACTGGTTCTGATAAAAGTGACAAGAACAACAGTAACGAAAACCAACCACAAAGTCAATTAGCTTATGGGAAAAAGTAAAAGTCATTGGCTCACATAACTGAGAAGTCCGAAGTATGTTTCAGGCATAGCTGGATCCAGGCCTCACTCATCTTCAGAGTGCTCTCTTTTTCTTCCTCTCTTTGCTCTTTTCCCCTCTCTGTATTGGCCTTATTTTCTCCTCCTATAGATAAGTTAGCTCCCTGTGATGGAGGAAGATGACCACTGTGAAGCCATAACTGTGCATTCTCCCAAGAACCCCCATCACAGGAAGTTATCTTCCCAGACTGCTTTTGCAGAAAAGTCTCAGTGAAGACTGATTGGCTTGGCTCATGTCATGTGTCCACTTCTTGTCCAATCACTGTGGCTGGAGAGACAAATGTTCTGATTGGCCATCCTGGATGCTGGCCCACCCCTGTAGCTGGAAGGGAGATTGGCAGTCCCCAGACAGAGCTTGGGGTGGCCTAAATAACAGACATTATTTTTTCATAGTTCTGGAGGCTGAAAGTCCCAGATCAAAGTCTGGCAGGATCGATGTCTGGTGAAAAACCTTTCGTGGTTTAATGACAGCTGCCTTCTCCCTGTGTCCTCACATGGTGGAGAGTTGTCCAGTGTCTTTTCTTATAAGGACACTAATCCCACTGGATCAGGGACTCCATTATGACCTCATTTAACCTTAATTGCCTCCATAAAAGCCCTATTTCTACTGGGGGCTGGGGCTTCAACATACAAATTTTGGGATGATATAAACTTTCAGTCTAGACAAAGGGACAGTAGATTTATTCTTAATCCCAGTGAATCTCGGTCTCCTATGATTGTGTGTCAGAAACCGGACTAAGTGCTTTATGTGAATTAATTAATCCTTCCACTTCTATGAAACAGATATTGACATTACCTCAATTTTATATAAAAAGCAACCGAGTTGCAGGCAGTGATGTAAGTTATCTAAGGTCAAGGAACTAGAAAGCTGCAGGGCCAGAAGTTGAGCTCAAACCTGCCCAGTTTAAAAACCTACTCTCTTAACCATCATGCTTTCAGCCACCGGCAGCCTCCTCTGGTATGAAAGCATACAAAACCAAAATGTTTTTGAATGTCCCGGCTCCCTAGAAGAATTTGGGACTGCTTATTTCATGAAGCACCTGGTTTTAAAACAGTTTCTCATGGAGTTCCTGGGGGACTGGGCAGGTTCAGTCCCCAACCTGGCGCAGTGGGTTAAGGATCTGGCACTGTCACTGCTGCGACTTGGGTTCGATCCCTGGCCCCAGAACTTCTGCATTCCTCAGGTGCAGCCAAACAAAAACAACAGAAGTTCTCAAGGATAGAAGAGAGAACTACAGCCTGGAGAATCAAAGTCCTTGGTGCTCTGGTTTTGGAAATGAGGGTGTCATGCGCCCTCAGACATTCACCTTGGGAAACTTTTGCCCTGCTCTCCAAGTCTAGTCAAGCCATGCTCTTATTGGAGCCCAGCTCTGATGTCAGGTAGCGCCAGGTTCTCGGTTTGATAGAATGACATTGGGAAGCAAAAAATGGAAAACTCAGGAGTTTAGGGTCTTAGTTCCCCATCAGAGATGGTTTTGCCATGAAGCTAATGAAGCTTTGGGGCCCCTCATGAGCCCAGGGGTGGCCCTAGTTTCGTGTTCCCCTGGCGGTGTGTTGCTGTGAGCTGTTTGAGCTGCAGTGGCTCAGTCCGCAGTCCCTTTCCAACCCACTTCCTCCCACTCACAGTTCTTGGGTTGGGTGGTGTTGGGGTGATTTCTCTTTCCTCCAAGGTGGTACTGGATGGCCCAGATTTTTTTGTTGTTGTTGTTGGCACTTGAGGCATATGGAAGTTCCCAGGCCAGGGATCGAATCTGAGCCGCAACCACGACCTATGCCGCAGTTGGGACAACGCTGGATCCTTAACCCATTGCACTGCATTGGAGATCGAACCTGCACCTCTGCAGTGACCCGAGCCGCTGCAGAGACAACACCAGGTCCTTAACCCCCATGCCACAGTGGGAACTCCCCAGCATATTTTATATGCATACTTTTGTCTGATTTTTCTCACAGAGGCCCCAAATTATACAAGCTTCAGGCTTCCTAAACGGATCTGCCTCTCCCTACCTCTCCTGATGGGTTCTATGACGCAGGGTCCTCTTTGCAAGAAGCCAAGTCCCCGGGAGCAGCCAGTGGCAGCAGGTCACGATGCCTCTGTCTTCCTGTCACCCTCGGGTTTCCTTTCAGCTCTAAGACCAGAGTCGAGAGCCAGCAGGCCCCGAGTGGCCGCCTGACCTCGGTGCCCCTCAGGAATGAGCCTATTATTCATGAACAAGTCCGGTCATTTTACAGGCCAATTACTTGGGAGGCCATGGAAAGGAAATGCCGACACGGTGCAAAGCTGCGTCTCCCCTCCTAGCCTCTCTTTTCTCCCCACCGTAGCTTGGGTCTTTGCCACTTTTTAAATTTAAGCCGATTTGCTATCCCAGCCTCTGCAGTTTGATTATTTGACTATTGCCTGGCTCTTGGTCAAACCACCGGGGAGCCCACTAGCCAGTGATTAAATCTGGGCCATGATTATAATCGTTTTATTTGAGCTGGGCCTGTTTATGGGCCCACTGGTATTAGAGTGCGGTGTTAGTGTAATGAGGGATTAGCCTCAGAGAAATAATCATGTGAAGCAAGTGGGCTGAGAAATGCCAGACAAATGCCGTTGATTATTTGGCCAACACATCTTCACTTGATCTTTCCTTCTGTTGTGAAACAGAGAGTGTGGGAGAGATGTGAGCAGCCTGCCCATTACTGGGCACCTACTGTGTGCTGGGCACAACTCAGACATTTTCCATGCACTACGTTTTATTTTGAGATGATCTAGCAAGGTAGCATCATGAACTTATGTCTATTGAAAGAGGAGGTGCAGAGATGTTAAGGAAATTGCCCTTGGTCTCACCGCTGGTGAATGGAGGAGGCTTACGCGGAGCAGAGTCTGTGACCTCAAGCGCTCAGTTTAGTCCACCTTAAGCTGACAGATGTGTGCTTTAGGGCCACTCCTAGGTCCTCCGAGCCTTTCTTTGCTTGTTTCTGCTTTGAAAGCCTCAGCATCAGAAGTGCTCCGAAGAGGGTGCCACTGGGCTCAAGGAAGCCTTGAGGAATAAGAATCCCAGTGAGATCTTTTGTAGGAAGAATCACCGGGATCTTTCTGGAAGCAACTTGAGGTTGGCGATTTGGCTCCCAACTTCTGAGTGAGCACAGTGTGCCCTGCTGAAATGGACAGACCCACCACCCCGGGAGCATCATCTGATTCCAGATGTGTCACAGTGTCTTGAGTGTCCTTGAGTGTCTCTCTGGTCCCTGTCTACTTTCCAGCGTGGCCACCTGCCATCCTCATCCTACCATCGCCCAGGCTGTTTTAACGTCACAGAATGCAAGCAGTTTATTTAGTAAGTGATCCTAGGAAATGTGGACAAAGGAGACAGAGCAGGAGACGAGGAAGGGGAAAAGGGCAATGAAGAGTGAACGACTAAGTGTGACCCTCTGGGCGCCTGCCGGGGGGTCCTGGGAGCCTGTGTGTGGAACAGGCACTTCTTATCCCACCCAAGGGCAGAGTGCCCTTCTGTGACTCTGGAAAAACTCCTCAAAGAGTTGCACATTCTGGCCTTTTGGAAGACTGGCCAGTGTGCCCAGAAGTGTGGAGTGCCGAGAGGACATGGGGGGTGTCACAACAAGATTCTGGTGCAGTGAGAAAAATAAACCGCAATTTGTTTAGCCACTGGAATAGGATTTTCTGTTACTTGCAGCTGAAGGGATTCCCCAGGCAAGCAGTCGTTCGAAGACACCTCACTTTCTTTCGGTCCCCTGAACATGTCACTATTTTTGTGTTAGACAGGACTTCCCTCATTCTCCCCCACCTCTGCCCGGCTCACTTTCTCCTCCCTCTTCTCACCCAGGGCCTCTCCTCATCCTTTTAATGCTCATGCAGTTTCCAGAAGGGGCGGTGTGAGGCCAATTGATCAAAAGTGGTTTTCCCTCTCCTTTTTGAACCCCGGTCTGCCCAAATGCAGACAAAACACAAGTCTAATTTTTTCAATTATTAGATCCAACCAAATGTAAAGTCATTCTATGGAAGCTTCTAAACACTTACTCTCAAGTTCCATACTGACTGGGAACAAACAGTTCCCTCTCCAGCCCTGGACCAGGGACCACACTTTGAGTAGCTCTGCTTCATACAGTTCTGGCCACTGTGTGCCCATTGGATGGGGCCCTGGTTAGCTACTGCGGCATAAAAAAGTCACTCCCCAAACTTCCTGGCTTAAAAAATTATTTTGCTCTTATCTTTCATGACTTCTTTGAGTTAGGAATTTAGGGAGGGGTCTGGCTGGTCAGTTCTGGTTTGGAATCTCTCATGCAATAGCAGCCAGAAGGTGGTTGGAGTTATAATAATGCAGGCCTGGAGCAGCTGGGGGCTGATCAGGAACCTCTGTTTCTTTGTATGGTTGTAGGACTGTTTCATGCAATCTCTCAGTGTGGGCTAATTTGGGCTTCCTCCCAGCATGGCGGTCTCATGGCAGTTGACTGTTGGTGTGGAGGCATAAATGGAGACAAAGTGTCAGCACGAGTGGACAATGTGTTATCTGAATCACCTTTTCAGACTTAACCTCAGAAGTCCTGTAGCAACACTTCTGCCTACTCATTGATTGAAATAGTCACAAAAGCACACCTATATTTAAGAGAAGGTATATTATACCCTAGCTTTTGATGGCATAGTGGCAATATTCTAGTAGAACATATGAGATGGGAGATATTGTAACTATCTTTGGGCTACACAATTTGCCTCTATACATTTCATTGCCCAAAAGATGAAGGCAGAAAGCCTAGATAGCAAGCCTGGCTGGGTGAAAAGTAGAGTGGGGTGTCATGGAGGCAGTAAGAAAGTAGTGCTGGTTTGGGGAGTTCCCTTCGTGGCACAGTGGTTAACGAATCTGACTAAGAACCATGAGGTTGCGGGTTTGATCCCTGGCCTTGCTCAGTGGGTTAAGGATCCGATGTTGCCATGAGCTGTGGTGTAGGTTGTAGACGCGGCTCGGATCCCGCATTGCTGTGGCTGTGGCGAAGGCCGGCAGCTACAGCTCCTGTTAGACCCCTAGCCTGGGAACCTCCATATGCCAAGGGTGCGGGTCTAGATAAAAAAAGGCAAAAAGACGAAAAAAAAAAAGAAAGTAGGGCTGGTTTGTATTATGAAGGAGGTAGAAATCACGAGGAAATGCTGATCGGGAAATGAGGAATGAAGGAGAAATTAGAGTGAGGATGTGCCAAAGATTCCTGGCTCTGCCGTTTGGGTGGATGGTGGGTCATTTGAGTGGGAGAACATAGGAAGAAGGTCAGGAAGCAGGAGGGGGGCTGTCAATGCATTTGGCTTTGGTCTTGCTGAGTTTGACTCTGCCTGATTCATTAAAATCCCTCCCAGTGTAAGACCGAGCAACATTATGGAGATTGGAAAAGACTATATCCAGCTCTTAGAAACTCTTCATAGGAATGTGTCAGGTCCCCAGACAAACCTGAGCAATGGAGGGGCTGGGCTCCAGGGCAGATGGACATACCTGAGTGAGGAGGCTGGTAAATGCAGCACAGTGCGGTGCTTGCCAAATTGACTGATTGTCAGAATCTTTGGGGGGGCCTGTTAAAAATAAAAATTCCCAGGCCCCACCCCACCCTTACTGAATGAGAGTGATGGGGTTGGGGAGGGCCTGGGAAGGCCTGTTTCATAAAGGCCCCAGGTGATTCTGTGGATCGGGCAGGTCTGGCCAACACTGGGGAGTGTGATGTATTGCACAACAGCAGGCGGATCATCCACATAAACAAAATGCTACGGTATCATCGGCCTTGTGCGAAACTGTCACCCAGACTTAGATAGAGTTCTGGAATTGAACAAATCTGAGTGTAAATTTGGTCTCCATGGCTGCCTACTGTGGGATTGTGGGAACACAAAATCATTCTGTCTCAGTTTCTCCTCTCTAAAATGGGGATGATTAAATTATATATAAAATGTCTAGGAGTTCCCGTCGTGGCTCAGCAGAGACTAATCTGACTAGTATCCATGAGGACACAGGTTTGATCCCTGGCCTCGCTCAGTGGGTTAAGGATCCGGTGTTGCCATGAGCTGTGGTGTAGGTCACAGATGCAGCTTGGATCTGGCATTGCTGTGGCTGTGGCGTTAGGCTGGTGGCTATAGCTCCGATTCAGCACCCTAGCCTGGGAACCTCCATATGCTGCAGATGCAGCCCTAAAAAGACCAAAAAAAAAAAAAAAGTCTATATAATGATTCACTGAGTGCCTTCCAACTCTGACACTAGCATCCAATCCCACAAGTTAAAGGATGAGGTCCCCAACAAAACTGCTCTTCCTTCAGATGCCAGAAGCAAGTGGGGGTCCCCAGGAGACCCACATCTTCTCTGACTTGGCTACTAATGCAGGGGTTCTCCTGATCCCTACGCCCCAGCTCTGATAATTTGCTAGAACGACCTAAGGGAACTCAGGACATCTCTGCGCTTAACAATCACCATTTAAAGGATCAAGGATATAAAGGAACCGCCAGAGGGAGTGGTACATAGGACAAAGTCTGCAAGGGTCCGCAGTGCAGAAGCTTCTGTCCCCAGGTGACAGTGATGGGTCTTGAAGTTGGAGAAGCATGGCCGTAGAGCCACGGTGTGAAATCCCATTTCCTCAGCTGTGAGAGGAGATGGCTAGGGACACTGGATCAGGACGTGGCAGACACTGCTGGTCTCCTACCCAGCAGCTATCCTTCTGCCCTCGCGCTTGCTGCCAGGACAACGAATTTTAGGTAACGGGTGGCTGTGCTATTCCAGAGAAGCTGGGCGCTTACCCAGCCTGGAGTCCTGATTGGTGGAAACCAATCAAGGGACCCTCCTTCCACTCAGTACGGCAGGTCTGAGTGTGGCCACGTGAGCTAGGAGGGGACGACGGCAGGAGCTTTGGGAATGGCCCTCCTTGTGGAGTAGAAAGGTGAGGGGCAATCATTTCCCTTTCTGTCCCTGGACCTCGGGGGCGGCAGGGGACACCTGGAGGTGCAGCAGCCATCTTGGGAGCATGAGGGGAGCCAGCCTAAGCCGGTGGGCTGGTACAGCGAACCCCTCAGCCCCCCTCCCCACAGGGCCCTTGAAAACATGGTTGAGATGCTGGATTAATCCAGTCTACAGCTATGCTCCCTCAGGAACTCTTAAGACAGATAATAAAGGATAGATGTCAAATGGGACTTCTTTCTATTCTATTTTTTTGGTTTTTAGGGCCACACTCGTGGCCTATGGAAGTTCCCAGGCTAGGGGTCTGAATCAGAGCTGCAGCTGCTGGCCCACACCACAGCCACAGCAAGGTCAGATCTGAGCCACGTCTGTAACCCACACAGCTCAGGGCAACGCAGGATCCTTAACCCACTGAGCGAGGTGAGGACTCAAATCTTCATCCTCATGGACACAAGTAAGGTCCTTAACCCAATGAGTCACAGTGGGAAATGCTGGGACTTCTCCCCTTGACCAAGGTCCCAGACCCAGGAACCAGAGGCACCGCTCCACTCCCCAACATTATATAAAGGGAGGTGGTAGACCAGCTCTCTCAGACTTGGCGCTGTTGACATTTTGGACCAGATAATAATGTCATGAAGGGCTGCCTGCTCATTGTAGAATGTTTAGCAGTAGCCTTACTTTTCACCCCCCTGTAAGCCAGTAAGACTCCTCCAGACATAACAACCAAAAATGTCCATAGACATTGTCAGATGTCCCTAAACCGGGGGGCAGGGGGACACACCAGATTGCCCCTGTTTGGGAACTTGTGTTCTAGACCATCCATGATAGGGGAATCCCAAGCCAGTTCTGGAAACCGAGGCCATCACTGACTTCAGCCAATGCTGAAGAGAGGGTGGGGCAGATCAAGGAAAGAGGCGGAGGGAGGATTTTGTGTGAAGACAGTTGTCAGGGCCCGGGAGTTCCCCTTCACAGAGCACAGGGAGGGCCACCAGGATGGAGACGGGTATGTCCCCGTGGCCCGGCACGCTGGCCAAGCTGTGCAAACTCCTGGACCCCAGGCCTCTCCTGGGGCAGGGTTGAGTGCAATTAGAGAGTTCTTGGGGCTGCCGGGATGTTTGGGGGAGATCCAGGGGCCGTTGCCAGACTCGGGCCGGGGGAAGTTTAAAGGTGAGAAGCTGGCTCGAGTGTCCTTGAGACAGGACAGCAGAGGGCGAGGGCTGCGGTGGCAGGGAGGGGACGGGAAGGGAAAGCCTCACCAGATGCTGGTGGAGGGGTTCCCCCTTCTCCATGGAACTGCGAGGTGGGCTGGGGCCGTGAGGGGTAGATGGGAGAAGGTGGTGGTAGCCGATGGGTCAGGGTGGACCACTTTTGCCTGCGACCGGGCAGCGGGAAGTACCGGGGAGAGAGCGTCGAACAAACACAAGCGTCTCCATTGGCTGAACAAGCGAACTGGGACTTCCTTTTGCTCCTGGCCTCGCTCTGCCCTGCAAAGACCAGGAAAGGATTAGCAAGTGAGAGAGAGAGGAGCTGGAGCGGGGTTAGAAAACACCCTCCCATCTCACTACTCAGTGGAGGTCTTTCCTGGCTGGGGTACGACTTGAACTGAGCAGTGGCAGGGCCCTGGATGTGAAGGGAGAAGCTTTAACTTAGATTAGAGACTGAGGTTTTGATATTAGACTTCACGTTTCCAGAAATTTATCTGTGTCTTCTAGGTTGTCCATTTTATTGGCTTTTAATTGTTCCTAGGAATCTCTTATGATTCTTCGTAATCCTGTGGTTTCTGTTATGTTGTAACTTCCTTTTTATTCCCAGTTTTCTTTACTTGGGGCCTCTCTCTTGATTTCCTTTTTTTTTTATTTTTAAAAAAGATGTATTAGAGTACAGTTGATTTACAGTGTTGTGTCAATTTCTGCGGTGCAGCATAGTGATACAGTCTTACTTATATATACATTCCTTATCTTGTATTATCTTCCATCATGGTCTGGTTGTAGTTCCCTGGGCTGGACTGTAGGACCTCATTGCTAATCCATTCTAAATGTAAGAGTTTGGATCTTCCAAACTCCTGCTCTCTTTATTTCTTGATGAGTCTCTCTAAAGTTTTAACGATCTTGTCTGTTTTTTCAATGAACCAACTCTTAGTTTCCTTGGTCTTTTTATATTATTGTTGTTGTTGTTTTATTTCATTTATTTCTGCTCTGATCTTTTCTATTTCCTTTGTCCTTCTAATTTTGGTCTCTTTGGTTTTGCTTTTGGAAAGTGTGGGTGTTTCTTTCTATGAGCCAAAAGCTTTCTTTTTCTTCCTTGCTCTCCACCCAACTCCCTCTGATCTGACATGTGATCATCAGGCACAGGATTGCCCTTGACCTGGGCAGAGTAAGCTGGCTCCCCTTTGGCATGGCCCCCCAACCCACCATGCCTCCTTTTCTGCGGGACTCTGCACATTTTGATTAGCAGTCGCACGCTCCACCCCCCACCCCCAGTGTAAATCTTCCCCAGTGCAAGTTCCATGAAGACAGGTCAGGCTTGCCTCCTTCCCTGCTGGGTCCCTGGCCTTGTGGGCAGCGCATAGTAGGTGCTCACTAAACAAATGCTGGCTGACTGCAGCCACGTTGACCTGCGGCCTCCCCCTCCAGCCTTTGGTATTCCTCCCTTCACTCTCTGCTTCCGTTTTTTAAGTGGCCTATTGGAGAAAAGGGCATGGATGATGAAAGTGAGGAGAGAAGAAAGGGGCTGAGGAATTTTGCGCAAATGAGCCACATTCAGCAGCAGCACATTCACCGCATTCTTTGGAGGCCTGTGAAAATCTGGCAGACAGAAAAGGGTTTTGTGTGTGGGCGTCAAATGATGAGTGTAGCCCTGGACACTTTTTTTTAGGAGTGGGGAAAGGGGTGCGCGATTGCTGTATCCTCTTGGGCAAGAGGGACCGCAGCCTTCTAATTTTAAAAGTCTCCCTTTTAATTTAAAGGGGCCAAGGGATGGTTCTGGAGTAATTGCTCACTTGGGAAAGGCAAAGCTATTGTCTTAACGTCAACGAGGAAGCCTTCCCTGGAATGGGGCTGTGTCTGCAGGGGAGATCCCAGAAAAGACGCCTCCACAGATGGGACGCCCGGGGGCAATGGTGCACAGGGAAAGGGGCGATTCTTCGTCCTTCTTTCCCCCCAAACCTTCTATTTCAAAGTAATTCCAGGTCTATAGAAAAGTTGCAAGTATAGTACCATTATTCTTCACTTAGATTTCCCCGTATTCATTGTGTCATTCCCTCTCTCTCCATATTATCATTCCTCTTTTTTTGACCTTCTGGAGAGGAAGTTGCAGACATGATGTCCCTTTACCTCAACTTCCTCCATGGGTATTTCCCCACCAAACAGGCACAATCTCTGACGATGATCAAATCAGGCAATTTATATTGATACAATGCTCTTTCTAATCCTTTTTCATTTTGCCAATTGACCTAATAATACCCTATAAAGGAAAAGCAAAAGAAAAAGACTTTTTCTGGTTCTGGATCCAGCGCAGGATCATGTGTTGAATATAATTGTTAAGTCCCTTTAGTTTCCTTCAACATGGAATAGTCCTCAGGCTTTGTCTTTCACGATCTTGACATTTGTCCGGAGAATGGATCCGTTATTTTTTTTTTTTAGAATGGTCCTCGGTCTGAATTTATGTGACGTTTTCTTGTAGTTAGAGGCAGGTTTGCATTTTGGACAGGGATATCACAGGAACGATGCAGCGTCCTAAGGACTGACTTTGCAAAGGCGATCATTTCAAAGAGTTTGGCCTTGGAGAAAGACCAAAGTATCACAGAATGGTTACGACTCCAGGCCTTAGAATCACTCGCTAGAGATGCTGTTTAGAAGTGCCACCTTGAAAGGGTCACTTGACTTCTCTCAGGCTTTGTGTTATCACCTGTAAAAATGGGCAGAGTGGCCCTGGCTTTTACACTTTTGGATGCTTAACTATTGCTAGGGGTGGTTGCAAATGTCTTACACCTAATGGTTCACTTAATCTTCATGACAATCCTATAACAGAGATATTTTAAAATATGATTAGAATAAGAATGTAAATAATGTGAAAAGAGAGTCTCTTTACAGATGAAAAAACTGAAGCACAGAGAGGTTAAACGACTTGGCAAAAGTCACACAGCGCATATGCAGCGGAGATGGACATCCCATCAGATGCCTGTTTAATTCCCACACCATTCCTGGAAGTGACACCTTAGAAGCTTGTTGATGAGGACTTAAGAAGGTTACGTAGGGCAGGCATCTGACCCAGTGCCTGGCACGTGGTCATGATTAATACTGAGAGGTGATTTTTCATGTTTCCCTTTACTCCATTTGTTTCTCATTTTATGAAAGATTAGGTCAAGGAGATGTTCCAACTTGATGCTATGGAAGCGATCAGGAAACCGAGGCTCTCCCTAGGCCAGCTGACATTTACGAGGCCTCTGGGCCTCGTGAAGCAGTGAAGTCAACCTTGGGCTGCGTTAAGGGGTGAGGGAGCGGAGGGCATCCCAGCATCTGCCCTTGGCCGTGGCTCTTGTCAACGCCCAGCGCTGGCTGAGGCTGCCGGATGAAGCCTGGAGAGGAGCCAGTGCCCTGCGTACAGGGATTCCGAAAGCTTTGCAGGTGCCTCCACTTCGTGGCATTTTTCTCAGGCTGTCGTAAAGCGTGTTCACATTTCCTAGCTCCCGGCTGGCTAGCTGGGGGAGAGCAGGGAGAAAGGCAGGAAGATCGGGTGCTGCTGGGCGGGAGCACTGAGGCTCTGGGATTAGAATGTGTAATGTTGGGGAGGGTGGAGGAGACAGCTGGAAGCGAGCTGAGTTCATCACATTTTTTCAGGATAACCGCCTCCTAGCCATGGTTCCCTTGCCTGGATGACAGAGAAGCCAACTAAGAGAATGTTAACCTGTGCATAGGAAACAGTGATTACCTGGGTTCCGGGGGTAGGTTTCAGGCATGCTGTGACCTCCTCGAATTCTAGGTACAGAAGTGTGAGTGAGCGTGTGTCTATTTCCATGGGTTTTTCTAGGGAGAGATTTGTTAGATTTTAATCCAACCCTCAGTGTGTTCAGTTATTTAACATGGAGAAAGAATCCTTGGTGGTCAGGGAGAGGATGTGAGAGAGAAAGCGAAGGAGGGAGGTCAGGAGAGAGAGAGAGCACGAAAGATTATTTCATAACAGTTATACAAGAAGTTGCTAGGAAACTATTCACTGACTTTGTGGATTATAAACATTTTCTTCTTAAGCCCAAATAAATAGATCTCATATCATTCCAATCATGAGAACACAGCTGTTTTTGTGTTGGAAAGGAGTGGGGTTGGGTGCTGTGTGCGTGTGCATGTGTGTGTGTGTGCGCGTGCGCGCGCGTGCGTGCATGGGGAGGGATGGAGGGAAGGGGGAAGGGAAGACGGTGAAGCAGAGAAGAACAATATGAACTTCCTCCTGTCCTTGAGAAGGAGCTCAAATGTCCCTGCAGCCTGCTTCTGTGGATGCCCCAAGCTGATGATCCCGGGCAGCAATGCTAGTGGCCACAAGGTGACAAAACCTGTCCTTATTCACCGATTGGATGCTTGGGGTTTCTGCTTCTCTTCAAATTGCCGAATCTCACAAGGGATTCATGTCCCCTGAAAGGAGAAATGATGGTGGAAGGGGCTGTTTAGCTAGTTTGCTTCTGCAGTGGAGCTCTTTGAACTCCTAGGGACTCATTCTGGGTACAGCTTTCCCATGTGGGTTACGGAGACAGGTGACCAGAATTCCTAGGGTGTCCTGGTTTCAAATACTTGGCTTATTTCCTAGACCTTTCTGGCTTGGCTCCATCCATCCTTTTGAGGATCTGTCCCATGTTTCTTGGAAGATTTCTAGGAGCCAAGAAGCAGACTCCCCGCTCCCCCAACAGAAGACTCAAAGAACGCTAGAACCCCAGCTTCTGACTACCCCTCCCCCCATGGGGTCTTCCTCCTGCTGCAGCCATTACTAGGTCTCTGCTCTTGCTTCTTCCAGGTGGGGTCTTTCTTCTTTTCATGTCTTTTTTTTTCTTCCCCTCTTCCCTCCTTCCCTCCCTTCCTTCCTCCCTCCTTCCTTCTTTCTTTCCTTTTCCTTCCTTCCTTCTTTCTTCCTTCCTCCCTCCCTCCCTTCTTTCCTCCCCCTTCCTTCCTTCTTTCCTTCCCTCCCTCTTTTCTTCTTTTTCTTCTTTCTTTCTTCTTTTTCTTTCCTTCCTTCCTTGTTTCTTTCTTTCTTTCTTTCTTTCCTTCCTTCCTTCCTTCCTTCTTTCTTTCCTCCTCCTTCTTTCTTTCTTTCCTTCCTTTTCTTTCTTTCCTTCCTTCCTGCATTCCTGCCTTCCTCTCCTTCTCTCCTCATCTCTCTCTCTCTGTCCTTCCCCCTCCGTCCCCCATCCCTCTCCATCTCTCTAATTCACTCTAACACATTCATGAAAGTCTAGCACGTGCCAGGCACTGGTGCTGGGTGCTGAGCGTTCAGAAGGGAACAGCACAGGTGTAATCTCTGCTGTCGCAGCCCCTGACACCCACTGTTTGCATTTAACATCTTGTTCTGGCTTCAGTAGGTAGAGGCGATTAGACAGGGACAAGGGGAAGGTAGGGAGACCAGCTGGGAGGCTGTCACCATACAAATAGAAATGAGAGGGACTGAGATAATGCAATGGCAGTTTCCACTTTATGAATACTAAGACACCAGGTGCATAAAAATGAGTGATTCCGCTGCTGTGGAGTTTACCTTGTATCAGTTTAAAACGACCCTCTTTGTCCTGTCCACCGTGCACTTTTGCTGAGCTTTCTGCATCATCTGGCGAGGCTGTTGGCCCCTCTGCTCCGTGCCCACCATCCCATATCATAGCACTTCTGAACCCCCAACGCTGTTCTGCTTTTTCCTTTTTTTTTTCCCTAGCCAGTAATCACCGTTTAATTTAACCAAATAACTTATTCATTATTATTGTTTATTATCTGTCCCCCCTCCCCCCACTAGAATGTAAGCTTCGTGGGGCAGGGATCTTTCTCTGCTGTGTTTCACTGCTGTATCCTGCCTAGGACAGTGCCTGGCCCAGAGCAGGTGCCGAACACCTATCTGATGAATGAGTCACGAGGAACCATATTTCTTTCCACCTTTGTCTTCATTCAGTTCCTTTGCTCCTTATGTCCCCCTCTTATGATCAGAAGGATGTGAAGCAGATAGATGTCCGCTCAACACTTCCTATTTGTCCTAGAAAGTTATTATCAGAGTGTTGTTTTCATTTTAGGCTTTCACACATTGGTCCTTTCTTTTAAGCTACAGAGTCTTTCCAGAATTGGGCAGTTTTTCTTTCTGTTTGCTTTTCCTTCAATGGAGAGAGGCTTAACTTGGTCTAAAGTTTGCCAGCCGAGAGGGCTGGAGAAATAAACAGCTTTGGTGCCTCTTACTCTCACATGGATTCCAGGAAGTGCCCTTGCAGTATGTAAACCCCATCCTCAGGCGCCCTTCTTCAAATGTGGATAAGCCTGAGCAAGACTGGTCATCTCCTGCTGCTACCGATGGGTCCTCTGAGTTAAAGGCACTTGGTACCTGCTCTTTGAGGACCGAAGGCCATGAGAACCACCCCCTCCAGCCTTGCTCTTCCCTCTTGTCTGCATTGCTCTCACAATCCTGTCTCCTTTTATTTGCCATGCACGCAGGTATCCCAAGATGGTACCGTGGTCTATGCCGGGAGTAGTGCCTTCTAGAAGGATCTGTAGGTGAAGGAGCTGAGAAGAAGATCAGGGCTTCGGCTGGCTTAGAAGAGTTTCCCAGTTGCTGGGCCAAGAGCATCTCTTTTCTTTTTGGACTCTGGTTCCACAGGGAGAGGCAACATGGGTGGTTTAGAGTGTTGGCTTCTGCCTTTTGGGGTTTTGCTGTTTTGGTTCAAGGTGGAGCCCGTGAAACAAAGCTCTAGAATGTAATTTGTAGCGGCATCTCCTTCCATACAGTGGATGGTGGGACTTCTTCTAGAAATTATGTGATTTACCGTCTTTGCTTATCTTTTGTCCACTCCATTGGGGTGACTGTCTTTTGGTGCAGCTCCATGGGCATTTGAAAAGGCATATGTCTAAGGTCTCAGCTGCTGTCATGGTAACCCAGATGCCACTCAGATAATCTGTGGCTCATCCTTGTTTATTTTTCTTTGTCTTCCAGTACTGTTTTGATTGGCACACGAGACATTTTACGATCTGGCTTCTCCCGTTCCGCCTCTCATCTTCCCCTCTTCGCAGATCCTAGTTGCCCCTGTTAAAACCCCTGCAATTCCCTTCCATTACTGTTTTGTCTTGGCTACTGACTCTTTGAGGCTCAACTCAAATGTCATTTCCTTTCTGGAAGCCTTTTCTGAGCTTTTCAGTCAACGTTTAATCATTGTTTTTGACAAATGTAGTTAATGAGTGCCTACTATGTGGCAAGTACTGGCTGCGTACTCATGAAAAAATGGGGAGTAGAGCAGATGTGGGCCCCACTTGTGGTCTAATACTGGGAATAGGAATTGAGAACATCTTCATACTTATTAAACGTGGAAGTGGGGAGGAGTGGGAATTCTTCCCCCTTTCTGATGTTTCTTTCTGAGTGGGAGAAGCTCGGCTAGAATTCCTGGCCTTTTGAATTTTGGAATTGGGGATAAGGAACTGGGAATGGTCATCTCAGCCTTTACTTCCTTCTGTCTCTGGTACGTAATTCACCTTGCAGGAAGCAATTGCGTTTGACGTGGCCAGGCCCCCGTGTGCGTCCAGGTGGGTTGCAGGCCGTGGAAATCCAGCGTTGCCTCTGACTGACCGGATCGGTAGATAGGCCTGAATCTGAGGTTCAGCGTGACAAAGTCTGTTTGCCCCTAGGCTGCAAGTCACATTCTCTAATATCAGCTTATTTTAAAATTTTATCTCTCAATGGGTCTAGGGTCAGGGAAAAAGAACATAATTAGTTGGGCTCTATCAAACCTCAACAAGAGGATTAAGAGTAAAATCGTGAACAGCACTCCTAGTTCACCCTCTTGAAGTGCCCTTCTCAGATCTTTGATGACAGTAATTACATTGCTGTAACGATCCATTTCTATTTGCCTCCTCCTCCTCTGGAGTGTGAGTCTTTGCTTTTGGTCGTGCAATTTGTGCCCCGGACAAAGGTGTCTGGTTTGGGGGACAAAATGGGAGCTGAAGTCCAGCCAGTGCTGGTTAGTAGCTGTGTCTCTGTCTGGGGCTACATCGGCTCAGAAGGTGAGGCACCTTTTTCAAATTTGCACAAAACCTCGGCATGGGCCGGCAAAGCCCTATGTCCTTGTGTTTGATGAATGAATAAGTACATGCCCTTTAGATGGGCCACACCATTACTTTACCTAAATGCAATCATTCAGAAGGGAGGATTTGCATCCATTTTTAACTCACTTTTCATCATCTGTTATAAAATACAAGAAGCCAATATATCATGCAAAGCCCAGGCAGAGTCGTGAAGGGGGAGTATATCTGCTTTGCCGGGCTATTCCCTTAAATTCTGTTATCATTATTTTATATTGATGTTGTTATTGTTATTATTATATTTTTATTATTTTATATTAGTATTATTTTATAATTACATTTAAGAGTAATGGGAGAAAAAAAAGCAATGGATTTAAACTCAGGAAACCTAAAATCTGAACCTTAGACTCTTTGATTCTAAATGGAAATCCTATAGATCTCAGTGGTTTGCGGTAAGGACAAAGCAAGACATTACACGTGAAAAAGTATTACACAGCACAAATTCCTACCGATGTTAGAGGTTATTCCTGTCATTCCCTGATGGCCTAAATTATCCTCGGAAGCACTTGCCAGCTTAATTAATGTGGAAGACTTGCTCTGGCAATGTTGATTCTTATCATAACAACGTAACATGCTTATTTCTAGAAAACACCTAGAACCATCTCTTTGAAATATTTATTTTCCTACAGGTTTTTATAGGTCTTGCAATGTGATTCAAAGGGGTCTGAACCTACCTGCTAAAGGGCCATTCATTTAGCAACCGCACGTCTTACTCTGCACATACGTCTACTTCTCTTTCTGGGGCTTAGCACTTGGTTAAAGGGCTGATTTCAGACAGAGCCTTCTTGATGAAGCCATTCTGCTCATCAACGAGACTTTGTCCCATCTCACACTTTTTCTGACCAAATATATTCTAGTTGAGCAGGAGCATCTTTCCAATGTCCTTCTGCATTAAAGTCCTTTGAGAGTGTAACCCTGATGATTTTGTGGAAAAGGGCGGAAAGCCAGGGCCACCCCCAGATGATACAGTAGATGGTAGAGGCATCAACAGGTCTTTGTGTTTCTCCATAATCTCTCCGACTGTGGTTCTCCAGGAATATATAGCACAAGACATAGAGTAGATGAGGCATGGAGAACAACCTCAAGGACAAAAGCAAAGTCAGACTAGGAAGACCAGAAAGCTTAATGGCTAAGGACATGGATACCAGGAGGAGTTGGAATCCACGTATCCGACTGCTGGAATTAGACAGGCCTGGTTCAAATCCCAACTCTACCACATACTTCTTTGTATTAGCCTCAAGTTTTCTTGTCACGAAAATGTGGCTAACAGTCCTCACTCCACAGCATCGGCAGAGGGATCAAATGAGGAATATGCTCTAAGAACAATGCCTGGAGCACAGTAGCCGCCCATTACTTGGTTGCCATGACTATAATTATTCCATCAATTGTAATGTCTTGATTAGCAGTTTCTAGACACTGCAGAATGTAAATAAGTAGTTGTGGGGGTTAAGAGCTTGGGACGTCAGATGACCGGAGTTCGAAACCCAGCTCTGCCTCTTTCCAGCTGTGTGAGCTTGGACAAGTCAACTCAACTTCTCCAAGCCTCAGTTTCTTCCTCTATAAAATGGGAATAAATCAGGATCTAGTCACATGGTTTTGAGACATCTAAATCACACAACGAAAGCAAAGAATTTGGTTAGAGGACACCCCGTGCAGACCAAAGGCACCTGACTCTTTTATGTTCCTACCTAAGCCTTGAAGATGTTGCTGTAAGAAAGAGAGATTCTGGCTTTGGGCCACTGGGGAAGTCCAAAGACAGACTGGGCGCCCCCTTATTAAAGCTATTCCTTGTACCTGAAGTTCTTTCCAGGTAGCAGACTTGGGTGCATGGTCTTGGGTGTCTCCCAGCATTATCAGGCTGTCAGGACACAGTGCCTCAGCCAGAGGGAGCTGACTGGGCAGGACCAAGCATCGTGGCTAAATATCTGCAATCAAGCAATTCGATTCCTATTCCCACTCCCTATTCCTGCAGGACCTTAGGCAAATTGCTTAAACTTTTGGAGCCTCAGTTTCTTGATCTGTAAAATACAGATAATAAAAACACCTGCTCCATAGAGTAATATGAGGATAGAGGCGATTAATGCAAAATAGTTAGTGCCTGGCTCGATAAATGGAAACTGTTTTTATTGGATCAGCAAAAATCATTTGCTACAGTTTTGTGACTAGTTAGTGAATATTCACTCTTTGTCAGATACTGTGCCAGTTACTATGAGGCCACCACTGAGTTAGTCAATGAGTTTTTTGAGTATTTTCTGGATGCCAGACATCATACGAAGTGCTTACCTAGCAAAATCTTCAAAAGTGCTGATAAAATATCTTTTAGGATTATTCATTTCCATGCCTCTGTGAGAACCCCGTTTATGAACCAGTTTTTTTTTTTTTTTTTCTGCTACACCTGCAGCATACAGAAATTCCCTGGGCCAGGGATTGAACCCGTGCCACAGTTGCAACCTGCACCGCAGCTGCGGCAATGCTGGACCTTTAACTCAGTGCTCCATAAGGAAGCTTCCCGAACCAGTTTTTCTTAATTCATGCGCCAAGCATGAAGCCAAGAACTTTGTGTACAATTGGAAATATAAAGAGAAATAAAACTTGGCCTTACCATGGAGAGGTTTCTAGCCAGCAGTCAGGTAGGGCCATTTTGACACCTCCATCTTAACATTTCTTTCTTTCTTTGAATGTCATCTGTAGTTGAGTTCACTTTTGTGAGGTGTCCTATGATTATATCAATTAATTGGATAGATATGTATTGTGTACCTGTTCTGTGCAGCTCATAATACTAAGCTCTGCTTGGGATATAATGAGGAAGTAAGATACGGTCCCTAGCTTGAGGAAGTTCTAGTTTAGTGATAGAGATTAGGCACCCATGAGAAGTCAAACAGTAATATATCACGTTTCGCTGAACACAATGAATGCCTGTGTGACATGACTTTGAGGAAGTGTCATGAGTAAAAAGCATGGACTTTATAGACAAATGGATCTGACTTCCGTCTTGGCCTCACTTTTAACTAAGTTTTGACTTTGCCAAATCACTTACTTGCTATGAAAATTCTGTCATCTTTAAAAGAGGACAGGGCATTGTGAATATTCACGGAGACAATGCTTGTACATGCTGAGCGCAGTCCCTGGCGTGGAAAGGCATGATTTTAGCCATCATTATCAGCATTAGTATTATCATTACATATTCACTTTCAAACCCTCCTGGTCCCATGTGGGTATACATGCATATCTGTGCCCATTGTGTTTGTGTGTTTAGACGCTCCATTTGTCGTTCATAATCAATCTGATCAAAGTCACTCAACCTGGAGTTCCCTTCGTGGCTCAGTGGTTAACGAATCCGACTAAGAACCATGAGGTTGCGGGTTCGATCCCTGGCCTTGCTCAGTGGGTTAAGGATCCGGCGTTGCCGTGAGCTGTGGTGTAGGTTGCAGACGCAGCTCGGATCCCGCGTTGCTGTGGCTGTGGCGCAGGCCGGCGGCTACAGCTCCTGTTAGACCCCTAGCCTGGGAACCTCCGTATGCCGCGGGGTACTGCTCTAGATAAAAGGCAAAAAGACAAAAGAACAAATTCACTCAACCAGCGGCCGTTCATTAAATAAATACTCACTGAATGCCTACTCTGTGCCAGGCACTGTCCTGGGCACTAGGGACACAGGGAGTGAGCAACTCTAAAAGCCAAAGTCTCTGTCCTCCTGGAACTTATCTTGTAGTGAAGGAGCCAGAAGATACACATGAAACACATACCGTCGTGTCGGGCGTGATAAACTGCCGTGTTATGAAGAAAGGGGGTTGAGCATCTCTTCATCTGACACCAAGACTATTTTATTCCCAGACTCGTTTGCCCCACACACCCAGAGCGTCATCAGCCTGAGTGCCTAGTCTCCTAGGAAGCACATGGGCTAAGGCGGGAAAGAAGAATCCGGGTGGTTAAAGGGAAAACCTGAGAGAGTAGCTGGACTTTGCAATAATGCTGGAAAAAAGTAATTACAGGTGCTCAGACTGGATCTGAGTGTTGGTCAAAATGCACAGCTGAGAACTAGAAGCCCGCAGGGAAGAGCTGCTTTGGCTTTTGCTGGTTTTGGTCCCTTCGGTTAAGCCTGATGCACTGAACAATTTAACATCCACTAGATACTCTTTATTTTACCGTGACTTAGGACTTGCTGAGTTCTGGCATTAAACTTTGGACAAAATAAGGTGCAGGTGGAAGGCACGGCCTGGGGCTGAGCGGGGCTTCCACGTAGGCAGGGACAAATCCCAGCATCCGCGGTGCTCAGCGCGTGCGTGCTGGGAAGCTGGCGACACCTCCAGGGTATGCGTCTAGCTTGTCCCTCGTTCCCTGGATTCCCCACACCTCCGACACATCCCTGCTTCCTGCTCCTTCCCTCCCTCGCTTCAGGGACGTGTTTCCCGCCCTGGCAGCCGGGCCTCCACGGGGGCGAATGACCCACACACACATCAGACCCACCCAGAAATCCTGGCTTTGGCTTGGGAGCCCTGGCACCACATGTTTACACGAGTCGGGAAGAAAGAGAGGTGGGAGAGGGGAGGCTGAGGAGGAGACGGACACCCACGCACGGAGGCCGCTTTACTCCCATGAAGAGGAGCAGATGTTTCTCGTGTTATGCTTCCCATCGCTGGAGGGACCGAGATGTGGCTTCTCCCAGGGCTCGAGGTGGGGGGTCCGACAGGAGCCTGAGGTGGGAGGTGGGCTGGGGGGCTCTCCCCTCCACCACGCAGTCCCACCCGGGGCCCTGAGGAGACGGCGCGCTGTTTACAGCCCCTCCCAGGGATCTGTTGAGGGGGAGAGAAGTTCTCCGATGGCCAAACTGCCTCCTGTTGGCTCCAGAAGCCTCCACCTGGAAGGCCTCCCGGTTGACCCCAGCCCAGCCCATGCGTGACCCCAGCTCGCACGCTCAGGCCGCCTCGTAAACCTTTCCATCCTCACTGACTGGAGCAGCGCCTCACCTCGGCCTCAGCTGTCCTGGGCTCAGCGGCCCTTTGGATGCGCGTCCTTCCCAGACAGACTCCCACGAGCGGCCCTGGAAGCTTAGCTAGACCCTCCTGGGTCATCCCTTGCACACGAGATGCCACAGACTAAACACTGAGTCACCGCCCTCCCCGAAGCTCTGGTTTCAGAGGGAGGACCCGAGGGCTTTACTGAGGGAAATGGTTTCCCCCTTTTCTTGCTGGGTGGTTTTAAGGTGCGGCAAGATTGCTGGGAAAGTTGTGGGTGGGCCAAGGGCCAAGTACAGTGAAGGTGTCCCAGGGTCAGCATTTCGTCTGAGCATCAGCCCCGGCCTCTCCCTCCTCCCCAACCGCCCCCTCGGACTCCCACCAGATCGCGGCCAGGAACGGTGGCTTATCCAAAGCCCACCGCCTCGGGCTTCCAGAAGGAGAAATGGCCACCGAGTCACCATATCCTCCCCACAGCCCCGCAGGGAAGCCCCGGGAGGGTTCTTCCCTTTTGCAGATGAAGAACCGGAGTTCCAAAAGGATAGAGGATTGGTAACCGAGCTGGGGCTGGAGCGCGCTAGAGGCTGGTCTTAGAGCCAGGTCTTCAGCCCAGTGCTCTCAGCCCGGCAGGCGGCTGCAGAAAACAGCTGGATTGTATAATGAGAAGAGAGGCACTGGGACACTCCATGTTGGGTTCTTAGGGAAAAAGGAAACTGACCTCCCACAGTGAAATGAGCAAAGGCGTGGCTCCCAGGCCAACTGGGCATTTGTTCAGGGGCCTATGCAGTGACCCAGAGGCTACACTTTTCCGTGGGTGGGCAAGAATAGGGCAGAATCTCTTGGCTCTTAGCACCTTGACCTTGTAGCTGGACTCCTGGGAACTTGCTTAGCTTGCTCGTCGGGGGCTGGCTTAGCCTGAGCAGACTGGCGCACCCAGACGCTTGGCACGGCCACCTGAAGATTTGGGTTGAGCTCTTCATGGATGGGAGGGAGGTGTGTTCGTTTTGTATCCTAGCGAGACAGTTCAAGGTCGTGACTAGTCACTGTTAAGGTGTTCCCAAGAGCAGCCCATCGGAGGCATCCACACTGAGGCTGGGCAGCTAAATCTTGTCCATGCCATGCCATCAGTATTGCATATCAGCCTGCGCTGTTTCTCTTTTTCTGCTTCATGCTGATGGGCCTATTAGCGCCTGTAAGGAGGACAGGAGCGGAGAAGGAGAGGAAGATAAGAGAAGCACTTTATAACTGAGCATGACATTCATTTCTGCACCTTTTTAAAGCACAAAACCCAGAAGCTCTTCCATCTGCATTTCAAATCTTAGGAAAGCATCCATTTAACACCATTGACCTCCACACTCTCTTCCATAAAGCCATTTCCTCGGGAGTAGAAGTTAATCAAAGGAGACTCTGACTCAGGCAATGTTCTTAAACATTTTTGACTGTGACCCACACATTTACAGAAATGTGACCGAACCAAGCTTCACAAAGCAATATTTATACTTCCTTCAATGAGTTCTGATGTGTTCTATTCTGATGTATTTTATATTGCTAAAAAAAAAAGAAAGAAAATACTGGTTGACCCCCTAATGCATGATTGAAAAATCTCTCTTTGTGAATGGTCTCAACAGCGTCCTGTAAAAACGGGTGTTTTTTTGCCTTTTTTCTAGGGCCGCACCCGCAGCATGTGGAGGTTCCCAGGCTAGGGGTCTAACAGGAGCTGTAGCCGCCAGCCTTCGCCACAGCCACAGCAACGCGGGATCCGAGCCGCCTCTGCAGCCTTCACCACAGCTCACAGCAATGCCGGATCCTTCACCCACTGAGCGAGGCCAGGGATCGAACCCGCAACCTCATGGTTCCTAGTCGGATTCGGTAACCACCGAGCCACGATGGGAACTCCCCAAACGGTTTTAATTATTAGTTAATCCTACGGCCTGGACCTCTAGATGATCCCAGTTATGGCCAGATGCTCAGTGTTCCCCACCTCCATGGAGCAGGAGGATGACAGGGAGTAAGGTTTCAAGTCCTCCAACAGACTGTTACCCAAAACATGGCTTCATCATAATGGACCATGAGGACAAATGGGGGAATAGCAGAAGACAAATCAGTGACCAATTTATGAATGATCACTTATCCTGCTTCCTGGGCTTGGTTCATGCTGTTCCCTTCTCCTGAAACTTGTCCAGTTGCTCCTCCTCCACCCAAGGTCTGCCAGTCTCTTAAGGGGCACCTCTTCCAGGAAGTCTTCCCTGACTATCTTTCCCCACTAGGAGCTTTTGAACACTTATTTGATATGTCATCATGCCTTGCCAGCTGAGACAGAATACCTTAACGTTCTTCATAGTTTGTGGTTCATCTCTTT
>PVHT021183646.1:4452953-4500081 GCA_004024745.2 Catagonus wagneri | reverse complement strand
GAAAACGTTAGTAAGGTTGATGTCCGAGAGTGTCTTGCCAATGTTTTCTTCCAGGAGTTTAATAGTGTCTTGTCTTATATTTAAGTCTTTAAGCCATTTAGAATTTACTTTTATGCATGGTGTGAGAGTGTGCTCTAGTTTCATTGATTTACATGCAGCTGTCCAAGTTTCCCAGCAAAGCTTACTGAAAAGACTTTCTTTTTCCCATTTGAAGTTCCTGCCACCTTTGTCAAAGATCAATTGGGCGTAGGTGTCTGGGTTTATTTCTGGGGTCTCTATTCTGTTCCATTGGTCCGTATGTCTGTTTTGGTACCAGTACCATGCTGTCTTGATTACTGTGGCCCTGTAATATTGCCTGAAGTCTGGGAGAGTTATGCCTCCTGCTTGGTTTTTCTTCCTCAGGATTGCTTTGGCAATTCTGGGTCTTTTGTAGTTCCATATAAATTTTTGGATTGTTTGTTCTAGTTCTGTGAAAAATGTCATGGGTAATTTGATAGGGATTGCATTGAATCTGTAGATTGCTTTGGGTAGTATCGCCATTTTTACAGTATTAATTTTTCCGGCCCATGAGCATGGAATATCTTTCCATTTCTTTGTATCTTTGATCTCCTTGATTAATGTTTTGTAGTTCTCTGCGTATAAGTCTTTCACCTCCTTGGTCAGGTTTATTCCCAGGTATTTGATTTTTTGGGGTGCTGTTTTAAAAGGTAAAATATTTTGGTATTCTTTTTCTAATATTTTATCGTTAGTATACAGAAATGCGATTGATTTCTGAAGATTAACCTTATATCCTGCTACTTTGCTGAATTTGTTGATCAGTTCAAGTAATTTTGGAGTTGAGTCTTTGGGGTTTTCTATATATAGTATCATGTCAAAAAATATGGAACACTTCACAAATTTGCGTGTCATCCTTGCGCAGGGGCCATGCTGATCTCTCTGTATCGTTCCAATTTTAGTATATGTGCTGTCGAAGCGAGCACTCCCTGGGAATTTGGAACTGGAAATGATGGAGAGAGAGAGAGGGAGTGCTCTCCCAGGAGTTTTCTTATGGTCAGTTCTAGAATGATCTGAGGTCCCCTCACTCTTGCTCTTGGGTCCTGTGACACAGCCTTTTATGTCTATATGTGTCTCCATGTCTATATAATCTATTCCTAGGGTGACCAAATATTCAGCTGGCCAGCCAGTCCTAGTTTATACCTGTGATCCAAGCATAACTATTTCTAGCCCTCATTCTTAGCGTACAGTTTAATGCCTTTTCCATCTTAACTAGGCACTTAATCACACACTGTGGCCATAACTTTTGCAGTTTGAGGTGCAATATGCAAAACTGGCACACATTTCTTTTTCCTTCTTCACAATTCCAAAGGTAGGCAATTCATTCTTACCATAGCACTTGGCAACCTAGGCTTATGATTTTTTTTCCTTTCCTTATTAAGCTGAGAACTTTCACTTTTTTACATAAAAGGAAGTATTTGACAGCATTCTCTCTGGCAGATCCGAATTGCCAGCATTGTGACTCTTGCCCTTTGGGGGCTATTAAGAAGTAAAATAAGGGTTACCTGAACACAACCACTGCCATACCTTGACGGTCAATCTGACCACTTGGACGGCTACTAAACGACTAATGGGTGGAATATGCTGGACAAAGCGTTGAGTCATGTCCCCGGTGGGAGGGAGCAGGATAGTGTGGGGTTTCATCACAACTTAGAATGGCACGCAATTTAAAAGTTATGAGTTATTTATTTCTGGAATTTTCCATGTAATGGTTTCAGACCTCAGTTGACCACAGGTCACTGAAAACTGTGGAAAGATAAACCACAGATCGGGGGGACCACTGTACAAGATAAGTGTGTTATGTCTATGGTTGGCTAAGTATGGGGCACGGACAACCCTGGGAGGCCACATTTTCCATTTGAAACAGGACTTTCTTAGAACCCAGAAAGAAGACAGTGGTGTTCTAAGAAACACAACTAACAAAGGAGCCCTCTCATGTCCTCTCTGAGGCTGAAAATCAGGATAGGGAGGGAAAGAGGAACACAGGGAAAGCCATAATTCCTTTTCTTCCTTTCCTTCCTTTTCCTTCCCTTCTCCTCTCCCTTCCTCCCTTCCTTTGTTCCTTCCCTCTTCCTTCATCATTCCTGAAAGGATGCACATGTTTAAGAAATGAAAACAATTGAGTTTATTCTTGTGCAGGTTTTATTCTCTTCTGGCAAAAACAAAATACATATACATACAAGAGCTGCAGAACAAGAATTACGCACTCTTGGTGATTCTGCATATGAGTTAAATGCTCTTACATTTGCCTTTGAAACAGACATTGCACACTATAAAGATGAATGGTAAAAAACAATTTGTGATAATCATTTAAAATTTTAATTTTTCTCTCTATAGAATGACATTAAATATCAAATAGAAAGTACCATGGAGAGTCACGAGAGACGGTGGAAGAAAGAAAAAACATTTTCTTGCCTTTAATGGCACTTCTGCACTTTGAACAGGAGGCTCACATTTTAATTTTGTGCTGGGTCCTGCAAACTATGGAGCTGGCTTGGGGCCGTCCATAAAAGAAATGAGTCAGGAGCCTCACATTGCCAAATTCTGCTGTTTTTACCCATTAAATATCTTTTCTGTCTGTCCCTTGAGGCTTATTAGCCTGGTGTCTCTTCATGGTCCTGTTTTCCTTCAGCTCCTTCATTTCACATTCTTTCTGTGAGATGCCCCCAGCTCCCATGCTTTAAGGAGGGTTGGCATGTCTTGAAAAAAGCAGAGAGGAGATACCATGTAGGGCAAGGCTTAAAGAGAGAGGCTTGAAGGGTCAAGGAGTGATAAGAGGCATAGGGGAGAGGGAATGGGGAAGCCCTGTGTGGGACATTTCCTGGAGACCAAGGGGTCACCCCACCAGGCTAGAGAAAGGGGGGTGAGACCTTGTCCTTTGTGTGGTGAGATGAATCCTAAGTGACTCCTAGGGTTGAGGCAGGAAAACCTCCCCAGTGCTACTTTGCTATAAAAGCAGACCAATGCCCTCCCTACATTATTTTTCCAGAAGGTAAGTAGAGACACACGAGCACCCGGTGTCCACTTAAGGGGCTCATGTTTAGGACTTTGGGACCATGGTCTAATGTCTGGATATTCCTGAACCGTCCTGCTCTACACATGGCCAACAGCCTGAGCCCCTCAGATCGCACCATCTCCCCTCCATTGCATTCCTGTCAGCTAAGTCATGCCAGAAGGCAAAGGAGGATCTCACTGCGAGCTTCCCTGAGTGTGAGGGACCCTGTGGAGACAAAGTAACATCAGTGTAAGAGTCCCTGTGAGGGCTGAGTCATTTCTTGGTTCTGGAATTTGCAGGAAGACTACATTTCCCAGGCTCCTTTGTAGTTATATTGGCACCACGTGACTGGGTTCTGATCCATGGGATTTGAATAGCAATGATCTAATGATATGAGATGGGTATAATGATGCCTAATGTTCTGGGTGGAGAGTCAGTCCTATGCAATTTTATGCAAGTTCACTGGGTGATTCTCTTATTAATGCTTCCTTGGGAGATACCAGGGAAGGTGGGCCATGGAGAGTGATATGTCTAGTAGGCCCAGGATGGACACGTCATGGCAGCTTTCTTAAGGGCATAAGGTATTTATGGTAAATTGTTATAATAATGGCCTGGAAGGAATTTCTCCTTGGGGTGTTCACGCCATGCCCTTGTGTGGTCCCCTTCCAACGGGATGCCAGCAGTCATGATGCAAGCAGCGGACTGGTACGTGCTTGTGCTTGTTATGGAACACGGCCTTCCCAGCCGTCCTGGCTGAGCACAGTCCACACCCAAGCAACCAGGTGACTGCAGCTGCATGGGTGAGCCCAGCTGAAACCAGCAGCAGAACCACCTGGCCAACCCACAGAACTCTGGGCAATAAAATTATTATTATTTTACATTACTAAGCTCTGGGGCAGTAGATAACCAATCTAATATCTTATTCATGTCTGTGTCTCCAGAATCTGCTATAATACCTGGCATATTTCCGCCCTTAATATATTTTTATTTTGTTAAACTTTATCCTCCCAACAACCCTGTCAGGTAAGTATTATTATCATTTTCTATTTATTTGTAATTACGGGAGTCACAGAAATTCTTACTCGTCCCAACCCCACATGCTGGGGGGAACCCTCTGATCATCTTGAAGATGTAATCAAGGTCCATGAAGATGGAAGAATGCATTGCGTCACCCCAGCGGAGTTTTTCTTTTTCTTTTTTTTTCTTTTCGCTTTTTAGGGCCTCACCCACAGCATATGGGAGTTTCCAAGCTAGGGGTCGAATCAGAGCTACAACTGCTGGCCTGCACCACAGCTCAAGCAACACCAGATCCGAGCCATGTCTGGGATCTACACCACAGCTCACAGCAACACCGGATCCTTAACCTACTGACTGAGCCCAGGGATCAAACCTGCATCCTCATGGATACTAGTCAGATTCATTAACCGCTGAGCCAAGAAGGGAATTCCAAGACTTTGATCGCTTTTGTTGTATGGCCTTTCTCTAAACAAAGAACTGATAATCTTTGGCATTTTATTGAGTGCTTGCTATATGCCAAGTTCTAAGTACTTTACATATATTGCAGCACTTTCATCCTTGCAAAAACCAAGTGCAGTGGACACTATTAGCATCTCATTTTAGAAAAGGAGAACACGAGGATCAAGAAGGAAAAGTGTCCAGTTATTAGAGCTGGTAAATGGCAGAGCTGGGCTCTAGATCTAGGTCTGTCGAATTTCTCACACTTGTTCTTTTTCTTCTTTTTTTTTTAATTGAAATATAGTTGATTTATTACTATGTTGTGTTTCTGATATACAGCAAGGTGATTCATATATATATATATATTGTTCAGATTTTTTCCCATTATAGGTTGTTACAAGATATTGACTATAGTTCCCTGTGCTATACAGTAGGTCGCTGCTGTTTATCTCTTTTCTGTAAGTGTGTATCTCTTAATCCCAAACTCCTAAGTCATCCCTTTCACACTGTGGAGTCAGAGTTCACGTAGGGATCAGGTTCCAAAGTCAGCGCGTGGAGCAGCACTCGCACACACGGAGAAGTTCTCTTGAAAGTCTCCTAAGTCTCCTTTGAGGCAAAGTGTGTACTACTTTATTTAGTCATAGAGATGAAGAAATGGATATTTCAGGGCTGTTTCATGCTTAAGAAATGATTTTTCAAGAATCATACTGTGGCAGAGTCTGGCTAGATGTTCACAAATTCCCTGTATTGTCTTTAGGAACTCACAGAAATACTCCATTTCCTAACTTTGTGCAGTTAAACTGGGGCCAGTGAAATATGGACCAGAGTAATCGAAGTCCTTGATAGGGTTGAACCTTAATTACTTCCATCATCCTCGGGTGCAGAAATCAGTCATCTATGGCCCATCATGAGCCAGTTTTATTGGAACATAGTCAGATTCCTTTGCTTACATGTGGCCTCTGGCTGCTTTCGTGCTACAACAGCAGAGGTGAGAAGTTGTGGCAGAGACCACGTGGCCTGTAAAACCTACTTAGTGAAGGTTTGCTGATCCCTGCTCTAGTCCCCTTGTGGTGGATGATGTGATGAGCCAGCCAGATCCCCCTTTAGCAATGACAAACTTAATTCCTCAGCTGCTGGGAGTACTCCTGGAAGATGGTCCACGTCTGTATCCAGTGACTGATAAACACAGAGGTTGATCAACATGACCAGCATAACCAGCTTGCCCCAACTCAGGACAGCTCTAAAGGCCACCCAGCCCTTAAGGAGTTCTCCAATGTGTTGGAGGAGACATTTTGGGAGCTGCTCTTCAACTCAGCTTCCCCTCTCTGCCCAAGTTTATATCCTTCTCTCCCTTGCACATGTATGGATCCCAAGCGTACGCCCTATTAAATCCATCTAATCTCCATCTGAGAGTCTAAGTGCAGTGGCTTCCATCTCCTTCCAGTGTCTCATATGGCAGTGCCACAAATGGAAGATGCTGGCTCCCTGAATCCCTGCTAAGAAGACACTCACCAAGGAGCACTTCCAGACCCACCTCACCCTGTGACTGTGCTGAAGAACTTTTATGCCTCTTAGATTAGGTGGTGTTGGTTGTAGCAGCTAACACTACTTATTTCACAGGTCTGCTCAGCAAGGCCGTGGAACTGTGGGGACAATAGATTATACGCACCTTCTCACACCCCCCAGAGGGCATTTGCCCTGTGAGGGGGGATGGAAGGCCGAGTCACTCACGCCCATTATCTTGCTTGCTTTCGGTCTCTTTTTTTTTCCTCTTTCTCACCCAGCACATACGGCAAGCCCAGTGTGGGCATGGTGTGACTGCACCTCCACCCATCTGAGGCCCTGCCGTTAAAGCATCATCGTTGAGCAGCTTGCATCCTTCAATGGTTGAAGAATGCGGCATGCTGATGATTGAGAGGTGGGTAAGCGGGGAATCAAATCAAGCCCAGATGTCAGCCAGTCTCCCCCCAGACCCAAAGCCATCGGTTGGGACAGAACTCAGAGGAAGAGCCCCCAGTCCCGGGGGGAGGGTCCCAGGAGCCGAACATAAACAACCCTACTGCTGACCGCCTACCAGGCATGGCTGCGCTTGCGCCCAGTCCGCTGTAAGACTGTCTGCAGGGGCAGCTGGAGCCCCACGTGGTCCTTTGTCTCCCTTCTCTCTGGAGTCATCCTGGGACACAGGTGTGCATCCCCCAGAGCCAGCCGACAAAGGCGATGAATCAGCTTCCCTGAAAGACCTGCCCCAGAGCAGTCTGTCAGCTGAAACTTGTCTGAAGGAGCACGATTTCCATCCTGACCACAGTTAATGAAAATGTGCGGCTTGCCCGGGGAAGAATCCATGTTATTCTTTAAGGGAACAATGCTAACCACAGATGTGCAGCATCTGGCATGGGGTAGGGATTTCCCTGAATGAAGAGAATGTAACTGGACTAGCCAGTTCATGAGCTGCCCTTGGGTCCAGGCACGTATTTGCCTACTTTCAGCTGGGGATGTTGGTTCTCGGAAGACCAAAGACTTCTATCACTTGGCATTTTTATAATGTGCCCCTCTCCCCAGGATTTACTTTTTTCATGGTCCTTGGTGAATATGTTGAGACCCTCAAAAACCTATATCCCTGCCTTGAGGGCTTTGCTCACTCTGTTCTCCATGCCCATACCGTCATCCCTTTTTAAAAACGAATATCTCATTGGTTAGGACTCTTTTTCCACTGCAATTAAGAGAAGCCCAACCTAACTTGCCTTACATTAACAGCTAAATTTATTGAGGAATGTAACTTAAAATCCAAGACCATCTGACTTCAAAGTCAGGCATTGGATTTTTCCAGGACCTGGTCTTAGTTTATTTCCATGTCTAGACGACATTTCCTTCTGCATTGGCTCCAGTTTCAGGTAGGCACTAGATGGGCTGGCCCTGGCAGCTCCAGGCTTATATCCTATAGGTTAGTTATTCTACAGAAAGGGGTTGCGTCTTTTCCAATAATCCTGGACATGGGGCTGATTAGACCATTGTGGGACATACATATGTTCACTTATGACCAAATCCCTGTAGTCAAGGGCATGAGAGTCCCATTGTTTCTTAGGGCTGGGTGTGTTGTTCACCCCAAGGCCCGGGGGAAGGGTCTTTCCCACAAAAGATATCAGGGTTCTATTATGAAAATAAGGTCGAATGAAAATGGGACGGGGAAATCCAACAGACACACAAAGCCGTAGCCCGCTTCTCAAGTTCAAATTCATTCTCAGGTCTTTCTCTGACTCTGACCTTCGTATGGAGGCTTTCCCGGTGATCCCAGTCCACATTCCCCTTTCTTGTAACTATAACACTTTGCAGTTGAATCTGTAGGAGTTCCCGTCATGGCTCAGTGGCAACAAACCCAGCTAGTACCCATGAGGACTCAGGTTCAATCCCCGGCCTCGCTCAGTGGGTTAAGGATCTGGCGTTGCTGTGAGCTGTGGTGCAGGTTGCAGACGTGGCTCGGATCCAGGGTGGCTGTGGCTGTGGTGTAGGCTGGTGGCTGCAGCTGATTCAGTCCCTAACTTGGGAACTTTCATATGCTGCGGGCGTAGCCCTAAAAAGACAAATAAATAATAAAATTTTAAAAACAAAATAAAAAGAATCTGGGGTTGTGTATAACCCTCTTGCTCCTCCCATGGGACTGGAGGGTCTTCCCGGGTAATACAGGACTTGGGATGGGAGGTGTATAGGATTTGGGAGCTAGAAATCACGTTGTATTTCCTTTTCCTTGTTTGAAACCCAGTGAAATAAGATGGAAACAAAGCAGCTTTGAATTGAAAAAATTTACAACAGTGAACAAGGAGTCTGGAACAGGGAAGAAATGGACTTTAGTGTCAAGGCCTGGGGGCTGATTCTGCCTTCGTGTGTGAGGGCCCCTCCATCTCACAGTCCCCAGTTTCTGCTCCCACGTGCAGGTAGGATGCCAAGACTTGCCGTACTTTGGGGCCGGCTGAGTACTTACTGACTCTGTGTCAGTCACCGAACTCTGGGTGGCCAGGGCTCCGTGCCTTATATTGCTGTTTCACCACCAAATGTGATGAGCAGTTTGCTGAGCTCCTAATTACTCAACAGGTTTTTGTTGGGTTAAACTGTGATGTAGATGCCAGCACTGAAGCCTGGGAGTCAAGAGGACTAGGTAATAATCAAAGTTCTTGACCTTATCCAAGCTAAGTAGCCATACCAACAGAGCGGTGAACAGGATAACAGCTATTTTGGTCTAGTGCTTTTGTCATTGTGCTTCTATGCACAATGCTTTCCTTCTCAGCCCACTCACAGCAACCCCGTGAGATAGCCCAAATGCTATGAGGTTAACTTCTCAAAGTTAAGTCTAAGACCAAGAAAAAATTGGGTATAGTCAAAATCTCCCTGGAAACTCCTATAAATCATCTCTAAAGTAGAGTTTAAAAGATTTTGTGATTACAACCAACTACAGTCACCCTTGTGAACTGTGCGGGATGGATCTAGTAACATATTGCCTATTATGTACTGTGTGTACATATTCCAAAGTGCAATATTAAATTATTAAGATTAATTTATGTACTCAGTACAGCAAGGCTCTCAAAACCAGGAAGGGAGAGAAGAGCAGCTCCACATCTTTGCCTTTTAGCATCAATCTGGCACACGTGCATTAAGTGAGTTTATCAAGCAGAATCTTCTGGACTGTTTCAATTGTAGTTTTTATTTTACTCTGTTTTTCACTAAGTGCAAATGGGTGGGTTTTTGTAAATTAAATGTGTGATTCATTTCCCCAGTCTTATTTAATTAAAAATGTTAATCATAGATTTAGAAAGTGTTGGGTATTGAGTTGGGGGCATGGAATTTCCTGGTGAATACAATAGGGATGATTTCTAGCCTAATGGAATTTATAGTCTTCGCAGCGTACTTTAGAGCTAACGAAACCGAAGGTGACTGCCGAAGACGGCTCGGCTAGTAAAAAGCAGGACCGAGATTTGAACTCAGGCCTTCTGACTTTGACCCTAAAACTTTCCCAACTATTCCCCGTTGGTTTCCACAGCAACTGAAGTCACTTCCAAAGCCAGAGTCCTGGCGTTCGTTACAGAAGAAAGAGGCCACTGGAACTGGCCAGTTGGCTTGGCAGTTTGGAGCTGAAATTGAGTTCATATTTACTGTTGAACTGTTTCCTCCAGAAGTGGGATGGGTCGGAATGGAATGGTAATGAAGGCTCTGTCTGCTCCAGAAGGCCCATTCCCTGTCCTGCCCACCGGCCATAATGGTTGACCACCTTTTTTAAACCCCCTATTGATTACAAAGAGTTGATTTCTTCTGAAGCCAGTGGCGGAGCCAAGAGCGTTTAGAGCTGAGCCATGGCCCCCCAAATTACTGCCTTCCAGCTGAGATATATCAGGCAGTTTTCCCAAGAGCCCTTTTTAAAGACAAAGAGGCTGGTTCTGGGCTTGCCTCTCCTTTGGTATCCAATGTGTGTATCTTCCTTTCCCATACGTACCCCAAATGGCCTGAAAACCAAGGGGCCCCCACTTCTAGAGCCCCAGGCCCTCCAAGTGCTTCTGAGGCCCCATCCTAGGCGGAGCCTTGAGGATGCGCCAATGGGACCCACCGAAAGGCTGTGGTTTACGCTGGCAGTCAGTGTGCTGACCCAGCCTGCCACGGCGGAGGTGGTGCCAGATCCCGGGCCCCTCCTAAACTGGGCGCTGCCATTTGGACGAGTTAAAGAGCAAGCTTCACACTGAAAATGCTGGTGATTCCCATCCCGCACCCTGAGCCAGGGCAAATGTCACTTCCTCTGCTCCGTTTCATTAAAGAGACTACTTCAGCAAGCGGACGGTCAAGTTAGAAGTGACTCCTTTCCATTGCCCCTGTCAGAAAGGTAAAAATAAAGCATTTAACCCGGGGAAAGTTGGCTTCTCAAGTCAACTTGTGTATTTAGCCTTTGGAGAAATGTCACTAATGGTGTTTTAATAATGCTTTATGTGCTAGAGACCAATAATAAGAACTTATTATTTTTACCAAAGCAACTGCTAGCCCCTTAATGACGGGCTAAGTATCAGCTCCTGGCAGGATATGTAGTGGGCAAGCACTGTGTAATTACCAAGCAAATTCATCATTATTTCTGTCTTATAAACCAGGATATGTGTTAAATAATACTTTGGGGCCACTGAAAGGAATTACCGAGCACCATTTCTGTAAGAACCTGTCATTATCCTACAGTTGCTCTGTGTTTACTGAGCAAATCTATGCACTTATTATCCAAAGCCCAAACCCTGTCCTCAGAGCCACAGAAGTGCACCCGAGGGCAGGTCTGAGTTCAGAGCAGAAGCAGCACGTGCACGGGGTCCTGAAGGATCAGGGCCTCTTTTTTTCCCCCAAGTTTCTGCTCTGCCTTCATTCCTGGAAAGCAAGGAACGAGTCAATGACAATGTCTCTATCTCCCGCCATCCCAGCCCATCCACGGAGATCAGGAACACAAGGGCCCCGCTGTTTGCTTTTTTTTTTTGGCTTTTTAGGGCTGTACCCGCGGCATATGGCGGTTCCCAGGCTAGGGGTCGGATCGAAGCTACAGCTGCCGGTCTACGCCACAGCCACAGCCACGCGGGATCCCTAACACACTGAGCGAGGCCAGGGATTGGAACCGGCAACCTCATGGATTCTTTCCCCTGCGCCACAAGGGGAACTCCAGGCCCTGCTTCTGAGGGCCCACGTGGGCGAGGCAGACAGGTCTCAAGGATGGTTGGTGCGGAAAGCAGACGCTGCGGAGCCAGCACCAAGTTCAAGAACATAGGCTCTGGAGCCAGGCTGCCTGGCTTTAGATGTGTACTTTGCAAAGTGGAGATAATCAAAGGCCTTCCATTTAAAGAGCACTATGGGAGTTACAGGAGGAAAGTCCTGGGGAGCGTGCCCGGCACACCCAGGGGCTGTTCTGCACCAACTTGCTGTTATTTTAATGCGGTAAACACGTGGGGGAACGCACGTCTGCGTGGTTCGAATGGCGCCACGAAGCCGTGAAATAGAGCCCTCTCTGCTCCAAGAGAAGCGCTCTCTTCCTCGGAGTTGCAGTTAGCGCCTTCTCCTGGGCGCCATGTGAACCGGCGCTGATCTCAGACCTCCCTGATTGAGTTTATTGAGTCCCCGGTTTGGGTTTTATTCATCTTTGTGTCCCTAACACCAAGCGCAGGGCCAGGAGTGCAGTAGACGCTCTTTACATGTTTGTTGAATGAATAGCCGTTATTCGATAAACACTTGTTTTGTTTTGTTTTGTTTAAAAAAAAAAAAAAAGAGCCCTTCAAAGTCCTTTTTGACCATGTGGCCAAGGCAGTGAGCCAAACCCACAGATTTTATTCTGTTTTCACTCATGTGGGTACATGTGGGGGAGTTGGCGTTTGAAAGGATTGCAGAAGAGATTTCTTTCCGACTCAGATGGGTGAACAAAAGACTAATTAATGAAAAACAAAGAAACAAAGGCCCTAAGCATTAGGCTCCTTTCTGCTCACTTGGTATTGATAGGTTGACATTTGACTGTAAGGCTGGGGCTCCGAGCAGGACCCCAGCTCCTTTTCCAACCAAGCCAGGCCAGAGCCGCTGCTGGTGAGCTGCAGGGCTGAAAGCAGCATTGTTAACAGCTTTTGTGGCCGAGGTCCCCCAGCTGGTGCCGGGTCACCACGCTTCACTGTTTACTTGTGTGTTCTTAAGCTGGGGCCCTTGGTATTAGCCAAAGATTAGATTTTTCTTTCTTTATCACCAACTGCTCCTCTCCCACCCTGTCATCCCCCGTGTCCTCTGTCCCTTTTAATTTTTTGTTTTTTTTTTGGTTGTTGTTGGTGGTGGTCTCAGAAGCTCTCTGGGTGAATGTTAATTAGGCTGAACACAAGCTGGAAGGCCAATGGTCTGTACCTCTTCTGTAAGGCACCCCTCTCTCTCTGGTGGGTTCTCACATTTAAAACCAGGAATAAGGAGTTCCCGTCGGGGCGCAGTGGAATCGAATCCGACCAGGAAACATGAAGTTGTGGGTTTGATCCCTGGCCTCGCTCAGTGGGTTAAGGATCCAGTGTTGCCGTGAGCTGTGGTGTAGGCCGGCAGCTGCAGCTCCAATTCATCCACTAGCCTGGGAACCTCCATATGCCTCCAGTGTGGCCCTAAAAAGCAAAAAATAAATAAAAAATAAATAAAACTAGGAATCATACCTCAGTTGGTTACAGTTACCATTTCAAAGAACTTTCCCAGATATTGTATATTTTATTCTGCCCAACAAGACGAGGTGCCAGCCATGTGGAGTTTCATTCCCATTTTAGAGTCCAGAAAAGTAAGCCTCAGAGATGGTATGTGATTGGCCCAAGATCACAACCAGGAGATGGTAGAAGGAAACGTACGGTCAGATTTTTCGACCTCCCAACTTGAGGGTACCAGACTGTGTGTGACGCTCTGGAGGACATAGAAAATGCTGCCTGATATTGACTAGGCTAAGGATGCTAACGATGAAACGCAGTTACCATTGTGAGGACAGAACACTCATTGTCATTATCTTTTAGAACCTTCTGGATGACGGAGTCTGGTCACTTCTTGGGCTTGACAATAGGATAGATGAGGGTGAGCTGGAGGTCAGGAAGAAGTATATTACCGTGAAAGCTAAATAGCCTGAAAATGAGTCACCCCACTTCTGTCTAGTCCACTCAACTGAAGGACATTCCGAGCCCAGTATGTGCTCGTTGGGGAGGTCTGGGGCTTTGGAGAGGCGCCCCCAAACGTATGACTCTCATATTCTTAAAGGACTTTTCAATCTCACTGGGGAAGTGAGATGAACAGTACCTGACAGCAAAGATCATAGCCCAGTAAATGGTTTAGAAAATACCGCTAAGGCACGGAGAAGGAAATGAGGTTTGAACTAAGTCTAGAAGGATGGTCTGTATTGGCATAGCGGTCAAAGTTCTGGCTTAACCAGTGAACGGGATGCTCAGGAAACTTACAGGGCCCTAGTTTTATCCCAGCTTTCTTTAAAGCCCCTGTTCCTTTCCTGCGGTTAGGCTTGCACTTCCAGCCTGTGGTGGAATAATAATGACCACCATGCACATATAATAAAATTGAACATCTAAGTGTTACTGCGTGTCCGGGCTTGTCCTCAGAACTAGGCATGGATTAGCTCATATAATCAGGATGCTAACCCTATCCAATAGATACTATTCCTGTCCCCTTAAAAATGATGACGTAGAGGCTCAGAAAAGTTAAGTAACTTGCCTAAATGACCCACCTAGTAAATAAGCACTGGAACCCAGGAAACTGGGCTCCAGATACTAAGTTCTTAAATACTGCCTAACAGTTTGAAAAAGCAGGAGTGGTACCCATAAACCAAGATTTCCTCTACACTAGACAGCCTGGTCATTGCTCATGAAGGCACTAATCCAGCCACTCTTATCCTCTAAGGGCAGGCCATCCTCAACCTCTTGAGGAGATTTTCTGGCCCCTTGACACGGTGATGCATCTTCATGCTGAGTTCCCGCGGTACCCATGCTCAACGCTATTTTTGTCTCGGTCTCTTGGTGTTGTCATCACCGACTTTCTTGTTTGCCCCTCCTGTGCCACAGAGAGCTTTTTGTAGGCAGACACTGTGTCTTGTCTGTCTATCTGTCTCTAGCACCAAGCAGTACCTTGCAGGGCAAGCCGATGCTTAAGGAATGTTGGCTGAATGAATGAATGAACACAGACCGTTGTAAGGCATTCTTGGTTAGCTTTTTACTCCCCCTGAGGCTGAAAATGTCAGAGACGTGGGAGGGGACCACGGGTCGTGGGCTGTCTGTGTGTGTACGTGAGGGACTGTGTGCTCTTAGATAATCCTGCCTTACAAGGTAGCTCAAGACACCAGGAAGCCCTCTAGTCCAACCTGATCCGTTTTCCTTCTGAACATTTATTGCCCACATCACTGCGATCACACGCCACATGCACTATTTTCACTTACTGATTATACCTCATTTGGGGGTACAATGGCACTTCAACATAAATAAAAACAAATAACATAAATTAAACAAATATTACGTAAAATAAATAAAAGCACAGTGTATGCAGGTCTTCTGGCTCCTCTCAATCTTTCCTCGCCTTCCTCAAGTCATTTGTTTGCCTTTCATAATATCTATGAAAATAGTCAATAGCCAGAAGAGAAAAGAGTTTTATTTGAACCAAACCGAGGACTGTGGCCCGGGAGACAGCTCAGATGACTCTGGGGAAGCAGGATTTTCAGGGATACATTCCTTTATGTTTAAAAACAATAGACTGGCACATGCACGGTGACTCAGTGTGGCCTTGGCACCTGGGAAGGGGGGTCTTCTCGTTGAAGGAGGACAAGCAAGGGTGTCCCAGGAAGGGAGGCATTTCATCTTTCTTTTTAACAGGAACAATCTTTACTTTTGGATAAGGCACACTCTTTTTCTCCCCCCCCCCACCTTTTTTTTTGTCTTTTTAGGGCCGCACCCCCAGCATATGGAGGTTCCCAGGCTAGAGGTCAAATCAGAGCTATAGCTGCCAGCCATAGCCACGGCCACAGCAACACCAAATCCGAGCCACATCTTCAGCCTACACTGCAGCTCATGGCAACACCAGATCGTTAACCCACTGAGCGAGGTCAGGGACTGAGCCTGTATCCTCATGGATACTAGTCAGGTTCATTACCGCTGAGCCACACAGGGAACTCCAAGGCACCCTTTTAAAAAAATTAATTAAAGCAGATGTACAGTGTGTGTTTGATAGGCCACAAACAGGCTGTACTAGTTAGCATAAAATTCAAGTTAACTCATGTAGAAGCCTGAGTGACTTCCCCAGACCGCAGTATGTGGAAATTTCTTTTATCACTTCCATGTCAGCTCTGCATTCTGATTGTTCCAGCTCTCCCACACAGCACCCAGTCCACATGAAACACACATAGTCATCATATCAGAAAACCACAGATATTTTCTTTTGCTTCATGTTTTGGGAAAGCCAGGTAGGATTAATCCTCACTCAGCCAACACATCTTCTTTAGCAGCTATTCTGGGGGAAGATGAAGCAGGACCACAAGAAAGCAAACTCTTAGATGCTTTTTTTTTTCCCCTGTTAGAACTGGTCTCCTTGCTTAGAAATGACTTGTTTTTAAGGGTGGCTCTCCCTGTGGACTGTGAACAGCTTGGGGCGAGACAGAACTGGGGCTAGAAGAGTATTTCTTTTTCATTCTGAGTCTCTAAAATCCAGCCTGGTGACAGTGGGAGAGATGGGGCTTTGGGTGAGGTGTCTTGATGCACAAATGAACAGAAGTGGTGGAGCTGACAAGAGAAGAAGTGGTATCACCAGTTTCATGACCGCGATAAAATAAGGATAGGTTACTGAACACTTTCCTAATGCCTAGCACTATTCCAAGCACTTTATAATTATCAACCCTTGTGTATTCATTTTCTTTGGCTCCTGTAAAAAAATCACTACAGCTTCAAGCAACATGAATGTTTATCTTACAGTTCTTTAGGCCAGAAGTCCAACAAGGGTCTCAAAATCAAGGAGTTCCCGTTGTGGCTCAGTGGAAACAAATCCGACTAGTATTCATGAGGATGTGGGTTCGATCCCTGGCCTCGATCCGTGGGTCAGGGATCCGATGTTGCCATGAGCTGCTGTAGGGTGCAAACACGGCTCGATTCTGGCATTGCTGGTGGCTGTGGTATAGGCCGGCAGCTGTAGTTCTGACTCGACCCCTAGCTTGGGAACTTCCATATGCTTTGAATGTGGTCCTAAAAAGAAGAGAAAAAAATCAAGGTGCAGGCAGGACTGCATTGCTTTCTAGAGGCTCTGGAGAAAAACCCATTCCCTGACCTCTCCAGCTTCTGGAGTCTACCTTTGGCTCATGGCCTCTTCCTGCATCTTCAGAGCCAACAGTGTCCAGTGCTGCATCTCTCTGACTCTTCTGCAGTCACATCTCTCTCTGACTTGACTTTTCTCTTTCCCTCTTCCACTTTTAATGACCCTTGTGATGACACTGAGCCCACTGGATAATCTAGCATCATTTCCCCACCTTAAAGTTCATGGATTAGCAAACTTCACCCCATCTGAAAACTTAATTCCCCTTTGCCAACTAACATGTTATAGGGATTAGCATGTGGACATCCTTTGCGGCCATTATTCTACCGACCATGCCTTGAAAGCGGGGTCCTGTTATTATCCCCCTTTTACCAACAAGGAGACCGAGTCACATAGAGATGAAGCAACTTGTCGTGGTCAAAAAGCTAATTGGTGGTGAAATGGAATTGGAACACAAATGGTCTCAGTTTGTGAGTCAGTGATACTCTTAACCACAGCACGATGCTAAATCTTGGTAGTAGTACTAAATTTTCACATAGTGCTTGCTAGGTGTCAAGCCCTGTGCTAAGCGTTTGTCTCTATCTAAAACTGCAAAACCAAAATGAAGACCCAAATAATGTGACTACCATTAATTTAGCATCTACTGTGTGCCAGTCACTATAATGGGTATGGTACATGTGGTACATGTGTTATTTCATTACATTTCATCTTCTGAGTAAGGAGTAGGTACTACTATTATAAAATAAGATGTGGAGTAAGTACTATTATTCCAGAGTATAGACTAGGTACTATTGTTATGTGTAATAAGATCTGGGGGGCTGTACGGTTCTGTAAGTTTTGACAAATGTGTAAAGTAAACTAACCACCACTACGTACAGATAAAGAAGAGTTCTAGCACCTCCCCAAATCCCCTCCTATTGTCCCTTGGTGGTCAAATCCGTCTCGCTCCATGCCCTATCCCCAGCCCATGGCAACCACTGACCTCCTGTCCATCTCTATCATTTTTTCCTTTTACAGGATGACAGATAAATGGACCAAACAGCATTTGTGTGTGTGTGTGTGTGTGTGTGTGTGTGTGTGTGTGTATGTGTGGCCACCCTGCAGCAAGTGGAGTTCTCCAAATATATTAAGGATCAGATCAGAGTCATATTTGTGACCTAAGCCACAGCTGTGGCAACACTGGATCCTTAACCCACTGTGCTGGGCCAGGGATCGAACCTGTGTGCCAGTGCTCCCAAGACGCCGCTGATCCCTCTGTGCCACAGCGGGAACTCCCAAACAGCTTTTTGAGTCTAGCTTCCTTCACGTAGCATAATGCATCTGAGATTCATCTAGGCTGTTGTATCAATACGTTCCTTCCTCTTAACTGCTGAGTTGTAATCCAATGTACAGGTTTGTTTATCCATTCTCCTGTTAAAAGAAATTTGGGTTGTTTCCAGTTTCTGAAAATTACTTTAAATTTAAATTAAACATTCACATACAGGTTTTGGTATAGATTCATTTTACTGTCTGGGGTAAATACCTGGGAATTATATCATATGGTAAGTACATGCCAAACTCTTTTCCCAAGTGGTTGTACCATTTTGCTTTTCTTTTTTTTTTCTGTTGTCTTTTTATGGCCACACTTGTGACATATGGAGGTTCCCAGGCTAGGAGTCAGTCGAAACTACAGTTGCTGGCCTACACACCACAGCCACAGCAACGCCAGATCTGAGCTGTGTCTGCGACCTGCACCACAGGTCATGGCAACGCCGGATCCTTAAACCACTGAGCGAGGCCAGGGATCGAAACTGAATCCTCATGGATGCTAGTCAGGTTCACTAACTGCTGAGCCACAAAGGGATCTCTGAGTTTTGAGATTTTTAAAAAACATATTCTGGATCCAAGTCCCTTATTAGATGTAGGATTTGCAAACATTTTTCTCCCAGTTTCAGGGTTTCCTTTTCATTGTTTAAAATTTTTTTCTTTATTATTATATTATTTTATTAAATTATTATTATATTAAATTATATTATTATATTATTTTCTTTATTATTATAGTGGATTTGCAATGTTTTGTCAATTCCTTTTCATTCTTTTAACGTCTTTCACACAGTAAAAGTTTTGATTTTGATGAAATCCCTTTTATCAAATTTTCCTTTTATAGATCAGATCACTTTTGGTGCCATTTCTAAGAATTCTGCTTAACCCTAGGCCACGAAGACTTCCATTTAAAAATGATGGTTTTACAGTTTGTATTTAGGCCTATAACCCATTTTGAGTTAATTTTTTTTTGTCTTTTTGCCTTTTTATATAGAGCTGCACCCGCAGCATATGGAGGTTCCCAGGCTAGGGGTCTAACAGGAGCTGTAGCTGCCGGCCTTCGCCACAGCCACAGCAACGTGGGATCCGAGCCACATCTGAAACCTTCACCACAGCTCATGGCAACGCCGGATCCTCAACCCACTGAGCAAGGCCAGGGACTGAACCCGCAACCTCATGGTTCTTAGTAGGATTCGTTAACCACTGAGCCACGAAGGGAACTCCTGAGTTATTTTTTATAGGTTGAGATCCATTTTCCTTTGCATCTGAACACCCAATTTTTACAGCATCGTTTGTTAAAAGGACTTTCCTTTCTCTATTGAACTGCTTTTGCAATTTTGTCAGAAATCAATTGATCATATTCGTATTGGTCTATTTCTGGATTCTTCATCCTGTTCCATTGATTTTATGTGTTTAACTTATCACCAGTACGACAATGTCCCAATTATTATGGCTTTATAGCAAGTCTGGTATTAGACAGAATGGGTTCTCCTACTTGTTTTTTTCTGAAATGATTTTGACTATGCTGGTTCCTTAGCCTTTTCTTCTTCCTCTTCTTTCCTTTTTTTTTTTTTTGGCCACACCCTCGGCTTGAGGAAGTTCCATGGCCAGAGATCGAACCCGCACCACAGCAGCAACCCCAGCCACAGCAATAATCCTTAACTGCTAAGCCATCAAAAAACTCCTCCTTCACCTCTCAATACACATTTTAAGAATAGCCTCCAGGATTTAAATCAGTATTATGTTGAATCAACTTGGGGAGAAGTGGCATGTCAACAACATAGAATGTCCTATATTATTCACATATATTCTATGAACACAGCCTCCCCGGCACACTCCTGCACTCAAATGCACCAGCCTCCTGGCCTTGGGATTGTCTGTCAAAGCGTACTTCTCTGGTATCCCCTTTGCCCTTGGCCCTGGCTTGGGCTCACTGTCATTCTGAAGGCCCTCACTGAACAAGATCACCAGGTCTGGAGGGACTTTGGGCTTTGACCACATGTTCTACAGGGCCAGGCCATTTTCCTTCACCTCCTAGGCCGGATACCTAGTTATCAGAAACCAAATTTTGGTATTTCATATAAATAACATTTCTGGTTTCTCTTTAAAAAAGATGTGAAGTCCGGGCCTCTATGCCTTTCATTGTCCTTCAGTCCAAATGAGCTGAAGCCGAGCATCTGATGGGAGGGGACTTTCTAATACATGCCGCTTCCCAGCTCTTATACTTTTCTTGGTCACGGCGTGCCCAGCCCCTACGTGCACTTTGGCTTATAATTCCTTCTTTGGGCCCTTGCATTGGGCTTGGGAAGTGTTATTAAAGTAATGTTTAACCAAATGCCTAATATGGACCAGGCACTGTCCACAGAGAATACAAAAATGAATAAAACACGATGATCCTGACTTTAGGAGCCTATATTCAGTGAAGGAACACCACCAATCAACCAAAGAAGTAGAACGTATCGTTCATATGAACGTGATGGGTGATGGCGGGGGAGGCAGGCTGGAAATGCAGGCGGGCAAGGTGGGGTTGCAAGGTAGTGAGTGAAGGCCCCAGGAGGAGAGGACATTGGAGCAAAAGCTGAAGGTGACCAGGTCAACCTTGGGCATATTGCTGGGAAGATAATTCCAGGTAGAGGGAGCCGAGGGTGCCAAGGTCCTGAGTCTGGAGCGTGTCTGGCCTGTTCGAGGAGTAGCAAGTGGGCAGCATGGCTCCAGAAGAGTGGACAGGGAGAGGGGAAGTGGGAGAATGAAGGGAAAGAGCTGGAGGCCCTTGTAGGCCGTGTGCGGACTTCCTCTGCCTGAGAAAGGAAGACACAGCAGAGATGTGACCAGAGCTGACCTCAGTGGCAGAGTTGGGGGCGCATCACTCTGCCATGGTTTTGAAAGTAGAAGGTGGGTGTCCAGGGTGGAGCGGGGAGACCAAGTAAAAGTAAAAAGACCAAGTCATCTAGAAGAGACGGGGCGGTCCCAGGCAGGCGGGAAGGGCTCAGGTTTTGGATGGATTTGGAGACTTTGCAGGTTCTTGGTGACATTTCAACACTCCTTGGTGAGGACCATGCCAGCATATTCCTAACTGTGAATTTCATGCAAAAGGAGTTGGAGGTCTCAGGACCTTTCTTCCCCGGGACCCCTTGGCTCTTCATGTAATTTGATTGTCCCCTTTCACCCGAGCTCTGGTGCCAAGAGGAGCAGACGTCCTGCAAAGCTTCAGAAAACAGGAGTCACAAATGCTTCTGTTCCCCTTTTTTTTTCTCGAGGACGAGGGAGACAGCTTTTGGGTCTTACACGTGCAAGGGAGGCCTCCTTTGCAACCAATATAGCCCCAAACCTCATTATAAACCCTCCCAAAGCAACTTGCTCTCTTTATTCAGATACAGGAGAGGATGATATCATTTGTAAAATTTTATCTCACAGGGACCCTATTATTTACAGATTTTTTTTTTTTCAAAAGGGTATAGAGCAAAGAAAGATGGGATGAAATTGGTGTGGCTGGTATCTGAATTAAGTGTGATACAATGAGGAAGCTCAGGGAAATCGTTGTTTGTGGCGTCCAAGAGATCTCCACTTAGAGCTGGGAGCAACAGCCGCCAAAGACTTCTCTAGCATAAAGGTGGACATGGTAGATTTCCTGTGCGGTGCTCACTTTATGGCTTTGGCAGTTCTGTTTTCAAAAATGAGATCCCTTTCAAGTAAAATGCACTGGGCTCCTACAATTGATTCTTGCATGCTAAGTAAACTATTACATACTTAATGTATTATTCTATAAATAGGATTATGAATTGTCATTTTTTTTCATAATACATTTGTATGAAATTTACTATCCTAGTTTGTGTTTTCTTATCAGAGTCCTATCTTGTCCCCATTCTCTGAAGGGTCGATTCCAAATCAGGACTCTTCTTTCCTACCCTCCAATACCAATTCCTGCCCCTTTTCTCAGCAGTTAACTTTAGGTCTCGCTTCTCTGAGAAAATAAAGGACATTCATTATGAAATTCATTACCTCAAAAGTTGACCTGTTGTTTCTTTGCACAGTCTTCCCTTTTGCCTCAGAAGATGTGTCTTTGAAGGAGGCCAGGAGACAAAGATCAACCCCTGGGTACCACGTCCTCCCTCCTACCTCCTTCTAGAATGATCCCAACCACCCCCTCTTCACTGCTTCCTTCACCTTCCTACAAGGAGGCTCGAACTTCTCCCATTCCCCCAACGTCTTCTCTTGCCTTTGCCTCCCTTTCTAGCCGCCGCCTCCCTTCTCTCCTCGCTTGCTGAACCTCAAGGAGACCTTGGCTTCATCCTTGCCTGGATTTCCCCCAGTGTCTCAATCACTCAAATATATTATCTGGCTTCAACCTCGGCCACTTCATTAAAACCCTTCCGTGGTGCCCAGAGACCTCCTAACTGCCAAGTCCTATGATTTTCATCTGTCTTCTCTCTGCTCCCTGGCTAATTCAATGTGTGGTCCAAGGACCAGGATCCAGGCCATTACTCAGACGCTTGTCAGAAATGCAGAATCTGAGGCCCCATCCTCAGCCTGCTGTATCAAGATCTGAATATTAACAAGCTCTCCAATGACTCAGTAGCCATTAATGTTCAGTTTCTTTTAGGCATTTCACACAAGCCTTGGAAAACCTTCATCCCTTCCATCGTACAACTTTTTCCTAATTTTCCTACTATTTCTTTGGCTACGCTTTCTTACGCTCCTTCTCTGTCTCCTCTTTCTCTAATAGTCCTGCAAATATACCTCGTCCCTGGGGTTCTGCCCTCTCTGCTCTTCTAGCAGTGTCTGTATTCTCTGGGAGATTTTTCCTTCCAGACTTTCAACTACCAAGAAATGCTGATGACTTGCACATTTCTATCTCACTCTTCAGAGATTCAGGCTTCTGCCTCCAACTGATTTCCAATTTTGTGTGTGTCCTGAAATGCTTCGAATGCAGCACATGCCAAACAGAGCTCATTACTTTCCTCGGTTCCCACCCTCACTTCCCCTGGGCTTCCTAACTTGATTCATGATATCACCAGCCCTCCACCCTTTCACAGACACTAGGGACCTTAGAGACTCCTCTTCCCGCTCTCCCAACTCCATGTCCAATAATTCCCCCAGACTTGGTCTATTGAACCCTGGTATCTGTCCGGTAGTAGCCCTCTTCTCCATTCTTCCTGTCATTGCTGGGATTTAGGCCCTTGTCATCAATGCCTTAGACTTTTAAGTAGCCTTCTGACTATTTGCTTGTTCTCACCTTTAGCCTCTCTCCTCTAGCCCAGCCTGCACCCCGACATCAGTGTGTGCTTCCAAAAATGCACACTAACCATTTATTCTCATTACTTCTAAAACTCCCTAGTGGTTCTGCATGACCCACAGAATCAAGTCCAAGCTCATTATTTTGGCACGGAAGGCACTCCATGCTCTGGGCCCTGCCTCGCTCCCTCCATCTGTCTTAACATCCCAGAAATACAACATTCCTCCTGGGTCTCATACATACCTTGAACTTTTTTTTCCCTCTGCTCACATGTTTGTTCTTCAAACCATTCCCCTCTCTAGAATCTCCTTCCCTTTCTTCTGACTCTCCCCATCTTTCAAAGCTAAATTTCAGTATCCTAGCCTCTGTGAATTATTCCTTGACTTCTGAATAAAAGTAAGCACTCCGGCTTCTCTCCTGCAATGAACACTCTGTTCAGATGACATATATCGATTCTGGATATGGTGGGATAGGTAGTTCTAAGCTTTCTGCCTTCCAGGACTCTGTAGGCCTTATCAGGGCAGTAGCTGTGTCTGATTCATTTCTGGGTCCAGTATCTAGTACATGATATGTGCTCTATAAACACTGAATTGCCTTGACTCAGTAGCCATTTGCCCCTACTTCTGATGTGCATCCTATGCTTAAAGATAAAAATACAAATGTTTCTGTTCATTCATTTATTTATTTGGTGTACCAGATGGCTAAAGCGGTGCTTCCACATTACTCTGAGTGAGCTGAGACTTGAAGCTCATTGAGAATGTTTCCTAGCCTGAAGGTATCCATCCCTTTGTGATTCTATTAGTCATCATGAGTGTCTCAGCATCCCTCTGCACCAGGGCATTTAACCTTTACTCCTACCAAAGCTACCCCCACCGTCAACCATACCCCAAACATTGCACAAAAGATTGCTTTTGATAGTCTTGACATCAACCGTGAGCGCCTCCTATGTGGCAAGGAGGTTAAGAGCTTGAAGTCTGGCATCAAATAGACCCACTCTGCCAATTCCTGCTTTTTTAACCTTGACCAAATTGCTTAAACTCTTTGCACTTCGATTTCTTCACTTATAAATGGAAATTATAATGGCTTGACCTTATCGGCTTGTTATGAAATTGTTTGAGGTTGACCACGTCAAGTGGCTAGGACATCCTAAGATTGACATAAGAACTAGAGGAAATTGTTAATGATAAAGAAGACATTGATGGTGATAATCAAACTGTGTGCTAGGGCTTGATTCTGAGCTTAGTGGGGCCAAAGACCAAGTGAGTCCCGGGGAAGTCCGGCTCCACAGGATTCATTTGAGAGGCCAAGGTGGACCACACCTGTTCCTGAGCTGCTGCTTTGACCTGCCTGACTTCTTAAGAATGAAGAAGTTGGAAACAAAAAATCCACTTGCTCAGATATGTTTCTCTTTCAAGAACAAACAACAATCATAAAACCCTCCATTCCTCAGCCCTACATGTCCAGAATAGCTTTCAGAGGCAGTAACAATACTGTTTTCTCAGACATTTTTTTCTTTGGGAGGAAAACTGTAACACAAAGTCTCAACCATGGGGGTCTGGTACAGGGTTATTACAGCTGGTAATGTCTCCTCTCCTGGCTTGAAAAACGCATGTGGCTTCCTATAGGCTTCGTGATAACATCCAAACTTCTCCCACATTCCAGAAGACCCTTGTGACGTGACTCCTGACTCACCTCCTTGGGCCTCAGTCTCCTCCTAGTTGGCAACGCAGAGCAGTGGTTAAAAGCTCAGACGCTGGATTCAGGTCTCATGTCTATACCCTTCCTACCTGATTGACTTTGGACAAGTTATTGTTGTGGGGGGAGATATTCTTGAAGTTTCTGAATTTCCACAACAAAACACCCACCATAGCTTTGAAAGTGACTGAATGATGGGCTTCAATTCATAAGCTTTATTACTAATGGAGCTCGATGAGATCTGTAGGTAAAATCAGTTTTCTGACGTCTAGACAGCTGGATTAATCTATGAGAGGACCTCATCCTGCCTTCCTTTGAATCCAGTTTGGTTGCTAACTAGCTCTGGAATTTGGGGCAAGTAACTTAAGCTTCTGAAGCCTCAGTTTTGTCATCTGTAAAATGGAGGTGATAATGGTCACTATGTCAAGTGACAGCACACGTACAGTGCTTGGTACAAAGTTTGGCAGGTACCTAGTGCCCAGTAAATGCTACTAATCATTCTTATCATTACTCTTAGTATTATTGCTTAGTGGAGAGTTCAGAGAGGGAACACTCGAGCTGAGTCATGTAGGATGGATGGGAGTTGGCTTTGCAGAAGTTAGCAGGCAGTCAGGGCCAACGCATGGCCGGGCTTCAAGAGGCGTCACTCACAGTGCAGTCCTCCGAGAGCTGTGCAGTGCCCAGTTTCCGTGACAACATGCTACACAGTGGCTTGGAGTCAGGATGCTCCCCCAGCAGGAGGAAGATGCTGAGCCCCAGCGAGACTTGTCTTCTCCAGGCTGGCTGCTGCTATCTTCCAGGCCCAGCTGGTGTTAACGGGACAAAGAGCCTTAAAGAATCACAGCAGCTACTGCAAACAGATGGGAAATATCTTTGGATAATGTGACTCTGAGAGCTGCAATTCATTGTGGAAACTGGGCACACCAATCTGGACTTCATGACCCAGCCTTGTTCTAATGCGAACATCCTGTCACCTTAAGCTTATGCTACTGGTGTGTAGACAGGTATGTGTTAAGACTGGCTGGACCTCCAGAAGATCCAAGAGCCTCTCAGCATCTTGGTCTCTGCCTCTTCAGGCCTGGGCCCAGGCGCAGAGCCCTCTGGCTACAGTGCCATCTCGAGGAACAGGGCGTCTCTCCCCAACCCATTAGGCCGTACAAACACAGAATTGGCAGAGGATAGAGGCCGGCAGCCCTGCCTGCTGTGGACATCCTGCTGCTCTCAGAACTCCAGACTCTGGGCTTTAGTTGCCCGGATTCAAATTTTGTCCTGCTGGACCTGAGATCCCATTCTGCTTCTCTCTGACTCAGCCAGTATTGTTGGATTCAAATCTTCTCCTCTTTAAGGAAAACTATCAGATTTGAGCAGTTCACCATTAACCTATTTTTAAATCCTGGGGCCACCAGTATTAGCTGCATGACCTCGGGCTATTTACTTCAACTGTCAAAGCTTCAGTTTCTTTATGTGTAAAGTGGAGATGATAGCACTGACCTCATAAGGATGTTGTGAAGATAAATGGGATTTACTAATATAAAATGCTCAGGGAATGCATAAAAATAGTTTTCTTCACATTGGGGTCCTGCGGGGGCACTCACAAGTTCATGGATGGCTGCTCTGATTGTCCCTCCTGAATGTCTGCCTTGCCCGATGCTTAGAACATTTGGGCATCTATGACACACAGAGGTCGTCCCAGCAGCAGGTACAAAGCTTCCTCCACCTGTACCATTCTACTAAGCCCCAAATACAGTAAAGTCCAAAGACCTCTATCATTGAACTTTGATTGGAGCAAGTTTTTTTTTGCCACTCTTGTTAATCCCCTCTAGAAAAATTTTTTTCCTGCCGTTCTCGAGTTGTCCAGGAATAAGGAATTTGGTCCTAAGGGTTGAAAAGGATTTGTCACTATTCTTGCCTTATTCCCTGGATGGCTGACTCAGAAAGGCAGGGATCCCAGCATCAGCCATTCCACTGCCTCCATCTTTGAAGGAATGTTCAAGCTCAGGCCAGTTTCCTGCAATTTATTCACTTTTCCAGATCCGATTGGTGCTAGACATTCACTTTTCCAGATCCGATTGGTGCTTCCAAAGGGGGAAGGTGAGTCGAGTTGATAGGAAACCTATCTCTGGCGCAGATAGAAAATAGTTCCAGAGACAATGCCCAGAGAGAATACCCCTCCTCTTGACAATCACAGTCCTCCCCTAGGGCCCACTCCGCCTGTCGGAGGGCTGAGGAGCGTAGGAAAAGGCAGCAACCATTCTTTTTTGTTTAAATCCAGCACTGTAACTTTCTTCAGTAATATAGGTTGTGTAAAGTGATACAGGATAATGATTAAAACAAGACACACAACACAGAAAACCGCAAAGGAGCATTTTATCTGGTCTCACCAAGACATGACCACTTACACATCTGTGACTGTAATCCCCTCTCCTCGAGCTCTCTCTATACAGATAAAAGAATAAATAGAAACAAGTGGGAGCATTCTATGTGCACCTTCCAAGACAAAACGTACTAAATTGAATAATCTTCTGTTTCATCGAAGTAAGGAAAAGCGAGGGAATTACCAAAACCTCACACATTTATTTACAACTAGTAATATGTTTCTGAAAGAGCCGAGCAAAGGCAAAAACACAAAGGTTATAGAAAAGTAACAGCTTGAGGTTACTGTGTTTTTGAACACGTGCTTTAAATATATACAAATCAGGAGTTCCCGTTGTGGCCTAGAAGTTTTTTTTTTTTGTTTTTTTTTTTTAGTTTTTAGGGCCACACCTGTGGCATATGGAGGTTCCCAGGCTAGGGGTCCAATTAGAGTTGCGGCTGCCGGCCTACACCACAGCCACAGGCACACCAGATCCAAGCCGTGTCTGTGACCTACACCACAGCTCATGGCAATGCCAGATCCTTAATCCACTGAGTGAGGCCAGGGATCAAACCTCTGTCCTCATGGATGCTAGTTATTCATTTCTGCTGAGCCACGATGGGAACCCCTATAAGTTTATTTTTACAAAGCTTGCTGGAATTTGATAGGGACTGCATAGGGTCTATACATCATTCTGGAAAGAAAGTGCAGTTTGTCAATATTGAGCCTTCCAGTCCATGAAAATGGTATGCATCTCTGTTTATTTAGGCCTTAATATTTTTAGTATTTTTGGTAGTTGTGGGGAAAGAGGGAGTTCTTTTTTTTTTTTGTCTTTTTTTTTTGCCTTTATCTAGAGCCGCACCCACGGCATATGGAGGTTCCCAGGCTAGGGGTCTAACAGGAACTGTAGCCGCTGGCCTTCGCCACAGCAACATGGGATCTGAGCCGTGTCTGCAACCTACACCACAGCTCACGGCAACGCCGGATCCTTAACCCACTGAGCAAGGCCAGGGATCGAACCCGCAACCTCATGGTTCTTAGTCGGATTCGTTAACCACTGAGCCACTAAGGGAACTCCTCTTTTTTTTTTTTTTTTTTTAAACAATGATTTTTATTTTTTCCATTATAGCTGGGAAGATGGAGTTCTTCATCTTGATTCGTCTTTTGATTGGCTGGATTTGATAAACAAGTCCTTTTTTTATTATTTTCAAAGAGCACATTAAGCTATAGTCTATTTTTCTCCTTTCTTGGTATGTTCTATCTTGGCTGTTGCTTTGGAATTTGAAAGACAGCTTCCTTGTATGTAAAATTCTTTGGTCACCCTTTCTTTTCTTGGAATCTATGATCTCTGTCTTATGTCGTTGAGATGTTCGATGCCATCCTGAATTTTACCCTCGGAGGTAACTTGGTTTCTCCACTTAGGCATCGTTGGTGTGGGGAGTGTGGAGGCAGGGGCGGGATGGTGGTGGGAAGGTGGGTGAGTATTGCAGAAGCGGTGGCAGAGTGGCGGGATGAGGAAGAAGAGCGGCCCCAAGGGAGATGGCATTGAACTGCTTTCTCCATAATTGTGCAACTCGTTAGGAAGAAACAGGGCCAGTTACTGAAGAAGTTGTTCTACAGGGAACAAGAATTTTAATGCAAAGTGAGAATACGATTGCTTTACCTTGTACAGAAAATGATCTTCCTTTCTGTAGCATCTTTGTGAGAAGACCTGAGGAGAAAGAGTTCATTTCTCTAAGTGATCGCAATGGCAACACTACCATGTTTCATGTGTAAAGGGTCAAGTTTCACTTTCCTTGCTGCAGAAAGGCCTTCAATTCAGATACCTTCAGTTTATTTCTGTTTGGCTTTGCAGACCATTAAGCAATGAATTTGGCCACGGGCTCACCCTTCCTAATGGTGTTTTTCTTGGGCTAATATGAAAACCCATTTGGCAACTGCCGGGTAACCACACGATGACAACTTGGGGGACACAAAAGGTCTAGGTGTGCAACAGAATGGCAGAAGGAAACCAGAATGTGATTGAGATAATCCTGAATCAGCAAAGTGGTCAAGGCACCCTTGAAGAGAGCTCTGTGAATCATTGTTTTGGAGGGTCTGGCACAGATGGCGTCTCTGTGGTTCTGAAAAGCAACCATCACTACTCTTGGAAGACAGATGGAAAAAATGAGCCTCTGAGTTACAGGCGCCTCCGTCCGTGGAGGCCTATTGGTTGTCCGGGTGTAGAGGGCTTTTAGGGTGTCAGAAACAAGTTCTATGATGATGGGGATAGCAGAAAAGAAAACATTACCAGCCTCAAGGCCCCCGAAGCCACCATGCAAAAGGAGGGAGGTGAACATTTGAAATCTAGTTGTGTTCTGATTTTTCCATCTTGAAAAGAGGAAGTTCTGATGGAACTTAAAATCTAAAATCAAGCAAATAGAATGCTCCTGACATTCTACTGAGAGCTACCATGTCTGAGAGAGTATGCTATGCCTTTCGCTGTCTAAGCAGCCCACACGTACATTATCTTACTGGAGCCTAATAACCCTAAGAGGCAGGATGATTATGAGCTCTGATCCTGCTTCCTAGAAACCTTCTCTCTGAACGTAGAACAATCTCCAGCTCTAGGAGATGGAGTGTCAGCCAGGGAAATAGACCTTGGCATGTGTTCTCTCTCAAGGAGTCTTCTCCCTCTGCTGATGTCCCAGGTCCCTGCTAGTAACTGGGGAGCTGGTGGTTATTCCCATGCTGTTACTGAGTGGACATGCTTGGATCCCTGACGCTAGGTCAGCTCGTTCTGAAAATCTGGCTCTTAGTGACAGAGAAGGGAAAGTTGAGTGAATGAAAATTCAAATGTGGCACCAGAAAGCCACCACTCTGATCATCGGGCTCGCTCCATCCTCCCCCGTTTGTGAGTGTACCTCGTGTACTCCTCCCCCTTGGCAAACTGCTTCCTCCAATTCCTGCATCCCCGCCCCTTCGACAACTTATAACTTGGAGAACTCCACGCTTGGAGCGAGGCACAGTGTTTTCCCTGCCAGCACGAAGGAGGATGAAATGCTCTGACCTGATGGTGACCCCGTGCTGGCCTCGGGCAGAGCCATGCTCAGTGGCTCTTCTCGACACCGGTATTGGCGGTGACAGCGGTGGAGGGGAGGCCAGTCTTCCCACATAAGGCACGATCCGGGAAGGCTGAGGCTTAGGGAGCTGAAAAGACTCGCCCGACTGAACACACCTAGAACGTGGCGAGCTGGAATCTGAACCCAGACCGCGAATCCCAAGCTCTTAACCATCGTGGCAGAAATGGGGGCACATCGAAGAAGCTGTTCCAGACATAAGCAGTAGTCGTTCCCTTTGACCTGTCCAAACCTGGCTCCTCTGCCAGTCAAGACAAGCCCAGACTCCCAACTTCTTACCGTCACTCCTCCTGCAGAGCCCTCCTGTGACACCTCGCTCACAGCCTGGCCTCCATCTGCCCCCTGTCCCCCAGCCCCCAGCCAGAGATCCCACGCCTTCTTCTCAACCTTCCTCCTCCTTCCCCGGCTCCCCGGCAGTATTATCTCTCCTGGATCCAGAGCCGCCTTTGAAGTCAACCAGGAGATTTCATTTGGGGGAAAAAATATGTCGAGTAGAGGAGAAAGCATGGGCAAGGGGCCCAGCGTCCTTCACCCTTTTCTCTCAATTCTAATCGCTCATCTAGTGGAACCACAGTATTGAAAAGATCTGATGCCAAGGACGAGGAGAGTGTCAGTTCCCGGGATGGTATTAAATACTTGGAAAGGGACAAGAAATCAATTCATCAAGAGGCTTAAAACATAAAGAAAGAAAATCAGCAGAAGCAGGATTAAAAAGCCCTGCCATCTCCCCAGTTTCCAAGGAGTCCTTTGATAATGCAATGACTCTAGGCCATACACATTGGTCACATTATTTATCACTGGAGCATGAATGTCCTAACCACATCCAAGGGCTTTCACTGGGCTCCTTAAATCATCTAGGACAACAACGACATGCAAATAGCCTAGCGGAGGACTGGGGGCAGGGGAAAGGCGGTTCTGGCCCCCAGCCTTCTCCCTCAAATCTGGAGGCGGCCCCGGGGCCCCAGCAGGACTTTCTCCTTTGTTCCTCCGCCCGGCATCCGGTGTTCCTCCGTCTGGCTGGGATGATGGAGTTGGTCTATGCACAGGGTTCTTGGATGTTTTCTTTTTTGTTGCTTGTTCTTGGAACTTGCTGAGCCTGTTCCAGGAATGGAGTGCCCCTGCAGGTGACTTACTTTCTCCTACATTCCTGAGAGGGTTTCTGTCTTATTTTTCCCAGAGACTTTCGAAGTATCAAAAGACACCATGACATTTGCATGATTTGGGTCGGAAGTGAGCTAGTTTAACAAAGTGAAGAAAGAACAAGGCTCTTGGGGGCAGCGGGGCTGGGTCTAGCCATTCCTCCTCCCCCTCAGTTCACTGTGTGATTCCGAGTGAGTCACACAACCTCTCTGGTTTCTGTTGCTTCATGTGTAAAAGGAGGGCTGTAATGGACATTTGGGGATTGCCCCTCACCGTCCCTCATTTCCTTAACCTACTGTCCTCCAAGTTCTCCAGCCACACGGTCAGAGTGAGACTGATATCCTCCCTAGCTCCAAGGACAGATTCTGGCTTTGGCCAAACAGCAGGTGACATTCCTCCCATTACAACTGGTTCAGAAATAAGCATGTGACCTAAGTCAGTCCAATCAGAGGGAACCTTTGATTCCAGCGTTGCCAGAAATGCTGAGATACAGACTCCGCTTCTGCTGGATGTGAATACAGAATCATGTAGCTCTGAGAGATGTTGACAATCATCTCCTAACCCTATGAAGGAAGAGACTGCTTGAGAATGGAACCAACATCAAAGAAAATGGACTACAATTAAGCTTAAAAAAAAAAGGAAAGAAAGAAATCAAGACCTGATCTCAAAATACAAGTGCTGGATCAAGCTTTTCCTGAAGCTTCACTCATCCCTGGGTCATTCAGTTATGTGAACTAATGAATTCCTTTTATTGTTTGAATTTGGTTTTCTAAAGACTGATTATTTAGGATTGGCCTGCATGCCAGGGAGTAGACACTTTTAGCTTTAGAGTTTCTTCTAGAGGGAAAGGAAAAATAAAACTAAACACATTATTTTGGCTTCTAAGTTTGTTCTAGGAACTATGTGAGGCAAAGAGAGGGCAGTGGCAAAGAGGCTTTGGTTCTATAGTTGGACAAATTTGGTTCAGATCCTTCAAACCCCAAAGGTGAGTCGAACTCCAAACCCAAAGGTGAGCAGGTCCAAGCCCTTTGAAGTGCTTTCCCTTCTAAGCTGCATATAAGACCTCAATTGTTCATTTGAGGGATTAAGATTTCACAATATCATGAGAGCCTTAGATATTTCGTTTAATTCAAAGCTCCTTATAGGGTGAGTAAATTTGTATGCATTACCAGTGCTCACGCTTGTACTGGGAGAATTAATCCTTAAAGTGAAATGAAATACTGATCAGAAGGGTGGCTGATTCATGAGGCCCGCGTAAATCTCCTTAGTTTGGCTTGATGCTTGGTTCGTTTCTGAAAGCTGATCAGTACATTACTGCTCACAGGACCTGCTACTTTGCAGATCAGATGGAATCTCACTGCACTGGTTTCGCTTATATCCTGGGAAAAGCATGGGCCAACTACATCTTACTGGGCGGTGGCACTTAGCTGTGTTTCTAAATCCATTTCTTTGTTCTTGGGGGAACGGAGATCGGGGTCTGATTAATTGTCAATATTCTGTGGTACTAAAGTCAGGAGATCTACCGCCCACCCAGATTTGGACTTACTTTCTCAAGTGTGTGGCACAGGTGCCAAGATTCCCTGTCCCGGCTCAGGACTTGTACCAGGACAGACACTTCTAGTTAGCTGAGCGTTCTCACTAAACATCAAATCTATTACCATGTTTCTCAAGATAGTGCACACCCCTCCTTATTTCTTTCACTTGGGATTCTTTTGGTTGGGATGGCAAAGCCGACCCATTACAGTGTATGAAAAAGGGAAAATCAATAGCTTCTATGATGGAACAGTCCAGAGGAAGATGCTGGCTGCGGCCGTGGCAGGGTTGGGGCCTGAATGATACGACGGCCACACTTGGCTTTATCCCTCAGCTCTGTATTGCCTTCGTTCCCAGGCTGCTCCTACCTTTATAGGTGCAAGGAACTGCCTTTTAACTGCTAAAATGTTCCTCTCTGGGGGAGTTCCCGTTGTGGCTCACTGGGTTAAGAACCCAACTAGTCTCTGTGAGGATGCTCGACTTGCTCAGTGTGTTAAGGATCTGGCGTTGCTGTGGCAGCAGCGTAGGCCGGCAACTGCATCTCCAATTCAGCCCCTAGCCAGGGAACGTCCATAGGCCTCAGGCGTGTCCCTAAAAAAAAAAAAAAAAAAAAAATGTTCTTCTCTGGGCATATTTGAGAAGAGCAAGGTGGAAAGAGAGTTCTAATCGTTTATGCTGGGCCAATAAGTGGACCCAGGGGTTTTAGGAGATTTAGGCCAATCTGCCCATGAATGTGGATCAGAGGCTCACCCAGAGAAAGGGACTTGTCCAAGGCCACTATGAGTTGGAATCAACAGCTGTCCCCACTTTGTTTCCCCTGACCTTCCAGACTCCAGATTTTTACACCAGGATCCACCGATGTCCTCAGCTCCATGCTGGCAGATTTGGTTTTCCCCAGTCCCTAAACAAGTCTAAAAGAGAGATGTAAGATCTCAGAGTAAAGTTATGCAGTTTCTGTTGCTGTTAGCTTTCCTGCAGTAATTCTTCTCCTTCTCCTTCTCCTTCTCCTTCTCCTTCTTCTTCTCCTCCTCCCTCCCCCTGCCTTCTCCTTTGGTCTTTTTAGGGCTGTACCAGTAGCATATGGAGGTTTCCAGGCTAGGGGTTGAATCGGAGCTGCAGCTGCTGGCCTACACCACAGCCACAGCAACTCAGATCTGAGCTGCATCTGTCTTCTACACCACAGCTCGTGGCAATGCCAGATCCTTAACCCCTGAGCGGGACCAGGGATTGAACCCGTGTCCTCATGGATACTAGTTGGGTTCCCCACCGCTGAGACACAGTGGGAATTCCAGCTTTCCTGGAATTGTTATCTTCCTTACTTTGGTGGTAGAAACTTTCTTCCTCTGGGGACACTATCCATTTAGTCCAGCTGAAGCCAATACTCTTTCACAGGAGGTGGGTCTATGACCTTGGAAAGTTTATATTCCTCTGGTCATGGCGACTGGTTCAGGGAAAGGATACTATGCAAGCCAGGGCAATCGGAGATCTTGCCAGGACTTTTACTCTGGAGCTACTGAGAGGAAAAGCTGGCATTTCCTTCCTGTGGTGCACAGACATATTTGGAGCTGACACGCAGTGACCAGTTTTGCCACTACAAGGAGGGAGCCTATTGGGAAGGAAGCCAGCACAAAGATGAGCAGAGGGGAGAGACGAGGCGAGAGAGATTCCTGAATAACTTCACTACCTTGACTTATTTTAGTTATGTGATTAATAAATTCCCTTTTGTGCTAATTCACATTGACTTGGGTGTCTGTCACTGGCAACCCCAAGAATCCTGGCTAATTTGGTCACGATTTCTTGATGGCCCACACATGGCTCATCAGCCACATTGATGGCCACCGTGGGCGTTCATAGGTTGGATGGATGCTGGAAGCAGGAGTCAAAGATGCTACTGGAGGAGGGAGTAAGAAGCCAGCATTCTCCCTGAAGCCGGCTGGTCCTCTAAGTTGGATTTAAGGGCAGTAGAAGTCTTGTGCCTAGAAAAGGAGGAAGCTTGCTTGTGAGAATGAGAGAGGCGGCTCCTCTATGAGAGGGAACTCAGAAATGCCTGACATCTTGTGATAGGGGTGGGGCTAGAATCAAAAAGATGCAGTTTATTCCTCTTAACTCAGCCCCATTTGCCCCCAGAGCTGGTGTCTCTTAGAGAAACATCTGGGATGTAAGGAGTGGCTAAACTAGGGATAATTTACAAGGTCTGGTTGCTATGGTGATTACATTAGATAAGGAAACCATTAATTAGACAAGTATGGAAGGACAGCAAGGTGGATTACACGGGAAACTAAGAAAATTCAGGGGAATTCCCTTTGTGGCTCAGTGGTTAATGAACCAGACTTGTATCCATTAAGATGCTAGTTTGATCCCTGGCCTTGCTCAGTGAGTTAAGGATCTGCCTTGAGCTGTGGTGTAGGTTGCAGACACGGCTTGGATCCTGAGTTGCTGTGGCAGCTGCAGCTCCAATTCAACCCCTAGCCTGGGAACTTCCATGTGCCATAGGTGCGGCCCTAAAAAGCAAAAAAAAAAAGGAAAACTTCCAGGTTAGAATTCATCTAAAGAGTAGGTGCACTGAGGTTTGTTTCAGGGGCACAGAAGCATCATAAGACAGTGGGAGCTCTTTATACAGCGTGTATGCAGCACCTGGAGGCTACTGAGTGTGCCCTTAGGAGACAAGTGCTGAGAATCAAGTGGAAGGAGTTATTTCAGGAGACCTTGGCAATGCTAGGACATCAGAGCTGTCCCTGACAGCACCGAGGTGTTCAGGGGAAGCTGCGTAGTCAGAGGCTGGGCCGGCAGCAGGAGCCAGAGGGTCAGGAAGACTTGTTCAGTATCACACCTGTGATCTTACTAGTGACTCCAAAAAATGGAGGGATGCGCGTAGGGAAACAGAGTTCTAGAAATTTTGCTTGCAGGATTAAAGCTAGAGAAACACTTGCCTCTCCTCTTCTGACTCTTATGATTAACTCTTGTGCTTTTTTTTTTTTTTTTTTGGCTTTTTTACAGCTGCACCCGAGACATATGGAGGTTCCCAGGGTACGAATCGAATTGGAGCTGCAGGTGCCGGCCTGTGCCACAGCCACAGCAACTTGGGATCTGAGCCACGTCTGCGACCTACACCATAGCTCACGGCAACACCGGATCCTTAACCCACTAGGTGAGGCCAGGGATTGAACCTGCATCCTCATGGATGCTAGTCAGATTTGTTTCCACTGAGCCACGATGGGAACTCTAACTTGTGTGCTTTTGATGAACAAGGCTTCTGCCTCTCTGTCAACCCCTTTGCCCTCCAGCTGGCTCCCCAGGGTCCCGAAGACTAAGGAACTCTGGTGGATGCTTTGGGGTTGTTCAAATCCTGGGGGGATGGAGGGAAGTCTCTCTGGTGATTCAGGTGGCGAAATGGGAGTGGTGGTGGAGGAATATTTTTAGATGAGACAACGTTGGGTGTCCTCGGCTTCCCCACCATTCTGCTCTGGCATAAAACCACCCTTTGTCTCGCTTTTAGATCTGCAGAGCGATACGTCAAATGCCTAAACATGCCCAGTTTGGAAACGTATGCTATTTATCGCCAACTGGGAAACCAGATCCCTTCAGAGCACATGCATAGGTTATGATTCTCTCCCCAGGCGATGGAGTAGTGATTAAGGAGATATTTACCTACAAAACACAGATGACACTTCAATCTTTGGGATCTTTGATTCCCGAAACCAACCTGTTAAACTGAGACAGAGTTCCTGCCTGTCTCTGAGATCATGGACAGCAACTTGAAAACTGGCCCCTCTGACACGGTTGTAAATTAAAACAGTTCCAGAGGCAAGCTCAGCTCATTCGACTCTGGGCTTCCATGACATGAGGTTCATCTTAACTATTTGGGCAGATCTGTGGGCTTTATATATGGTAACTACATGGTTTGACAAGCTACTCAGGTAGATCGGAGGACAGATACCAAGGCTGGAACTTTTCTAAAACATCTGGCATGCCTGATGCCATAGGTCTTGTCCAGCCTGCGTCCACATCCAATATTCAGATGGGCAACATCAAAGCACCATTGCTCTTTATTTTTGTGACCTGGCAAGAGCACAAGAGGTGACCAGTTAAGAGGAACATGTCTCTCTCTTCCAAACACAAGTCGGTAGATTGCAAAGATGACCATTCAGTTATCCGGGTCCATGAGTTTTATTCCATTCAATTGTAAGTTCCAGAGATGGACAGTGATTTTCCTGTCTTAACTGGGGGGTGGGGAAGGTAGCTTACAAATTCAAAGGCTGCTCCTGTTCCTTGATGAAGGGGGTTTATCTCAATACTTCTTCAAGGGCAACAGTTGTGCACAGTGCCTGACACACAGCAAGACTTCATCGTGTTCATATGACATGTCACAGAGGCAATGGCTACAGTGGAGAAAAATCTGAGCCCTGTGGTCTAAAACTTGGGGCTGAATTCAGGCTCTACCACTTCCTTGCTGTGTGGCCTGGGACAAGTTACTTAACCATCCTGAGCTTCAGCTTCTCATTTTGTATTATGGTCATAATTCCAGGCCCACAGAGAGCATACTTCCCTGAAAGTAAATGTTGATGTGCACCCCAGAGAAGACAGTTTGTAGGGAAGGAAAAGGAAAAAAACTTACCTTTCATTGGAGTTGATGGATGGGTCCTGTTACCTAAATTTCACTAGTCTTTTCTGACACAAGTCCTCAAGTTGGACAATGGAGGATTTCTTTGCTTAAAACTTCCTACTTATCCTCATTCTCTTTACCATGTATTCTGAGAAGTGTCCTTTTTGTTGGAGTGGTTGGGCCAGGAAGTAGATTGAGCTGGAACCTACTCTTTGTGGGGTGGACAGTGCTTCACTATTTTGGAATATTCTAGTGTATGGCTATTTCAAGCCTGTGCAGGATTGAAACTACTTTCCCCTCCTGAGCAGGAGTCACATTGCTAAAAACGACTCGGAAGCTAATGAGAAGAGAGTGTGGATTGGGTTTGAAAGGGTTAAGGGAGGTGAGGAGACCGCTACACCCAAATCATTTTATTGCCAGTGGAACCTTCAAAACAGATCAAATGCTAGAGGAGTTAACTGACCAAAGGGAGTCCCTGGGCATGTCCATTAAGAAGCATGCTTATTATAATAATCCAAATTTATTTTTAAAAGTCTGTTTTCTACCACAGTTTCTAGCAGCTGTTGGGAATTTGGGGGGAAAAAAAATCTCATAAAGATTTTGCCTCAAATGCTCTACTCTGGTCCAGTGCCAGCCATGCCAGGAATTGTACAGTGTGGTTGGAAACAAGGCTTAATTAGGACTCAGGGGACCTGGATCCACCTTCCAAATGTTCCTTTCATTTGCTTTGCAATCTTGGGCACTGCCTTTCCTTCTCTGGTCTGCAGTTTTCCCATGTGTAATATGAAGACTTCACCTAGAGCCTGTGGCTTAAAATTTTTAAAGAATTTCTCTGTAAGGAATGTAAATGAAGTCCTTGCAATGAGTCCCATACGAAAAAAGGAAAAGCCGCCCTGTGTCCCTGCGAGTAGGTCCCCAGGGGACCTGATGAACTCCCAGGTTTCACATTGAAACTGGACAAGTTGAACTGCAGATTTCAATTTGAAAAGCCACACAGAAGAGGCTCTTCGTCGTCACGGGCAGCTCCGTCATTCCATGGGCACCCATTCCGATCGGGGAGCTTGGGACTGGGCTGGGAGGGGTGTGGAGCTCCTCTGAGCCCGGAGGTAGGTCAGTGCTAAGCGGGAGCAGAGAGCAGGACTTCTCAACGCAGTTGGATCAGAGCGCAGAGGCGCTGGAGGGTCCCATGGGTTCCTGGGGCAGCACAGGGAGCCCGGCCCGGGCTGGCCGCCATGGAGAAGGAGATCAGGTCCAAAAAGCTCTGGCTGCCCTTAGGCTGGAGGTGGCTGGGAAATGGTCAGCTGGCTTGGGATCAGGGACACTCAGGAGTGAAGCCTTTGGGTGGTCCTGAAGCCGCTGTGCCTCTCAGCTCATTGACTCTGCACCTGTGCCATTTTAATCCAGCCAGGCAGCCTTTGGGGATAAGCGGAAAACCCTTCACCTCTCCCTCTCACAGGACAAATGCCACCTCCCTCTGAGGTCCAGCTGTACCCCCAAAACCATCCCTGACAATGGCCGCTCCTCCACCTGGCAGCGCTGTGCACTTTTGGGCCGACCCACTGCTCAGTTCACCTGGGGGTCCTGGGCCACCCTAGTTCCCAAACCAGTGCTGGGAAAGACTGAGAAGTGTTTCTCAAAAGAGGCTCCACAGAACTCCGCTTCCACGGGAGATTAACACAGGGAAACACGGACCTAAAGGTAAGCAGATTTCAAAAATAAATAAATAAATAATAATAAATAAAAAACAAGGAGTTCGCCTCATGGCTCAGCGGAAACAAATCTGACTAGTATCCATGAGGATGCAGGTTTTGATCCCTGGCCTTGCTCGGTGGGTTAAGGATCCAGCGTTGCCGTGAGCTGTGGTGTAGGTTGCAGACGCGGCTCGGATCCCACGTTGCTGTGGCTGTGGCGCAGGCCGGCAGCTACAGCTCCTGTTAGACCCCTAGCCTGGGAACCTCCATATGCTGCAGGTGCGGCCCTAAAATGCAAAATACTACTAATACTACTACTAATAATAAAGTTAAGTGGATTTCTTCATTATGAAGCATCTCAGAGTTCTGAAACTTTCTATTTATTTATTTATTTATTTATTTATTTTTGTCTTTTGCCTTATCCAGGGCCACACCCACGGCATATGGAGGTTCCCAGGCTAGGGGTCTAACAGGAGCTGTAGCCGCCGGCCTTCGCCACAGCCACAGCAACGCGGGATCCGAGCCGTGTCTGCAACCTACACCACAGCTCACGGCAACGCCGGATCCTTAACCCACTGAGCAAGGCCAGGGATCGAACCCGCAACCTCACGGTTCCTAGTTGGATTCGTTAACCACTGAGCCACGACGGGAACTCCTCGGAGCTCTGAAACTTTTAAGAGGCCAGCAGGTACGGGTGGGCTTTCTAAACTGAGTTGTTTCAACCCCACCCCCAACCCTCTCTCGGCCTCTTTTGTTCTCAGTCCAGCATCTGCTCCATGGATCCTCTTCTGGGGATGCCTGGGACAGAGCATCAAACATTAGTATCCGCGCTCCTGTTCAGTGACCTGAGAACGAACCCTGGCTAAGGACACGGTGGCCGAGTCATGACTGCCTGGTTGCTGAGTTCAACCCACGATTGTTGTTCGGCCCACAGTTTTTGAGCACCACGATGCGGCAGGCCCTCGATCGGTGCTGGGACGACAGAAGAGCACGAGCTGCACGTTTCCTGCCCTCCAGAGTTCAATCCTCCCAAGGCCGCCAAATAAGCAAAGAGGAGTTGCAAACACAACATGACAGACTCTTAGCTGGGGCTACTTACTCGACCGGCTGGAGGGTCTCCAGCACCGAGTACAGGGCCTGGGACCCAGGAGATGCTACTCTCAGCTTGGACTGCCTTCAATGGTGAGTAACAATCATTAAATAGCAGTTTACACAAGGCAGGAGTTCATTTTTCCCACTGCAGTGGGCTGAACCGTGGTCCTCGAAGATGACTTCATCCTAATCCGGGAACCTGTGAATATGTTCCCTTAAATGGCAAAATGGACTTTGTGGATGTGACTAAGGATCTTTTTTTTTAAATTAAAAAAAAAAATTAGTTGATTTACAACAGTCTGCCGATTTCTGCTGAACAGCAGAGTGACCCAGTTCTATATATATATATATATATATATATATGTATACACATTGTTTTTCTCACAATATCTTCCATCCTGATCTATCACAAGTGATTGGATCTAGTTCCCTATGCTATACAGCAGGATCCCATTGCCCTGACTGAGGGTCTTGCACTACCCTGAGGTCCCAGAGGTATCCTCCTGTGGCCTGTTACACTCACCAGGGTCCTTAACAAGAGAGGCTGAGGAATCGGAGAGAAGATGTTGTGATGATGGAGACAGAGCTTGGACGGAAGCACACTGAGGACGGAGGAAAGGCCAAGCACTGAGGGAGCACAGGTGGCTGCTAGAAGCTGAAAAAGGTGCGGGAATGGACTCTTCCTTCAGGGCCAACAGAAGGCATCAGCGCTGCCAGCACCTTGACTTTGACCCCTGGAGACTAATTTGCCCTCTAGAACTCTAAGAGATAAATCTGTGTCAAGTCATTAAGTTATGGTAATTTATGACAGCAGCAAGAGGAAACTGATAAACCCATGGAACAAAATACCCAGAAGTGGGCATTCCAAGACGTGCCCACCATCCTTAATGCCTGGCAGTTCTTCACGGCTATAAGAAGGTGCTACACCTCCAGGCATCCGATGTACACTTGAGGCAGAAAGGAAAGCAAAAGGCCAGGGGAAATAGAAATTTCTTTGGAAGAATTTTGTTCCCGTTCAAGGAAAGAAACGCTCTCCAGAGATATCTGCCTATTCTCGTTGCCAAAACTCTGTCACATGATTAAATTTCATTGCAAAGAAGCCTGGGAAGGTGAGTTGTTTTTTTTCCTTTTACGTCTGCACCTGCAGCATATAGAAGTTCCCAGGCTAGCGGTCAAATCAAAGCTACAGCTGCAGGCCTATGCCACAGCCACAGCAACGTGAGATCCAAGCCACGTTTGCAACCTACACTGCAGCTGTGGCAATGCCAGATCCTTAACCCTCTGAGCGAGGCCAGGGATTAAACTCACATCCTCATGGATACTAGTTGGGTTTGTTATCACTGAGCCATGAGGGGAAATCCGGCTCCTTACATTTTTTAATATGACTTTTGTCTCCGTTTATGCTGTCTCCCCAGTTAGACTGAACACTCTTTGAAGGCAGGAACTATATTGGATAATTTTATTTACTCAGAACAGCAAACACAGCACTGAGGAGATAGGAAGCACTGACAGAACTTGTCCTTTAAGAGTTGGGTATGTTCTTATCCCAAAATAGCACAATGCCCATTCAGCTTAACACTTTAACAGGACATAGATAAGCAACAACGAAAAATATAAAGTGTAGCTACAATCCCCTAACACTCCCAGAGCACACAAGCTGTTTGCAACCGATTGTAGTTACCTATTCTTAATGCTATGTTATCATCATAGCTAATATTTATTGAGCACTAAGAGTTTTCCAAAGTACGCTAAAAGTTTTATTAAATCATCTCCTCTAATATTCTTAACAACAATGGGTACTATTATTTTTCCCAGTTTGAAGATGCAAAAATGGCATCTAACAGGTTAAATAATGGAGGAAAAGTCACACAATGAATAAGCTTAAGAGCTGGCATTCACACAGATCTGATGGCAAAGACCCTACTTTATACAGCAATTTCCTGCCCCATTCTTTCCCACACTGACTCTCCCGAGAGGTCCCGGGCATCCGTGGGACTTGCCATATGCCCGCTCTGCCAGGGTCGGCATCTAGCCCTACCTGTATTCGGGGCCCCAGGACCCCGCCCCACCCGCTCCAAGCTGTAACCGACTCTTGAGATTCAGTGGGGCCGTGTGTGTGTGCCAAGACAGATGTGAAGCCTTCGGTCGGACCGATTTGCATCTCAGACTCCAATCCGCCCCCGCATCTCATCTCGGCGGCGTCCAACTCCCAGCTGCTCCCGGTGCTGAGGTGGGGCGGGCCGGGAGCCAGCCGGTAGCGCGGTGTCCGCCCACGGGGCGTTGCCTGACACCTGCGCGGGATTAAGGGACGAGCCTTCAGGCTCCGAGCGACGCGCCCTGGGCCGGGCACGACAGTGATGGCCGTGAATTATCAGAACGTCAAGCGAGGAAGAGACATCTCACAGGCATTTCTGAGGCCCCTGGGGATCTATGCTGAAAAAGGGGGGCCGGTGAAGGCTGTGAAAAGCTGGGGCTGGGTCTCCAAAGGTAAAGAACACGCAGGCTCCGATGGCTGTGAGAAGCAGCTCACCCAGACACCCCTCTGGAGCCTTCCATTCAGGGCCGGGCCCACGCACGTCACAGATTCTTGCAGGGCTTTAGCTGGGAAGGATGATGATAACGCAGGTAGGGAAGATTTTCTGAGCCTTTGCAAGCACTCTGCTAAAGACTTCACCCCCGCAAGTCACCTTTAACCTAACAAGCCTATGAAGAAGGGACTCCTATCACCTCGTTTACCTAAAAGGAAACTGAGACACAAGAAAGGACAGTCGTGCTGAGAGATCTCAGTGGTTGTGGGGCCTGGGACCACCCTGAATTTCTCAGCTCTGTCACCAGCCTTGGCCTGGCTCCCCCACAGGCAGATGATCGTGACAGCCTAAGAGCAAGAACACAAGCCTTCAGCATCACCCAGATCCTGATTCAAATCCTAGCGCCACCACACGCTGGCTGTGACTCTCTGAGTGAATCAGCTTAGGCTCCTCCAGCTTTGGCTTCTGATCTGTGACATGGGAACGGCAGTACCAGCTTTCGAGAGTTGCGAGGATTATGGAGAGAAAGTGGGAGGCGTAGCTGGTGCTTAGCAAGTGAGCGGCAGCCACACGTATCATTTTTTACCCGGGGCGCTGACCTCTACAATCTAGTGCTTCTGTCTTCTGTTGTTTAAGTCAGTCATGTACTCATTGATTCATTCATCAAACAATGACGGAGTACTTCCGAAGTCCTAGAAATCACATTCTTCCCTGAGCACTCATCCTGTGTGCTGAACAGGTCTTTAGGAAGGCTTAAGTCTACATGCATCAAAAACCCAACTTCCAAAAAAAGGCCACATTGGCAAGTACTGAGGGTTAGGATTTCAAAGTATTTTGAGGGGCCATAATTCAACCCGTAACACAGGGGCTATTTGAGTGCTGACAAAACTAGTGGTTGGGCAACTCTAAAAAGGTGCCTTGGATGACCACGTAAGTCAGTGGTAGTCAGATGAGAAAAGAGAATGACTGGAAAAGCATGGGGGATTCAGCTCAAGATAGAATTTGGTGACTAAGTATGGAGAAGGAAGTAGGAGGAGCTCACAGTGACCTTGAGACTTCTTACTTGGCCAGCGGTTGAGTAGATGAAGCCATTGGTGAAAGTGGGAGGAGGCGCTTGCGTGGAGAGGGCAAAGGATGGAGAGTCATTTAAACAGAAGAATGGTTATCAGGAGGAAGGAAGTAACAGTGCAAAGGGGAGTGGTCCAAAGGAAACATTTACTGAACACACAGTGTGCCACGCATCATTGTGAGGTAACAAATGGTAACTTATTGAGGGGAGGCATGGTTAATGCTTTGTTGATGGCAAGATTAAGTCACCCAGAGCTAGAGTGGATGGCTTTGGGGAGAACTGGATGTGGGGAGGCTGGCTGGATATCTTCTGACATCATGGCCCTGAACTTCTCTTTAACAACCATATTTAGGCATCAACCCTACTTCCCTCTCAACGGATGTCATTCTGCACTTGTCAGGAACTGTCCTCATTCCTGCCCAAATGCTTCCTGTTCTGCCAGGTGATCACACCTGCTGGAATCAGGCCAGCCCCACGTGTTGATTGGTTCCTGCTCAGGCAGAAAATGTACTGGAGGCGTCCTCGTTAGGGCACATTTTCTTTTCTTAAATAAAAGCCTGATCTCTTGTTTCTCAGCATCCCTATCTGTACAGTTGAGATAAAAATCCCTATCTCGCGCAGTAATATTCAAGATTAAATGAGAGAATGCAAGCCAAACCTAAGCACAGACCTGGGCATATCATAAGTATTGAATGCACACTAGCTTTTTTTTTTTTTTTTCACTGTTATTGGTATTTTCGGTACCTGCATCTGTTCTCTTTTGCTCTGGGTACGTCTTCCATACTACTACCAGAAGCATCTGCCCTAAAATTCAACTCTGACTCAGGAAATTTTCTGCTTCTGTTTGCTCCAATGCCCAAGGAATACGAGCCAATGAACTCAACTTGGTAACCCTCTTCCCTTTCCAATCTCACCACCCACCACACGTCTCTTAGACCCTCGGCTCCACCCCCACAGGACACTGGACTCTCCTGAGATAGATTGAGGCTTGTCATCCCTCTTTGTCCTCGCTTATTCTCTTCCCTCTGTTTCCGTACCTGGAAAACTCTTATACTTTCTTCAAGACTTAGACCAACTATGGCCCATCAAACTTCACGGTCACCTTCAGCTACTCCCAGGCTGAATGGTCGCTTCACTGTCTATGGCTCCCAATTCTTTGTCCCCATTACTGAAATAGCCCTAACCACGTGCTATTGTAATTCTCCAGTTACTCATCTGAAACCAGACACTTGGATACTGGATGGATGTCTTTTCTCTTGTTAAGTCCTTGAGATTCTTTGTGATCAACACAGGTATATGTGGCTGCTCTTTCTTTCTTTCTTTTTTTTTTTGTCTTTTTGCCTTATCTAGAGCCGCACCTGCGGCATATGGGGGTTCCCAGGCTAGGGGTCTAACAGGAACTGTAGCCGCCGGCCTTCGCCACAGCCACAGCCACGCAGGATCCGAGCCGCGTCTGCAACCTACACCACAGCTCACGGCAACGCCGGATCCTTCACCCACTGAGCGAGGCCAGGGATCGAACCCACAACCTCATGGTTCTTAGTCGGATTCATTAACCACTGAGCCACGAAGGGAACTCCAGTGGCTGCTCTTTCTGTTGTGACTTCTGTTCAATCTTTCCTTCACGTATTTATTCATAAAATATGGGTATAACTGGTAAATAAAATAGACACACGATCTGTCCTCATCAGGCCCACAACATAATTTCTTATCCATCTCTCACATGATCCAACAACAAAAAGGATTTTCGCTTTGGGAGTTTGTTATCAAAATGGTGTTTTGGAGTTCCTGTCGTGGCTCGGTGGACACGAATCTGACTAGTATCCATGAGGATGCAGGTCTGATCTCGTGCCTCACTCAGTGGGTTAAGGATCTGGCTTTGTTGTGAGCTATGGTGTAGGTTGCAGATGCAGCTTGGATCTGGCATTGCTGTGGCTGTGGCGTAGGCCAGCGGCTATAGCTCCGATTCGACCCCTAGCCCAGGAACCTCCATATGCTGCAGGTGTGGCCCTAAAACAAAAAAAAAGTTTCCCCATTCACTTCCCAAGTATGAGACTACCTTATAATATTGAATTTATTTTCCCTTCACTCATATGTTCTTAAGTTGTACTTTTTTAAAAGTCAAATACATGTTTCCAATTTAAAAAGCTAAATGCATGTCCTACTCTTCTTCACTTGAGTGCCAATCCTTAAACTATTTTTAGCTGTTTCATGTTGTTTTTCTAAGTATTATGTTTATATTACTATTCTTGACTCATCACTTTGGATACTGCCTCAACTTTCTATTGAGGAAGATGAAGATTTAGCACTCTTACTCTATCCAATGCCTTGATTTTCCCTTGCTCCTTTCTCTTGATAGACTGAGTTAGCTTGTATTATCCTATAAGTGCTCAGCATTTACAAGTTTGCCAGCTATTAAGTTCAGCTCCAAACACACCTTCTGCTACTCTGTGGTGCTGGTCCTGGGCCTATGAACACTACGTTTTCTCCTTTACCAGTAACTTCACAGAGGAGATCAGAAGGTCGAAGGAATGAAGAACTTCTTATGTCTACCTGTTCCTGTCAGAGTCACCCTGGCAGTTGGTTTCAGCCTTCGGTTTCTTTTTTTTTCTTCTTATGGCTGTACTTGCAGCATCTGGAAGTTCCCAGGTTAGGGGTCAAACTGGAACTGTAGCTGCAGGCCTATGCCACAGCCTCAGCAACACTGGATCTGAGCCACATCTGTGGCCTATGCCGCAGCTTGTGGCAACACCAGATCCTTAACCCACTGAGCAAGGCCAGGGATCGAACCCACATACTCTCTGATGTCAGGTTCTTAACCCACAGAGCCACAATGGGAACTCCTCAGCTTCTAGCTTCTTTTAGCATCAAGCCCATGAACTCTCTCAGAGCTATAGCACTAGCCAGCACAACCTCTTTCCCCAACTCTGTGGAGGGCTTCTAATTTTGCTTCTATAAGCCCAACTTCTTGACTACTTTGTTGCCTAGCACTGTTTCCTAAAATATGCATATTTTTGCACCAATGACTTAGGAGGCCACCTTTATCATATACTAAATTTCCAAATGTACTTGAGTGTGTTTCCGGGTCTCCAATTTTATTACATCGGTTTACTTGTCAATTCATGTGTCAGTACTGTGGCTTATTATTATTATTACTACCCTGGCTTTTATGGCATATTTCAGCATCTAGTAGGGTTAGCTTCCCTTGATGTTTTCCTTTTTTAATGTTCCTTGGCTCTTCTTCCATATTTGTTTTTCTGTGTTGGAGTTCCCGTCGTGGCTCAGTGGTTAACGAATCCGACTAGGAACCATGAGGTTGCGGGTTCGATCCCTGGCCTTGCTCAGTGGGTTAAGGATCCGGCGTTGCCGTGAGCTGTGGTGTAGGTCGCAGACGCGGCTCGGATCCCGCGTTGCTGTGGCTGTGGCGAAGGCCGGCGGCTACAGCTCCTGTTAGACCCCTAGCCTGGGAACCT
>PVHT021183646.1:4437438-4451953 GCA_004024745.2 Catagonus wagneri | reverse complement strand
CGTGGCTCAGTGGTTAACGAATCCGACTAGGAACCATGAGGTTGCGGGTTCGATCCCTGGCCTTGCTCAGTGGGTTAAGGATCCGGCGTTGCCGTGAGCTGTGGTGTAGGTCGCAGACGCGGCTCGGATCCCGCGTTGCTGTGGCTGTGGCGAAGGCCGGCGGCTACAGCTCCTGTTAGACCCCTAGCCTGGGAACCTCATATGCCACAGGTGCGGCCCTAGATAAGACAAAAAAAAGAAAAACAGTGTTTTTCCATGTGAACTTTTCTAGACCTACATGTATGGCTAATTCTGATAAGATTAGTAATGAAGAACTACAGTCTTCTGAGTCATTGTGCTGCACACTTGCTGGTAAGTGGCACACAGTAGAAGTCCCCCTTTGTAATGGAAGCTACTCATCAGTGGATTTACATGGGCTGGCGATCATGGGCAGGTCTGTGGCAAACAAGTCACCAACTTCAGCAAAACATGACTTTTAATGACAAATCACAACTCTTCGACAAGGAAAGGGTGTTGATGTGTTTGTTTTATTTTGTTTTTTGCTTTTTTTAGGGCCACACCCGTGGCATATGGAAGTTCCCTGGCTAGGGATCCAATCAGCTACAACTGCTGGCCTACACCACAGCCACAGCAACACAGGATCTGAGCTGCATCTGCAACCTACACCACAGGTCACAGCAACACCAGATCCTTAACCTACTGTGCAAGGCCAGAGATCAAACCCGAATCCTCGGATCCTAGTCCAGTTCGTTAACCATTGAGCCATGAAGGGAACTCCTGTTATGATTTTAAATGGCTATTGGAATCTCAAAACAAATAGGGTTTTGTTTAGCTAAAAAGTCACATTCAGGTTCAAGGAACAAGTTCCTCAGTAGAAGAACTTACTGCCCCTCGAAGGAAAAGTCCCACAGTTGGTGAAAGCCTAATGAGCCTTGAAAAAGTAAAACGGTAGGACAAGATACAGGAAGAGAAATGGAATGATTACACTTTCAAGCTATTTGATTAGTCAGTGCATGGATGAGGCCTCACGTGATGTGTAATAAACTGAAAGGCAGTAGCTTTTCTATGAGTCAACAGCTCTCCCCAGTAAATGACATGAGGTGGTATTTGCCAGGTTTGTAAACGATAGTGAAATTCGAGAAACCCTACTGCCAAAAATCACTTACCCAAAACAATTTTCTGAAATAAGCATAAAACCACCTATATTTAATGTTTTGTGTTTATATCTAGAAACACAAAGTCTGTCTGGGAGAAATTGTGTTGGTGACTGAACTGGTGGGGGCCCATCAGAGGCTGGCTCCGTGAGAGGTTTCTACGTACTGAAATGTGGTGGCTACAGAGAGGGGACGTTCTCAACAGGAGTTTGAGCTGAAAAATGAACGGCAGGGGTAGTTTCAGGAAAATAGTTGGCTAGATTTGCTGAGATCTTGAAAGGTGCAAAAATCAGCCTTTCTCGAGGACAGTTTTCATCGTATGGGCCAAAGGAAGAAGTCCCTGCAAGGCCTCAGGAAGAATGCTTTGACTTCAAGGGCGAGATTCCTGGGAAAAATCACATTGCAAAATGAACTCTTGACATGTTTTCACCAGTTCTGAGGCTTGAGAGAGAAGACAGATATCGGCATGCGAGACTTAGCATCAACCACCTAGAAAATCAATGGGATCAAACTGAGCAGAATTTTCCCTCCCATTCAACACATGTGACCTATGGAATGAAGGACCCTTTTTCTGAATTTTCTGCTCCACCGGAGAAGAGGGGCAGTCAGGGAGTACATTCAAGATGAAGTTTGCTGACCTGCCTCTCACAAATGCTGGTTCTGTGCAGAGGAGTATCCAGCGTTGCATACGAAATCAAGGGCCATTTTGCTACAGTTTTCAGCTTCCTACCTGTGTGAACAAGCTCTTCCTTGTATAACATGAATTAGGAGCCCAGACAGAAATGGTCTCACTTCAGTTGTAAGTGAAAGCTGTACCTACTGATCTCAAGTTTGACCAAGAGTTTACTACTTGTGCAGTAAAGAAAAATTATTTTATTTCAAACCTAACATTTTCTATGCACACACAGGCCTATAAGAAATCGAGAAATCAACGCATGTCCGTAATTATTTTGGAACAACTAGGCCTATAGTTAAGCCTGATGATGTCAATAAGAAAATGTTTTTTCCAAATCTTGCATAAATTGTCTTAGGCTATATTTTTATTCATATTGCTTTGGTTTATGATTTTAGTGCTTTACTATTCAACAGTGTCAGTACATTTTCACGTGTCAAATAGCTTGTAAGAAATTTACAAACTTTATTTAAATATATCAAACCTACTTTATCTTTAGGAAAGTTAAGTTCTGTTTTGCCTTAGGGCAAGTATTTGACAGAAACGTACTGTGTTCTCCTTATGAGTTTTAAAAATGTATAAAAAGGAAAGAAAGATCACTTTCAAGAACTGTTAAGTGTAACTGACCATTTTTTTCCTGTAAAGTTTGACTTAAAAAGTAATTTATGGTTTTAAATAAGGAAAAAAAAACTACTCTTGCATATTCTCTATACCACATACCAGATCTCATTAGCATTGTGTGTCGTAGAAATTTATTGTAAGACTTTTAATTCTACTTGCACCAATTAAAAAAGAATTAAATAGCAAGTTAAATAAAAGTGAGTCTAGAGATTTCTTGAGTCACAAGTGGCCCGCTCTGTCTCCTGCCCTGGGTATCTGACAAGGTAGGGGACCTTGGTGGGCAAGGTTCCTATTATGTGGATGTTCAACCAGCCCCATTTCCAGCCTAGGGTCACTTCCCACCTCCTGTGGTATCTGCTTCTCTTCTTCCTGAGATGGTCCACAGGGCTGCCAGCCATGACTTAGCTTGCCTCTCATTGGCTGCTGCCTCCACCATGCTTGGCCTTCATAGTTCACCCTGGGCAGGTGGAGAATCAGCACAGTGGGTGACGCACCATCACTTAGCTGCTCTCTCTCTCTCTCTCATGTGGGCCACTGCTGGGCTTCGGCTCTCTCCTAGAGCTCTTCCTGTTGCCTCTTCTCTCAGAATTTGCCCTTACCTGGCCTCCTAGGTTCACGCCAGCCCCCATCTCCCTCCTCCATTCCAGCCACTGCCCTGCCATTTATTTCTGGAGTGACTTATCTTATCTGAGGATGATCCAGGTCCCTACCATCTCTAAGTCCTTATTTGACACTTGTCCTGTTTCCAGCCCTGGGTGAGTTATATTAATAGACAGTAACTCACAACACAACACGGTAACACAACCACCAGAGCCACTTAAGAGGGAAGAGAGGAATGCACTGATTCCAGGTGGGGTGGCTTATCTAATCAGGGTGGCTAATTTAGGTCATGTGGTCAAGGCAGCAGATGGACCACTTACAGTCCTTTGCACAGATTATTAACGGAAGCTTTCCCACACCTCTGCAAAGTCAATAGTCTCCATTTTGCAGAAGAGGAAATAGAAGCTCAGAGGTGCTAGTTGAGCTGCCTCAGGTCCCAGTTGGCAGAGCCAAGACTAGAGGGGAAGTCCGTGTGATGCCCAAGTCCATATTTCCGCATTGCCCGATGCTTTTTGATTTTAGCTCTTAGGTTTTCTGGGTTGTTTCAAGTGAGAAGAGACTTTTTTGCCCACCTGTCTATTATATTTCTATTTAGTTTCTGAACAACTATTTCTACTTAGGATTTCTGAACATCATCAGCAACCTCTGTTTCCAAATGCAGTCAATTGAATCATCCCTTTATAGAAGCAGCACATTGGCTCATGGGTGGATTGGCTATAGTTTCACTCATCTTTGCCAAACTCTTCCCTGGTACCCAGTCAGCAAGAGCTGCCAGTGTTTGTACCATGCATGGACCCAATTAGTAGCTTTAATCAATCAGGACATCAAGTGCCTTCCTTTTTCTGCTCTCGAGCCTTCCAAACGTGCCCAGTGTGGTTCACCCGTGATGTGTGGCAGTGCCGCCTATCAAGGTGGAGCCCAACTGGGGTTCCTCTTCCGAGCACCTGCCCAGGTCACGTGGTATGTGGATTACGCCTGGGATGTCGGTGTTGGTCAAAACAGCCCAGGCCTTCTGTTTGTTACTCTCTGGATCATGTGATTCCGGGTGTTTATCTCAGATAGTCATGTTCTACTTGCAAAGGGGAAAAAGGCCTAATGCTAATTGGGTGGCACTCTCAAGCCAAACCTTGTACTAGCTGTTTTTACCTACATTATCTCATTTAGTTCTTAGAGCAATCCAAGAGAGAGGCGGCACCGAGTCGTTTATTCACTCATCAGTGGATAACATGGAAAGGCACAGCACATTCTGGGGCTGTGTGAGGTTGCCAAACACTATGGGTACCGGGGCAAATAAGGAAGAGGCAGATTCTGTCCTTGAACATGTAGTTCAGAGAAATCACAAACACTGAGAGAAATAATTACAAGTATAGTGCGTGTTGTGATGGTAACAACCTGGTGAGTGTTAGCACTGCAGTGACTGCAGGCTCTCTTGCTATGCTCACAACAGCTCAGGCACTCTGCTAGCCCTATTACCTGCATTCCTCAGTGAGTGCCCTAGCATCCTATGAGGTCTGTGATAAGGAAACCCTACTTTTCTCGAGGCAAAGAGACTGAGGGAATTAAGTAACTCGTTCCAGTTCCCAATAGCAAGAGTTGTTTTGAAGGTTAAAGAAGAAATTTGGAGCAAGTGTGGCAGGCAAGGCAGGAAGGGACCAGACTGCCTGGGTTCACCTTCAAACTATGCTTTTGATGAGTTGCTTTGTCTGGGAACAATCACTTCATCTCTTTGTGTCTCAGTTTTCCTCATCTGTAAAATAGGGGTAATAGTGCCTACTCATGGTTATTATTCCCACGTTACAGGTGAGGAAACTGAAGCAGAGGTGTTAAGGCAGAGGCTCAAGGTCAGTGGAAAAGCCGGGACTCAGCCCAAGTCAACCTCATTGCAAATTCACACTATTATTGTCTTTGCTGCCAAGACCTCCAGAAGTCAGATAGTTTCCAGGTGATCTAGAACATCAGGTTGATTCCTGGACCCCCTTATAATGGTGTCAAACGGGGCAAAATGCCAATGTACTTCTTGAGAGATGCTGTTGGGTCTGCGCTCTGGATGCATTTACAGAGCATGTTCCAAGATCACCACTTCTGACAAGAGCTCATTTAAGAGGAACGTGCTTAAATATGAGCCCTGGTATGTAAATGTGAATTGACAAGGACAAGAAAATTGACTGGCCTTTAATGCCGAGAAAGGCTCCTGGGACTCTGCCTGACTGTGTGTTTGGTGGGGGTGTGGTGATTCCCTTGGGGGGGGGACCTTCTCTTTCGGATAAAAGGGACCCACTTTCTGCCAGAGATAAAAGGAGAAGGAGGGGTTCTCTGCAAATGGGCCCCCGCTGAGAAATGCCAAAGGCCCCTCCGTGAAAGGTGTCTGTCTTGAGTAACTGGTGCCCCAGAGGTGGCCTTGCCCAGAGTCTTTGTTCCCCCAGGACGTCTGTATGCAGCAAGCCTGGTGTTTCTTCTGGGACAGGCACACACGTCTTGGCTGGCTTGGGCTCCAGGGCTGCCAGGCCCCTCCCTGCCTTTGTTTCCGCGACAGCTGATAACCCCTATTAACATCTCGCTGCAGATACTGGCAGCCTCACAAACCAGTCCTCACCTCCAGGGCAGTTGGCTCCAGAACATTCCTCCACCACAACCCTGTGAGGACCAAACATGTTTTTCCTTTTACCTCAGACATGCATCTTCTTGTCTGGCCTCTTGTTTTTCTCCGGTGCAGATTTATGAGAAGGATTCAAGGAAAACCCCATCCTCATCCAGTCCCAGGAAGAGGATTCGCTTCTAAGTGGCACCTCAGAGTTTGCATTCTGGTCTCCGCCCTCCAACCCTGTACATCGCAGATTACAAAAATAAACCCATTGTACATGTGGCTTTTATCCGGTCACGAAGTTTGGGTTTTCTTTCTTCCTGCCTCTCCCTCAGAACAACCCACTTCTCTTCAGCCCACGCTGACACAGACTGCCGTCGCTTTTCACCTGGACTTTTTCAAGAACCTCCTAAACCTTCCCCTTGGTCTTGCTGCCTTTACACTGTCTCCACTTGAATCCACTCCCTGCAGTGATCTTTCTCAAATGCAAACTTGGTCCTGCAATTCCTGTAATTTAAGCTTTCAAACACTCCTTGTTACACTTAGGCTGAAGACAGAGTCTGGGTCACGGTGGATGCTCAGTAGAAAATTCCAGAATTAAACCAAATGAAATATCCATTCAGAGGACTCAAAAATGGCCTTGCCTTGTGAATTTTATTCTTTTTCTAGTTTTCACCTTTGTATTCATCTGAAGTCCTATCATTTTAGCAGACATCCCCTCCCCCCATAATTTTGTATTCAGTGACTTGATGGGGGAGGTCTTATGGAAAAAAGTCATCTCATACTCCAATAAGAAATGGGATATTAGAACTGGTAGAGACTTTCGAAACCATGCTTTTAGTTTCAACTGGTTCTAAAACATATTTCAGTCCTTGATAATTCTACCAATGGACACATATTTAAAAGTTTCTAAAAGCTACATCAGCTTCCACCAATAGAGGAACCACATCTCAACAAAGGGCACAGAGTTCCACCCAGGAACGAGGGAGATATTTACGGAAACATAAAGAACAATTTTGATTTTACTTTTTTTCTTTTTGCCTTTTTTAGGGCCGAACCCGTGGCATATGGAGGTTCCCAGGCTAGGGGTCTAACAGGAGCTGCAGCTGCCAGCCTACACCACAGCCACAGCAACGCCAGATCCGAGCCACATCTGCAACCTACACCACAGCTCACGGCTAAGCCAGTTCCTTAACCCACTGAGTGAGGCCAGGGATCAAACCCGCAACCTCATGGTTCCTAGTCAGATTCGTTTCCACTGCACCACGACGGGAACTCCATGATTTTACTTTCTTGAGAGGGCTTCCTCATGAGGCATCTTGGAGATCAACTAGTGTGACATTTAAAGGTGAGAAAACTGAGTCCAGAGAAAAAGAGGTGAGTGTCCCTAGTTTACAAAGACAGTGGATGACAGACCAAGGATTAGTCCTTTCATCTCCTGATTCACAAAGCATGGGCACACAGCCCCCTGAATCACCTCCACTGGAAGATAACCTTTACCTAAGATAACCAAATACCAGAGAGCACACCAATGAAACCAGCTAAGCAGGTAGATATTGCAGTCTGCAATTTTCCCATTTTCCTCTAAGATAGCATCACTTATCTCAGTATCTAAAGGTAACAGTGGGAAAGTCAAGGAAAATTGAGCACTGCTGTAGATAAAGCCCTGTTCTAGGTATACACACACATCACCTCCAGTATGACAGTTTTTACAGATAAGGGAACTGAAATACCAAAAGAATTAAGTCATTTGCTTCAGTCTAACTTCTACCCTAGATCTGAACCCAGATCTCTCTGACTCCTAAGTGCAAATCCATTTTCTCTTATCAATATTTTTTCCAAATATCTTACAGACCACTACAACTACAAGGAAATTAAAGGGATTTAATAGCATCAAAGATAATACTTAGATATCCATGCATATACTCCTAAACTGCTCTACCAAATCCCCTCGTTTGAAGAGTGTTCTTGACATGCAAGGATACAGAGAAGGTACCCAGTTTCCTACTTGATATGAGCCATGCCCTTGGGCTTCAGTGTAGAAAGTGAGCAGGAGAGGCCATTGCTCCGAAGGTGAGTCTTTCAAAAGAAGGAAGCACAGGTAAATGTAATACAAATGTTGGTCCCATGATGTGGCAGAAGCATTGATATCATGGGACTGGAATGCGGTATGTTTTTTTTTTTCCTTTATAGTCTCTGGTCAGAAGTTTGGATTTATCTCAATTACTGGTTCATAGAAAATCATCCTCATTGGTTCCTGCAAGTCTTTCCCTCCCCCGGTCCTCCGCTCCCTTCCTCTCTCCCTCCCGCACTCCCTCCCCACCATCCACCCACATGCTACACTTTCATTCTCTTTCCCTATAAACCACCTCTGAGTTTATTATACATCTCTTACTTGTGTTATTTCAAAATGCATTATTTTCCTTAAGTGAATACATTTTAAATTTTGCTTTAAAATTTTAGAGTAGTTCCAGATTTACAGAATTTTAGAAGTTTTAGATTAATCAAAAAAATGGCCATGATAGTACAGAGTTCCCATACCAGTCCCTGTTTCACTATTATTGACGTTTTATATTATCAAGGTACATTTGCCATAGTTTGAGCCAATATCGACTCATTATTATGAACCAAAGCCCATGCTTTATTAAGGTTGCTTCAGTTTTTTCTGAATGTCCTTTTTCTGTTCTAGAATTCCATCTAGGATGCCACATTAAATGTAGTTAGGTCTCCTCGGCTGTGACAATTCCTCAGTCTTTGTTTTGATGACCTTGACAATTCTGAGGCATACGGGTCAGGTATTTTATAGGATGTGTCTCACAGTTGTGATCTGATGCTTTTCTCATGGGTAGATGAAGGCGGTGTTTGGGGAAGGTAACATGCCATTCCCATCACACCATGTGAAGGGTGGCTATGCCCAGGCCAGGCCTCCTCACTGTGGATGCTAATTTTGGTCACCTTACTGAGGGATTGTCAGTTTTCTCCATCTGCCTCCTCTCCCCTTTTGTACACTCTCCTCTTGGGAGGGAAGTCACTAAGCATGGCCTCCACTTAGGGAGCGGGGGTTGTGCTCCCTGCGGACAGAGTATCTGCATATTTGGAATTTTTCTGTATGGGAGATTTAACTGTTCTCTCCCATTTATTTACTTAATAGTTTATAGACTCACAGATATTTTAGAACCCTTTCCAGTTAATCTCCTGTGTCCCTCTGACAAAGGCTCATCATCGTGGGTATTGTTTCATCCTGAGCACTTCCGTACTTTCTGACACTGTAAGATGCTCCAGGTTGTCTTATATATTTTGTGCTCCAGTCCGAGAATCAGCCATTTCTCTAAGGATCCTCGTCCTGGGGAATAGTATTAGAAATCAAGGCCTAGGTAATGTTTGCTCATTGTTATATGGGTGTCGTTGCTTCTGTGCCCTCTTAGCTGCCACAGTAAGGAAAAATAACCCTAAAAATAAATAAATATTTCTGTATTAAAACCTGTATCTATATTAAGCCAAGCATGAGCTCATAATTATGTCTCTGGCCCCAAACCATCACTACATAGATCATTCTAGGTTGCTTCCTTTGCTCATCTGTAATCTCCTCCACCAACAGTGATAAATCTGGCTCCCATCATTTGCCATCTTTTTGCTTAACTGTTCAATTTCACCACAATGTATAGTGGCTTCAGAATTGTTAACCCATGACCCCATCCCCCGTGGGAAATGACTATATCAACTAGCTTATAGTTCTCTTGTACAATTCCTTTTGCCTTCGGTCTTTCAGGCTCCATGCATTTCCAAAATTACTTTGGATAGATCTTATCTCCCCATCCTCTTTGATGAGGTTATTTCACACATTTGTAATCTTTTATCACATTCTGCATTCCTTCCTGGATCCTTTGACCTTCCAAATAATTTTTAAAATTTTGTACACATTAGGTTTACTCCTTATGGTATAAAGTACTATAGGGTTGGGTCTTTCCTTGGGGAGGGGTCTTTTTAGGTCCACGCCCAAGGCATATGGAGGTTCCCAGGCTGGGGGTTGAATCAGATCTGTAGCCGCCGGCCTACACCACAGCCACAGCAACACTGGATGGGAGCTGAGTCTGCAACCTACACCACAGCTCATGGCAACGCTGGATCCTTAACCCACTGAGCGAGGCCAGGGATCGAATGTGCATCTTTATGGATACTAGTCAGATTTGTTTCTGCTAAGCCATGACAGGAACTCCAAGGTACTATAGGTTTTGAGAAATACATAGTGCCATGTTTCTACCATTAAATCATATAGAGTAGATTCACACACTTCCCCGCCCCCCGAATTATTTAACCCCTCTCCACCCCTGAACCTCTGGGAGTCACCTTATCTATTTACTATCTCTGTAGTTATACCTCTTGCGGAATGTCACATTAATGGAGTAATGCAGTATATATGTAACCATTTCAGACTGGCTTCTTTCACTTAGCAACATGCATTTCAGATTCAAACGTGTCTTTGGGTGACTTGATAGCTCATTGCTTTTTATTGTTCCATAGTATTCTTTGTATGGATGTACTATAGTTTATTCACCAATTGAAGGGCATCTTGGTGGCTTCCAGTTTTTAGTGACTAGGATTCTGTAGACATTTGCATGCAAGTCTTGTGACAGAGGCGAGCTTTCAAATCTGTAAACACCTAGGAGTATGATTGAGGGATCTTATGGTAAAACCATGTTTGGCTTTGTAAGAAACTGCCAAACTGTCTTCCAAAGTGGCTGTATCGTTGTGAATTCCCATCAGTGATGAGAGAGATCCTGTTCTGTATCTTCATGAGCACTTCATATTGTAGTATTTTGGTGTGTTTTGGAATTTAGCCATTCTAATGGGTGGGTAGTTAAATCTTGTTTTTGTGTGGGCAGTTTCGTAAGAGACCTTGTGTTCTGTGCCTTGTGTTTCTTTTTCAAAGTTAAGCATGTTTTAAAGATCAGTCACATAGCTGTATGTACACTGAATTCATTGCTTCTCATTGCTACATAACATTCTAAACTGTGAGGGGTGGTGGGGGTATTAAACCTCCTTCACCCTCAGCGTCATCCCTCCACGTTATGTCAAAAATCCTTGTACTCTAAGGAAAACCAAGGTAGTTCTTATGCAAATGTGACTTCCGGGCAAGTTTCCCAAGCTTCTATTCTAAAAAGGTGACAAAGTGGTGATAAATCTGGGTGTGGGCGAGTGAATATCTTGATCAGAGATGAGACATATTTGCCTTATTTACTACCACTCTCTCCTCCCCTGACATGAATGAATCAATTAGGGCATTAAAAGTAACCTGACACTTTTGGGATGAGTCTGAATTCAGAACCCCAGGTGGCCTCTACCAATAGGTGAAGCCGAGATGCAGAAAAAAACTCATGGGCTGTCTCTAGACTAGATGATAACCTGGTCACTTTTGGACTCCAAATATCCTGTGCTCCGTGGGTAGAACTGAGCTGACTGGAAAGTTGTGTTGGGGAAGGGTGTGGTAGTAGACAAGCTAGGAAAAGGTACGAGGCAGGCATATTATACACAGGTAAATGGCTGTCTGTTGTAGGGTGCCTGCTCTATGCAACACATTGGTCCCAGGCACCCTACATTCATTCTCATGGGATGCACACTAAGTCCTACAGCATCAAGGTTTATTCCCATTTTCAGATGAAGCCCCGAGGCACTTTCTCAAGAAGACTCAGCTAGCAAATGGTCTTCTGAGATAAGAAGTGAGGTTTGTCTGACTCGAAAGTTCATTAAACCCTCACTAGGTCCTAAAGCCTCTCGCATAGATACCCAGTGAGGGAGGGACAAGGAGTTTGGGCTTTGCGTAGCAGGCATGCTATATTGCTGGTGAGTTTTGGACAGGAAATGGCAGAAGAGGTGCAAAGCAGTGAGTTGAATGTGTAGTGAGTTAGTCTGAGTGACTAATAAGTAGTCTACTGTAGCTGTCTGAGCATGAGATGAAGTCTGTATCTGAGTAACAGTGGGACTGGACAGGAAGCAGCCGGTACTTTCGACTGTGAGCAGAGATAACCTACAAGCAAGGTCTGAAGCAGAGTGAAAGAAACATCTGCCAAAGGACAGCGCAGGGATTGTTCCCAGAGTTTGAACAACACAAATCTGAGGCAGAAAACATGTGCTATTGAGAAATGGATGTCTTGCTTTTGGAATTAATGCTAATGTTGGATTTATTCCCTCTAATAATGTGCCTACTGATTGAAAGGAACTTTCTTATTCTGATGGTTGGATTCTTTCTCTTCATGCAGTGGTAGAATCGTGTAGGCAGCCAAATGGCAGGAACAAAAGTTACTGGGTCCTATTGAGTAACGTGGTACCCAGCTTCAAATCATGGAAGCACACAGCTCTGATGATAACGTAATGCATCTGAAACATCCGTTTATGGCTCTTTATCTTCTGGAATGCTAACTAAATCATAGGGACTTATTTTCATTGACTGTAACTAAGTGTAAATAAGTCTTTCACCTGTGGCGTTGGCCTGTTTAAATTAAACCAATTTCATTATTGACTCGCTCCTTCTTTATATCGTTCCATGAATTTCCCCATTTATTTTTCTTAAAGTCTTGCCTTTGTAAGCTTTGTTGAGGTTGGGGGAGGGTGAATGAGTTGCTGACATATCAAATGCTGACTGCTTTGGGGCAGTTTGAGGTTTGTGGTTTGGCCATTTCATTAATAAATTTATTCTTTCATTACCAGATTAATATTTTCCCAGTTTTTATTTTTTATTCTAAGATGTAAGTATCAGAATAATGCTTTAGGCCTCTAGATATGTTCAATGACTATATGAAGTTGTACACTCAATATGCATTCACTAAGTATTTTGAACAACGAATTATATATTCTGAAAGATAACAATCCCATGAGGGGTTCTTTAAAAAAGAAAGGATTCCTGGTCAAAAAAGTTTTTTTTTTCCCTTTCACTTTTTAGGGCTGCACCCACGGCATATGGAGGTTCCCAGGCTAGGGGTTGAATCAGAGCTACAGCTGCTGGCCTACACCATAGCCACAGCCACGCCAGATCTGAGCCGCGTCTGCCTCCTACACCACGGCTCACGGCAACGCCAGATCCTTAACCCACTGAGCGAGGCCAGGGATCAAACCTGCAACCTCATGGTTCCTTGTCAGGTTCATTTCCACTGTGCCAGGATGGGAACTCCATCTTGGTCAATAAGTTTGAAATTCCTGTCTTAGACGGTCACAACACACCTGAACATAATATGAGTCGAGTCGTCTCAGAGGAAAGAAATTAGTTTAATTTCTTGTTGGCTCTCTATTTTGCCCTGGGAAAGGCTATGCTGTTAGCTATCGCTGTATATCCTTGAATGTCAGGCCTTCCTGGCTACCAGTCCAACCTTGATGAACTTTTCTGTAGTTCTGTTTACTGAGTCTCTGAATTCAGGGCTGCCTCCTGACTTCTGCCCACCCCCTGCTACTAGGAAGCCCCTGCCGTCAGTGCAGCCTGCAGAGGACAGCTGTTCCTGAGAGTCTGAACAAAGCTGCAGCTCTCCGGACCAGCACAGCCCTAATCACCTGGAGAAATGGAATGTTCTCGGGGCCTCTTGGGGAGCATGGACAGGTCATGTATTCCCTGGTCTTATTCCGTTGACCCACTCTAGCACGCCCACTTCATGGGCTTTTGGATCTCTTCCTCCACAGTCTACACAGCAGATCTGGTTTCAGTTTCATTTTACTACCGAGAGTTGCTTCTTGCCTGTTTCCATGATATACCTCTACAGGGTATCAGACTAGCCCCCAGGTCAGTTATTTTAACAATCCGTGTTTTCATGAAATTACGGGGGGACCTAAGAGCATACCCTGAGCCTGAGAGGATCTCCTTTAACCAAATTTCTACGTTGCTCTCTGCTATGGTCTCCACACGTGGGTGGAAAAAGAATTTTCAGGATTTAAACCAAGGCATAGAAAAGACAAGTTTATTGAGGCAAGAGGCACTGTTAACACAGTGGGCCAACTGCCTGATAATCAGGGAGAGCTGCCTCGGCGCACAGTCGTGTCTGTTTTTATAGCCCAGAGACAAAGGAGGGCGAGGAGCGGTCTTGCCATACACCTGCTGACCTGCTGACGGGCTGGGGAAGGATGGGGTCTTCTGATACACTTGCTGGTTGGTTGGGGGCATATGTTGCCGCTTTAGGAGTAGGGTAGGGAGTGGGCTACGTACCTTTCCTAGTGGGGGCAGGAAGGAGTAGGCCAAGTTGCTGGGGTGGGGAGGTCCTTAGGGATATTGTGAGAGTTACAGTGAGACAGGTGGGCTGATAAGGGTCTGGCCATTCTTATCTCAGCCAGAGGCCTTTTGAGTTTTATCTCCTTGGAGAAGCCTTGAAGTCCCACAGTCTCCTTGACCCTGTCTCCTTCACCACCCCTGTCTGGCCTCCCTCCCAATCTCTGCTGGCATATTTTATCCACATCTGTTGTTCAGTTGGTGTCAAGTCCCTCCTCTGCCTGAGCGGGCCCAGCACTTCCTCAGCCAGGTCAAGCTGAGATTTGCCCCTAATGAGGGCCTGGTGGCCCGGAGGGGAAATAGAACTAGATATGGAGAAGGGCAGGATTGTTTCCTCTAAGGCTTTTGTGCCATGTTCAAGTAAGGCTGGGTGGGGACAAGAGACTCTGTCTTCTAACGAGGGGGCGTGGCTCACGCCTGCAGGAGCGGAAGAAAACCCATAGTTCAAGTTTCTCAAGTGCATCTTCCCAGACACCCCCATCCAGCCTCAGCCCCGCTCCTCTATCAGGGCCCCACTTTGGCATTAGAAGGCTTTTTCTAAGGCTCAGAATTTAAACTTCTGTTAAGTTCTCTTGTTCTTACAAGTAGGTTTGAGCCTGTTTTTTGGCTCAGCTGGCCCTCTGGCTACAGGATAAATACGA
>PVHT021183646.1:4230467-4436438 GCA_004024745.2 Catagonus wagneri | reverse complement strand
AGAGAAGAATCTTCACAAAGATATAGGTTCAGCTGAAGTCTAGCCCCTGCTGAATCTCACAGGGAGCTTTAGAGTGGGAAAGATGCTACAGAATTAGGCTACCAAGCCAGGTTCTTTTTGCCCAATGCACAGCAAGCCAGGACACTGAGAGGCAGAGGTCTGAAGCAATAAGAGGGGGCATGTGAAAAGCAGCCAAGCGAGAAGATGGGAGAACAAATCTTGAACCTGCCTCCCCAAAGGCAAGGGACTGGAGGTATTTATGGGATTATGAATAAAGGGCGGGGATGGTAATTGGAAAGAGGTGAAATAATTGTTATTTTGTGCAGGTGTAACCAATCTACAGGCCTCTGCAGGTGCCCAGGTGAAGGGTCAGTGGTCCTAATCAGTCTTAACCAGCTCAGCTCAAACCTGACACAGCTGACTACGGTTTTCCAAGTTCCTGGAAAACATCTTATCATGCCACTTGCAGGACCTCTGAGTCTTTTATAGCAACAATCAAGACACCTTTGATTAGTGAAGGCAGGTGAAATGGACTTGGTTAATAATTACCCACATCTGTAGTTACCTCATTTTGAAGAAAATGGGATGAGGTTTTGTTGGCCCCCCCTCGCCCCAGTATCACAGTTATCACCTTCAAGTGACCCTTTGGGAAAGAGGGTAAAATTGCTCTGAAATCCCTAGGCAAGAAGTCTCTTGTAGGTCAAGGGAAAATATCTTTAAAAGGGCATAGTTGTGAGTTGTAAGTAGTTAATAGTCAAATCTGGAGGATGGATGCGCCACCTCAGGGAAGGAGATCTGGGTGGGGCACCCAACTGTGCCTTCTATAGCAATGCCCTTCGGTTATATCATATACAACTAGCATTCTCCGAGACACATTTTAGGAAACATAATGCCATAGGCAGGCACTGGAATGGGAATGGATACATGAACAGACATTTGAGGCACGTCATCACCATCCATCATTTATTCATTATGGCCTACCAGGTGACAGGCGCTGAGCTAAATATAGGGTGACAAACCCTCTTGGTTTATCAAGAGCTGGAGGGCTCCCTGGATACAGAACCAAGATGAGTTGGTCACTCTAGGTGGGTTCTGGAATAGACAATGGAGAAATAGCAGCATTGTCTACTGCAAGCCCCACAGAATCTTCTAAGTTCAATGAATGAAGTGCCAGTGATTTCTACAGGAGACGGCTGCTAACTCTGCCTGTGAGGAGTCATGGAGGAGGAGGAGGAATGACGCTGACTCCTGCTTGTCTAAAACCACCAGACCATATAATTTCTCCTGTGCCCAGAGAACTCCATCAGTGCTGTTCTCCTGAGAGTTCACCTTCATGCCTGGGTCCAGCCTCAGCTCCTGCTCCAGCACATATGATCATACCTAAAATCAACAAAAGCTGCAGAAGGACTTACATCAGATTAAGCCCACTCCTCCGTCTCTTTCAGGATGGAAGGGACTATTCTACATTGTAGCAGGTATATTAAAAATAGCACCCACATTCCTTCCTTCATTTACTCAAAAAATATTGACTACCTACCAAGTACCAGACAATGTTGTAGCTATCAGGGAGACAGCAGTGAACCCAATAGACAAAAATCCTATATCTTCTTGCAATGCACATTCTAGTGGCAGAGATAGACAGTCATTATGACACATGGTGATAAACGCTATGGTAAAAAGCAGGAAAACAATTTAGGGGCTAGTGAAACAATCCAGGTGGGAAAGGACGGTGGTTTGGAATGGGGAAGTGGTAGTAGATACAGCAAAAAAAAATGTATTTGAGTTTGGGTGTCTTTTGAAATGGAGTTATCAGGATTTACTGACGGGTTGAATGGGTTGAATGATGGGTTGAGAGGAGTCAAGAATGACTCCTACATTTGTGGCCTGAACATTAGAAGAAGGTTGTCAATTAATGAGATGGGGAGTGCTGTGGGAAGAGGAGGCTTGGGAATGGGGAGAAGACCAGAAGTGCAGCCAATAGATACTCAAGTACAGAGCCTGAGTAGGCACTGGATATATGAATCTCGAGTTCAGAAGAGGCCTGAGCAGAATACATAATTTGGGGAGTCTTAATTTCTAGGTGGTCTTGAAAACCATAAGCCTGGGTGAGATCATTAAGGGAGAGATGAAGGTAGAGAAGAGGTACAATGCCTGAGCCCTAGGGAAGAAGATGGAGCATAAGAGATTAACAAAGAGCAGCTAAGGAAGTGAAAGCAAAACCAGGGGTGTGTGTTACCCTGGAAACCATGTGAAGACGCTTTTTCAAGGATGAGGTCCTGATCAGATGCAAGTCAAGCAAGATAAAGACCAAGAATTTACCGCTGGGTTTAGCGACGTGGAGGTGACAGATAACCTTGACTGATCTGAGTCTTGACCACAACGATGGAAAATTATTTCAGACTATGCCATCCTCTGGGTCATCTCCCAAACTGCTTTTGAAAAATGGTCCAAGGTTTCCAAAAGAGTGACATAGTTTAGCTTTTCAATTCTCAGTCAGACTGTGATAACCATGAGGGCAGGGATCTTATTTAACTCAGTCTCTCTGGACCTTGAACACAACGTGCATAGTTAATGTTCAGAGAATATTTGACATATAAATGAAATGTATATGATGTTCAGTATGCAAATTTCCCTCTCCTTTTTCTTTTCCGTATTGTTCCTCTGTATGCTGTCATCTGCTTTTTAAATTTCTCGAAAAGATGAAAGATTTGACCTTTTGCAGATCTCTGTTTTTGATAAAATGAACAATGAAATCTAGTACAAGAATACAACAGCAATAAGAACAACAATCATTCCCTGGGGGTTGATCGTGTGCCTGGCTTTAGGCCTAGCATTTCACAAATGCAATCTTCACAGTAACACTGAGAGGCAGGCAGTGTTGTTCCAACGTTCCCATTTCATGGGTTAAAAAATTGAGATTCATGATGGGTAAGCCCTATGCCAGAGTGTTTAGAGTAGTGATTGCTATGCATTCACCAAATCCCATTCCCCCCCCTTTTTTTAAATGTTTCCATTATAGCTGGTTTACAGTTTTCTATCAGTTTTCCAACTATACAGCGTGGCCCTTTTCCTTTTCCTTCTGGGCACACACTTGACACACGTTCCAGTCTCCTTTGCAGTTAGGTATGGCCACATGACTGAGTCTACAATGCATTGTGGGCATGATGATATGCACCCCTTTCAGGCCTGATCTATGACAACTTTACATGGATAATTCTCTCTCTTTTACTGCATAGAGAAGCTAAACAGAACATCTCTGAGACCTGGTGAAGCAAAAAGAAGGAAAGAACGGGAAGATCTTTGCCAAGTAGATCATTAACACTAGACTATGTGGGAATAAGAAGAAAATTTATTTTGTAAGCCCTCGAAATTTGACAATTTGTTACAGCAGCTACTATTATTTGCCTTAAGTGGTTAAACAGCTGGTAAGTCTGAAGGTTTATTTTATGGAGGCGCAAAACTGGAGGTCACTGGAGCAGGGGACACCAGGCATGAAGTATTAACACCATGTCAAAGACAAGGGACTTCAGTGACTGTTTGCACAATGCATGCTGGGTGCTGAGATCTCTAACCTTCTTCCTACTTTGACCACAGGATACTGCCAAGATTTCCCCCTGCAGGTAGAATTTTCTCTGGAGACTCTAACCTCTAGCCAAGAAGAAAGACTAAAAGATCCTGACAAAAGGGGTTTCCTAACACATGGTCTGATGAAGTCAAGGCTGACAAGGCTCCCCTCCTTGACTGAGAGCTTCCAGTCAGGTTTCTCAGCTCACTTTTATTCATAACAATAAGGAATATAGACACTAGAAAAGGCTCTAACATGAAATACGGAGATCATAAGAAATAAATGTGGGAAATTAAAGGTCAAAATATCTTTCATTAATGTTCTTAAGAGAGACAAGATAGCCCATGAATGAAATGAGAAAAAAGATGCTCTAAAGTAGAGAAGAAAGTGAGTTTTTGATAATTAAAAATAGAGGACAGAAACAAAAGCTTCAGTAGGATTGAAGAGACATTTGAAGACATATCACAAAAAGTTGAGCAAAAAGACAAAGGAATAAAAATAGAAATTATAACAATATTAGAGGACTGGTCCAAAAGGAATACCAGAAAAAGAGACCTGGAAAAAAAAAAAAAAAGAAGCAGTGTGGAAGTGGTTCATGAAATAACTTAAGAAAATTTCCCAGCACTGAAGGACATGAATTGACCAAGCAAAAGCATTGACACCTAGTGCACAGGGGATGGAAAAAAGGATCTACATAAAAGCCTATCATGAAATTTCTGATTATCGCAGACAAAAAAAGATTCTATGAGTTTCTGGAGAGAAAAGACATTACATATAAAGGTTCAGGTATCAAAATAGCTTCAGATTCTTTCAACAGTAGGGCCTCCAAAAATTCTAAATATAAATAACATCCAACTAACAATTTTATACCTAGCCAAATCATTCTTGTAACTGAAGTTAGCATAGCAACTTTTTCAGATATTTAAGGTCTCAAAATGATCTCAAAAACCCACTAGAGGAGGGACTTCAACAAAATGAAGGAATAAGGAGTTCCTGTCACGGCGCAGTGGTTAATGAATCTGACTAGGAACCATGAGGTTGTGGGTTCGATCCCTGGCCTTGCTCAGTGGGTTAATGATCCAGCATTGCCGTGTGCTGTGGTGTAGGTCACAGACGTGGCTTGGATCCTGCATTGCTATGGCTGTGGTGTAGGCTGGCAGCTACAGCTCCAATGAGACCCCTAGCCTGGGAACCTCCACATGCCAAGGGTGTGGCCCTAAAATGACAAACGGAAAAAAAAAATCAAGAATGAGAAAAAGGTGGATACAGCACACAGCAGAACCAAAAGAGGAGAGAGGCGAGGAGAATCCCTGCAAGGATAGTAAAGGTCTATGCCAGGATGGAGCTGTGTCTACACATGATGGGCCACCCACCAGATCTGAGCAGGGACAGACCCACTGAGTGCTATCAACACCAAGTTCCCAAATAACCCAAGGACAGAACCCCTGGGGGAGTATGGGCTGAGCTCTGGACTAGACCTGGCTTCTCTTGACCATTCACTGAGCAACTCCTTGTTCTCAGTTCCACTCCCTGCTGCTTGGATAAGTGTTCTGCTTTGACCTGACTCTTTGAGCTGCATGTGGGCCATGTGATTAGGAACAGCCCATTCTCTTCATCTCTGCTCCTTCCCCATGAATAGTTCTTGGACCACATCTGTCTAACCAGGGAAGCTGTTGGGTTCTAAGTGAGCCCTATGTTTTGGAGGATTCATATGCGACCTTGCCTGGGCCCTTGTAAACCTCAGGAAAGCTGGCCTAGACCAGACCCTAGAGCCTCAGGTCAGTCTCTCTTCTCCTGTGTATCTAGCAGGGCCACGTGAAGGTTTGTGCTGCTGCCGATTTTCCAAAACTAAATGTTTTATTCAATTCTTCATGCATAGGTGAGAGACCCACTTAGAAAACCTTCATGGGGAATGATTAACCCTGAAGGTCGGATAGGAGCTACTTCTAGATGGAGGTGAAGGGAGAGGCATGTGACTGGGAAGGCACCCCACGGGTATGCAGGGACAAGTCATGCTCTTGTTAGTAACTGGATAGTGGTACGTGAATATTTATTATTATCATTTAAACTGTTCTGTATGTATGACCCATTTCACAATTTTAAAAAGGAATAGTCAAGCCAAGAGATTGTCCAGGTTCTTTCCAACCATGATGAGCTCTGATTTTGTGAGTCTGTGAGTGGAATGGGATGGACAGAATGAATCCAGGGGTTTAATTCACTGGAGTCTATGAGCTGGCTCTGGGGACAGCCCTGGTTTGGTATGAATGTCTGCAAGTTCTACAGACAAGCATGGTGGAAATCAGGGGTTAGAGAAAACCCTGTGAGGTTCCTTGATCATAAACTGCTTTCATCCTTCCATTGCTTTCCCCTCCCCTGGTCTACTCTCAGCAGAGTGTCCAGAAAGAGCCTTTGATAACTTAAGTCAGATCGTTTTATTTCTTTGCTCAAACCTCTCCAAAGAGTTCCCCTGTCTTACAGAGTAGGATACCGAAGGATGCTCTGTATGTCTGGCCCCATGTCACCTATATGGCCTCATCCCCAGTTCTTCCCCCTTTACCCCATTTGTTCTGCCTCAGCTACTCTAACCTGCTACTCTTTCTCAGAGATGCCAGGCATGCTTCTGCCCCAGGGCCTTCGCACTTGCCAGCCTCCTCTGCTTGAAGAGCATTACATACTGAAATCCCAGGGCTTGCATTCTCATTTCCTTCAGGTTCCTACTGAAATGTCACTTTGTGAGGGCTTTCCTGACTATCTTTGCTGAAATTTCAACTCCTCCTTTTACTCTAACATTTGTGTCTCATTTTATTTTTTCCCCATTTCCTATATATTTTTGTTCACTTCTTATTACCTTTCTCCATCCCTGTTTTACTCTCCCCACTAAAATGTAGGCCCCCTGAGGGGGCAGGATTTCTGTCCATTTTGCTCATCTCGATACATGGAAGGAACAACAAGGCGACACTTAAGATTTCCTCTTGTCTTGCATGATCCCAGGACTCCATTTTCTGGCCTATGGTGTTTCCTTGCATAAGGGTAATTAATGGTATCAAATTACCTTCACCCTGAAGAGCCTTATTATTACCATTAGAAAGACACAAGGGCCTCTGAGAGGCCTGAGAATGGCTCTACCTTCCAGGACCCAAAGGCACCTTCTGGACTGCCTGAGCTGCCCTGCTGGTATGTTTGAGGGTCTCTCAGACATAATTTAGCCAATTACTTGACATGCATATTCTGATTGTCTTATAATGCTTTCATCAAGCTACGACTTAGAGCAGATCAGGACAAACCTAAGTGAAGACAGAGACTGGCTCTCTCAGTAGAGTGTGTCCTTGCTGACAGCAGAGCAAACACCAACGACTACTTAGGGCTTAATGGGAATTATGCCTTCTGTTTGCTTTGGAAGGTTTTGTGGATACTAAGTAAGGAGAATTCAAAGGCTCCCTCAAGCCCAGAGACTGAATTTGCTCCAATGCCCCATTAGGGACGGGGAGCAGGGCTGACTTTGTTGAAGGCCAATGCGAAACAACAGTGAAAACTTCATCAGGAGGCAAAGGGAAAATTCACAACCTACAAAACTCTTTGCATAGACCAGTGGATTTACTATGTACACAGCAGAGATTTTAGTTATGAAGAAGGGGAGGGGGACCATACCCACAAAATTTCCTCAACTTAAAGGTTTTTACCTGGAGTAATAATTTATCAACCCAGAAATAAAAGATGTGGATGGAAGCATTCTGGTTTCTTGGCAAAAAAGCAGGTGTGACCACCTTTGCTAAAGGAAACGATTTGGGCTCCTGTCACATTCCTTACATTTGCATGCCGTTTTCTACTTTACAAAGCGCACCTGCTCCATCAGTTCACCTTCCCAATAGTTCTGGAAAAGGGACAGGTCAGGAAATGTGGTCTCCATTTGACCACCCAAGAAACAAAGGCTCAGAGAGGTTCAGAAGTGATCTGCCAACATCATGGGTATAGAGCTGCCCAACTTTCTATGATGATGGTGGTACTCAATGTTTACATTGTCCAATATGGTAGTCACTAGTCATGGGGGCTACTGAGCACTTGAAATGTGGCAAGTGTGATCCTTAAGGAACTGAATTGTTGATTTTTAAAGCATTTTCATTAACTTAGATTTAAATGGCCATTTGTGGTCAGTGCTATCACACTGGACAGCCCAGGAATGAGTGACTTGAAACTCTAATCAAGAAAGACTGAAATGGAGTTCCTGTTGTGGCTCAGCAGGTTAAGAACCCAAAATAGTGTCCTTTAGGATGCAGGTTTGATCCTTGGCTTCACTCAGTTAAGGATCTGGCATTGACACAAGCTACTGTGTAAGTCACAGATGTGGCTCAGATCTGGTGTTGCTGTGGCTGTGGCATAGGCCGGCAGCTGCAGCTCCAATTCAGTCCCTAGCCTGGGAACTTCCAGATGCCACAGGTGCAGCCATAGAAAGAAAAAGAAAGGAATGACTGAATCCATGGCCATAGCTTCCTAGTCTGGGCAAAGTCTAAGTAATGATGCAAAAGGATGTGAAATTTGTTAAGAGGTCTGTAACTTTAGGACTGGGTAGAGTGGGATCAGCCCCCGAGGCTTTAGTCCAGCACACCTGGAGGTAGACCTGCTGCTCTTCATGTAGGCAAACGCCTGCCGCCTGGTTTTTACAGGAAAGCACAGGATGAAATCTGGTTGCCATTATTCATGCTATATGATCTTTTTGTGGCTTCCATCTTCTGAAGACAAGAAAAGAGACCTTAACCTCCCCACATGTGCTAGGATGATAAGCACCTATTTAATCTCTGTCACTGCAAAGAGAACGGGCTCTCTCCTTTGAAGGGAGAAAAGTTGCCTTGCGGATTTAAGCAACACTCATGGGATGGGGTGGGGCGGGGGCATGTGGAGAGTTAGGCCAGGACTCATGTTTCCCAGCAAAATCCAAGATCTAAGAAGTGTTTGTGTTCTGTGCTATTGGGGGGGGGGGCTTGCGGGGGGGACGAACTTAGTGGGATCTAGTTGTTCCTTTGTTTCTATGTCCCCATTATGAGTTCGGAACTATTATTACAAGGCAGGGTTTCTCAGCCTCGGCACTATTAATATTCAGGCGTCAGCTTTTTTTCGTTCCCTTTTCTGTGGGAGGCCGTCTACGTGCTGCAGGAAGGACAAGAAGTTGCCTCCCTGACCTCGACCCACTAGAGTGGAACCCCATCCCCAGAACCAAAACAATGTCTCCACATTGCCAAATAGCTCCTGGATGCATCCAGGTTGAGAACTGCTGTCTAAGAGTCACCTTACATGAAACAGAGTTCCTGCTGTGGCGCAATGGGTTGTGAATACTACTGCAGTGGTGTAGGCGGCAGCTGCAGTTCAGATTCCATCCCTGGCCTGGGAACTTCCATATCTGTGGGTGTGGTCATAATTTAAAAAAAAAAGGAGTCACTTACATGAATCAGTCTCACAGATCTAGTATCTTGCCTAGTATCTTGCTTGGAGTATTTTACTTTTTTCCTTTTTTTTGTCTTTCTAGGGCCTCACCTGAAACATATGGAGGTTCCCAGGCTAGGGGTCAAATGGAGCTGGCCTATGCCACAGCCACAGCAATAGAGGATCCAAGCCGCATCTGCAACCTACACCACAGCTCACGGCAACGCCAGATCCTTAACCCACTAGGCAAGGGATCGAACCTGTGCCCTCATGGATGCTAGTCAGATTCGTTTACGCTGAGCCACGCCAGGAACTCCTTGCTTGGAGTATTTTAAAACTCAGTTTCTCTTTTTTTTTTTCTTCCCTTCCAAAGCCCATTGTTACTATGTTATACTGTTTTTAACTTTGGGTGGAGTTTGGGAAAAGGCATTAAAGAAAATCAAAACCAGAAGAGAGATTAAGAGCCTTTCATATCCCCCCTTTCTTCCCCATTTTCCAGACTACGGCCATGAATGAATAAAGCTCAAAGACATCACGTCTTTCATTTGGGGATGTTGGATGGTCCAGACATCAGGTTCTAAATGTCAGGTAGAAAGGCTCGAGGGAATTTCAACTGGAAAATTCCTCAAGGTGAATCCAAATTAAAGTCTTTGGAAGATGTTTTACCATCCGGATCCCAGAGATCGGCTACAAGACAAAACTTAAGGGGTAGGCATCCCAGTGGTTAATAGCATAAACTTGGAATCGGACAAACCTGGTTTGGATTCTGGCTTTTGGACTGTTTCATATGTAAGCATGATGCTTTTTCTCATCATAAAGAAAAGATAGCTCCAAAGGCAGAGCATCAGAAGAGAACAGAGGTGGAGTTGGAGCAGCTCAGGGACAGAAGAGGAGGCTCAGGATGAGACAGCCGAGGGCAGGAAAGCTATGCTGCTGGAAGATGCAAACTTGCAAGGAGTAACTTTAACCTGCTGTTGTTTTCAGACGGGTTCCCCAGAAGCAGACCCGGAAGCATGGCAACTTGTGCACAAATCATTTATTAAGAGTGTGCTTCCAGAAGCTGGAAAAGGAGTGAGGAAGGTAGATCAGAGAAGAGAAAGCACTGGATGAAGGGGATGATTTTGAGGGAACGTTCTAGGCTCAGCCTGTTCCTGCAGGGATCTCTGGAGCATAAATGACATCTTGAGAATTTGTCCTACCTCGAGGCAATGGAGCTGGGCTTTCCAACCCCCAACCTAGCTACAGGCCACCTGGAGAGGATTTAAACCTCTGGGAACTTCTAGCTCTTTGTACACAGGGCAAATGGGCTCAGTGTTTCAAGAGTATTTCCCTGAAGAAAGTTGTGGGTAAGAGCAGTTAGAAGGAAAGCACACAGAAGGTGGGGATAAACGTACAAAATGAGTATAAAACAGACCTGAAAGAATCCGGGTCTGGCACGGACACTGTCTGCTGCGGGTGTCGACGGCCAGACTGAGGGTTTCCTGAGCAGCATAGTTGATGGACCTGTAAGTGACCGTGAAGTTGACGTGAACAGAAGAATTGGATGCGGGAGTTCCCTTCCTGGCTCAGCGGTTAACGGCACCAACTAGGATTCATGAGGATGTGGGTTCCATCCCTGGCCTCATTTGGTGGGTTAAGATCTGGCGTTGCCATGAGCTGTGGTGTAGGTGGCAGACGGGGCTCAGATCCTGCGTTGCTGTGACTGGGTGTAGGCCGGCAGCCGTAGCTCCGATTCTGCCCCTAGCTTGGGAACCTCCGTATGCCTTGGGTGCAGCCCTAAAAAGCCGAAAAAAAAAAAAAAAGTATTGGATGCATCAGGGCTGGTTGGGAAGGCAGGCTGGAGCTGCCTAGCACGGCTTTGGAGGTGGTGAGACCGGGGTCCTGAATTCTTTTTGTGATCCTCCCCCGCTTCAGCTGCAGGCCCTCAGGGCTATGCACTCTTGGATACTGGGCTGCTTTTGTGAATCCAGGATCACGGGCTTTCTGGGCCCGGGATATCCAAGGTGCATAGGTTGACTCTGGGTCCTTGAGTTTCTCATCTCATGATCCCACGGTGGCTTTTGGAGAAGGACAGCCCTGCACTCGAACCTGGCTCGGGCACTTATCTCTGGAGACTTGGACAAGCCACTTGACCTCTCAGTTTCCTCATCAGCTGGGTAAGGTACAACCTCACAGGGCTGTTGGACAGACAACATGACAGGAGCACAAAGGAGGTGAGCCAAAAAACGAAAACAAAAACAAAAGAAAAAAGTATTTGCTTTCTTCCGCCATAAAGATGGCTTTTGTTGTTGTTCTGCATGCATTTGCATTGTTGGGGGGGAGTGCAGGAGCTGGGGTAAAAAAAAAAGGAGGAACCCACATTTTGGGTTACTTTTAGGAATTAATTTGTAATCATAGCAGCCCGATTCATAAGAAACCACCCATACTTTCTAGGTAAGTATAGCTTATATAATTAGCAGCACCGCAGACCAAGCCAGCCACAACTGCTGACCCACTGCAAAGCGTGCCATGCGGTCGGCAGCTCAGAAACTAGGGCAGGAGGAAGGCACTCGGGAAGGCCACGGGTCGTCTGGGTGTCTCCCGGGCTTTACCTTGGGCGGCTGGCAAAGGCAGCTCACTATTCTGGAGATTGTTGGATTGTTATCCAAAGCCAGAACTTGAGATCAGCCACAGTTAATAGCGGAGAGATTAACTGTTCCATTAGGAAAGGAGGACCATTAATTAAGCCCCAGAGGCTGTCGGGATGAATTACAGCAGAGTAAGAGGGGCGGGTGGGTCCTGCTCTTGGGGAGGAGGAGGAGACACAATGGAATCAGTTTCCAATGAGCCCCCTCTAGCTCTGTTGGACTTGTCCTATTTGCCCTGATGGAGACGAGATTTATTTTTTTCTTAAAAAGTTTTAGTGTGCAAAGTCTATAAAAGGGAGGCAATTTATTGGTTCAACTGTGACAGTGATCCCTGAGCCAATGGGTTTATTGCTTGGTGCTTTAAAAAATCAAATCCAAAAGAACAGTGTTTTGGATAAATAACCCTCTTCTCCAAGTAGCTGATTTACACATAGTATCTTACTTTTAATGGGAAACTAGAAAGGGTTTGTTTAAAACAAAGAAAAAACCTGTGGCCCAGTGCAGAAGACACTGGGGCCAGATCAGTCTGTGTAGTTGGCAAAGCTGGTGTCCCAGGGCCATAGGGGGATATCATTTTCATTAAAAATACTGCAATCGGTCTTGAAGGATGAGTTTGAGGTTCTGCAGGATGAATTAGCTTCTTCTGGGGCATATCCTATCAGTCAGGAATTGCAAATTTTTCTTTAGAGGGCCAAGGAGTAAATATTTTAGGTGTGGAGTAACATGGTCTTTGCCACAACAACTCAGGCTGCTGTAGTAGCACAAAAACAGCCACAGACAATAGTAAATGAATGACTGTGTCTGTGTTCCCATAAACCTTTATTTATAACAGGTGGTGGGCCGATGTGTCCCGTGGCCATGGTTTGCCCACTCCTACTGTAGAACGTATGGCAGAAGGGTGATTATAAATTAATCACATTTATTTAAACATCAGCATTTTTTATTGGGCTAGAAGCAATGATTTCAATAACAATTCCGTTATCACTGCAATAACATTTTTATTTCTTTTTCTTTTTCTTTTTTTTTAGAGCTGCACCCACAGAATATGGAAGTTCCCAGGCTAGGGGTAGAATCGGAGCTGTAACTGCTGGCCTATACCACAGCCACAGCAATACCAGATCCGAGCCACGTCTGCGACCTAACTGCAGCTTACAGCAACAGCAACGCCGGATCCTTAACCCACTGAGCAAGGCCAGGGATCAAACCCGCATCCTCATGGATTCTAGTCGGGTTCGTTACTACTGAGCCGCAATGGAACTCCACTGTGATAACATTTTAAAATTACTTTTGAATAAAAAATACTTTTATTATTGAGAAATAAGAAAACACATACACACAAAGAAATGTAAAAATACATATAAGGTGTTGTGGTAGACAAAATGAGTTGGCTAATCAGATGCCCATCCACCTCCTTCTTCCTTGCAATCCTCTATTATAGTGGTTAGAAAGCCAACATTCTCACTATATCCTTACTGCTAGGGATAGTCACATGGCTCATAAACATCCAGTGCAAAGGGAAGTCTGTATGTGGATGTCAGGGGTCTTGAGAGGCTTCCAAGATAGTTTTTCCTTCATTAATAAAAGGAGGAAGCCATTTCAGGAAATTTTCCTTAGCCCTGTCTTCTTACTGCTTGGAAATGGATGTGATGACTGGAGCTATGGCAGCTGAATGAGATGCCAACAGACTAGGTCTGGCTAAGAGGAATGACAGAAGGATCCTGGATCTACAGTGACATCACGAAACTGAAGCACCTCATTCCAATTTGTCTGCCACATTTCAATTCTTGTCATATGAAATAAAAACAAAACCCTATTTGGTTAAGCTACTGATAGCCGACTTTTTGTGAAATGCAGCCAGATATACCCCTAAATGATAGTTCATGGAATTACTAAAATCTTGCAAAATGGCTTCTATTGGGAAAAGCTGGTTTAAAGCCTTCTTTTTGTGTATGTCCAGATGTAAGCTTGAGTCAATGTGTGGGTAGAAATTCCTCATTTTAGAATGCTGTAAAATGGATGTTTGTTTAATGTTGTATTTTGAGCCAAAAATAAAGCTTTGCCTATAAGTTCTGGTTGTAAATCTGAAAATGGAATGGGGCCTTAACATTTAGAATACAGCTTGGGATTAGACACTAAAGAAAATTGTATTATTTTTCCACATGGTAGCGAAAGCTGCTTCTCCTATTAAAAGTAGGACATCCAATGTGAGGTGAGAATTAACATCACTATAAATTACTTGCTTGAGGGAAGTTGAGGTTCAGAGAAGAGCTTGCTACCTGGCAGGGGGGAGTCAAGCTTCACCTTGAGCTTCATGACTTGGGCAGCAGGACAGGGGCCCCACTGTTCCTAGAGGCGAGACCATTTCTGACTCTTTGTGGGCAGGTAACTCAGGCCAAATTGTGTCATCCAGGCAGATTTCAGAAATGCCTCTCTTCCCCCGAGCAAAGGCAACTAGACACCAGATTGCTATTTGTTGCCTTCTCTGTTCATTTCCAGAGCCATTCCACGTTCTCTAAAACAACCCCTTTCAAAAGCAATGATGAGAATGCTCATTTGGAATCTGTAATTGTGGCTTTACTGAACTGCATTTGAAGCATAATATCTAAGAACAAAGACCAGTCACAGATGCCGAATTGCAACCCCCAAAAGGGTCAAGGGTCAGGGAGGCCTCCAGAGGCTAACTTCTGGTTGCATGCATGCCTTTGCTTGACAGCTTAAGTCATCTTAAGTATTTTGATATGTAAAAAGAAACTTCTAAAGGCAATTGTTCAATAGAAAATGTCCTACTCTATTTGTGAAATTCTGAAGCACATGTCCATCATATGACCTAATTTAAAAACTAAATTATTCTGGAAACATTTATTTATAAATTCTGGATGAGACTGAGATTATCATCCATATTAGGCTAGTAGGAATATTCATGTATTTCTTAAATTTTTAGGATAGAAGTTGGCAAAGTATAATCCACGGGCCCGTTTTGGTTCACTACCTTTTATTTTCCCCATAAATTTTTATTGGAACACTATCCCAGTTCACTGATGTGTTTTCTATGGCTGCTTTTGTGCTACAAAGATAGATTGGAGTAGTTAAGGTGGAGAACATATGGCTTGCAAGAACTAAACTATTTACTCTGTGGTCCTTAACAGATAAAGTTTGCTGAGTCTTGGTTTAGAAGAAGAAAAAGAATGAAAACTTCCTGCAAACTCACAAAAAGTGGCTGACTGGATTATAGTTGTTAGTAAGTGCTCAATACACACTTATTGAAAGAATGAATGAGGGAGAAGACATGAAAAAAAATACAAAAACCTAGGCTTTTAACTTCCTGACTCACTGTGACCAACTTTTGGGCAAGGCTGCCTGTATAAGGGAAGATGATCCACCTGTTATTAAGAACCTACCTTAGGCCATTGATGACGTGTTACATCCAAGATCAAGTTTAGGTCCCAAACAAACAGGTATTATCATCGCCTGGACTTGGTGATGACTCATTTTCTTGTGTTTGAAGGCTCTTTCCTTTTAATTTAGGACTTCAGTTCTGCTCCAGATGGTTGAGATTGCCGGCCAACTGATGACCTGATAAATAACACAGCTTTAGAAAACTTTTTATGTAGCAATTATTTTTTATCTACACAAAAGCTGAAAAAGTCTAACATTCATTTAGCTTCCCCTAAGGCTAACATCTGAATTCCATAGCACATTGATCAAAACCAAGGAATTAACACTGAAACACAAGTATAAACTAAAATACAGATCTAACTCAAAAGTTGACCAATTTTTCCAGAGTTCCCTCCTTCTCTTTTAGGATCACATCCAGGATCCCATATTGTATTTGGTTGTCTCGTCTCCTTAATCTCCTCTAGCCTATGACAGGTCCTCAGTTTTCCCTTCTCCTTCATGACCTGACCACTTTGAAGACTAGTTACTTTTTAGACTGTCTCTCAGCTTGGGTTTGCCTGGATCCGTTGATTAAGGTGGTGCCTGCCGGGCTTCTCCACTTAAAGATGTGCACACACCTACATACAATTAGATATCTCAGCCACTGCAACTGTCCTAAATAACTGCTGACATCGAATCCAATTCTAGCTACAGTCTTGAGCAGGACACTTTTCCGTTTATTCATGATTCTAAATCTCCATGTTATGTTTACCCACAAAAATCCTTGCAAGCTGCCACAGTTTTTATTTTGAACTTCGCTCTAGCAAGGAAGATCTATTTTCTGTTTTTGCCATCCTATGCTTCCTCCTACTTTATGATCCAAAAAAAGACAAAAAAAGAAGAGGGAAAAAATCTTCTTCTGTAATCTAGCAATGGAAAAGTATCTTTCTTTCTCCATATATAAGGTCAACCCTCCTCACCTGCGTGATCCCAGCCCCGCCCATATCACCAGATTTAAGTACTGATGGTGAGTCCTTAGGAGGGAAAACCATGCAGCTGGTAAGTATTCAATTCAGACTAATGACATGGGAAAGCCTTCACAATCTATTACCATGTAGTTACCATTTCCAATACTTTTCATTCCCTTGTGTACCGCCGTATTTCCATCTGGTATCATTTTTCCTCCATCTGAAAAAAGGACTTCCTTTAATATTTCTTGGAGTTCAGCTCTGTCGGTGATAAATTCTTTCATCTTTTGTATATCCTCAAGGGTCTTTATTTTGCCTTTTAAAAAAGTCTTTATTGAGATGTTATTCACATACCATAGACTTGACTTTGATAGAATGTATAATTCAGTGATGTTTAGTATATCGACAGAGTTGAGCAGCCATAACCATAATCTAATTTCCTATTTTCCTCACCCCCAGAAAAGAGCCTGTAGCCATTTGCGGTCACACCTAATTCCTCTCTACCCTTGACCTCTGGGCAACAACTGCTCCACTTTTTGCCTCTGCAGATTTGCTTATTCTGAATATTTCATATAAGCGAATCATACAATATCTTTTGTAATCTCTTTCTTTCATTTAGCGTATTTTCAAGGTTCATCCATACTGTAGCATGTATCCAGTACTTTATTCCTTTTAATCACCAAATAATATTACATTGCATTCATCTTTATTTTTAAAAGATATTTATGGTGGGACAACACTCCTAGATTGATAATTTTTTTCCTTTCAAAACTTTATGTTGCTCTACTGTCTTCTCAATTTTTTCTGAAGATAAATCTGCTATCATCCTTTTCTTGTTTTTCTGTATATAACATGTCTTTTCCTCTGGCTACTTTATTCTTATTTTTTATTTTTATTGAAGTGTAGTTGCTTTACAGTACTGAGTTAGTACTGATTTAGATATATCTAGATAGACACATATTCAGATTATTTTCCATTATAGGTTATTATAAGATATTGAATGTTCCCTGTGTTATACAGTAAATCCTTGTTATTTATTTACTTTATATATAAGTATACAAATATAAGCGTGTAACTGTTAATCCCTTATTTCTCATTTTTCCCTTTTCCCCATCTCATCTTCAGTAACCATAAGTTTGTTTTCCATGTCTGTGAGTCTTTCTGTTTTGTATGTAGATTCATTTGTATTATTTTTTATATTCCATATATAAGTGATATCATGTAATTCTTATCTTTCTCTGTCTGACTTACTTCACTTAGTACAATAATCTCTAGGTCCATCCACGTTGCTACAAAGGGCAATATTCTTTTTTATCGCTGAATAATATTTCATTATGTGCATATGTGTGTGTGTCTTCTAAAGATATATCTATAGATATATCTTCTTAAACCAATTGTCTATTGATGGGCATTCGGGTTGTTTCCATGTCTTTGCTCTTGTGTAAATAGTGCTGCTGTGAACACTGGGGTACGTGTATTTTTTGAATTAGAGTTTCTGTCTTTTCCAGATATATGCCAGGAATGAGATTGCTGGATCATATGGTAATTCTATTTTAAGTTTTCTAGGCAATGCCTATGCTATTTTCCATAGTGTCTGAACCAACTTGATCCCATCAGTGTAGGAGGGTTCCCTTTTCTCCACACCCTCTCCACCATTTATTATTTGTAGATTTTTTGATAATGGCCACACTGACCAGTGTGAGGTGGTGCCTTATTGTGTTTTGATTTGCATTTCTCTAATAATTAGTGATGTTGAGTATCTTTCCATTTACCTGTTGGCCATCTGTATGTCTTCTTTGGAGAAATTTCTATTTCAACTTTTGCCCATTTTTATTTACTTATTTTTTGTCTTTTAGGGCTGCACCCATGGCATATGGAGGTTCCCAGGGTAGGGGTCAAACTGGAGCTGTAGCCGCCAGCCTATGCCACTGCCACAGCAATGCCAGATCTGAGCTGCATCTGCAACTTACAGCACAGCTCACAGCAATGCCAGATCCTAAACCCATTGAGTGAGGCCAGGGATCAAACCTGTGTCCTCATGGATACTAGTCAGATTTGTTTCCACTGAGCCACACAGGAACTCTTTCTGCCCATTTTTAAATTGGATAGTTTGTTTTTTTGCTATTGAGCTGCATGAGCTGCTGTATATTTTGGAAATTAACCTCTTCTTGGTCATTCCTCTGGCTACTTTAAATGTTTTATCTCCTTTTTCCTGGTTTTGAAAAATCTGTTTATAATGTACCTCGATGTGTTTTTTTTTTCATATTTCTTGTATTGGGATTCATTGAATTTCTTGGATCTGTGGATTTATAGTTTTTAAGAAATTCAGAACGTTTCTGAGTTTTATTTCTTCAAAATTTTTTTTCCTGTCCTAAGTTTCTCTTAATCCTTCAAGGACTTTAATTATGTATCTTAGGGCATTTGAAACTGTTCCAAAGATCAGTGATGTTCTTTTCTTTAATTTTTTTCCTGTGTTTCATTTTGGATAGTTTCTATTGTTACATTTTCAAATTCACTAGTATTTTCTTCTGAATTATCTGCTCTACTGCTAATCCCATCCAGTGTATTTTTCATCTCAGGCATTGTACTTTTCATTTCTAGAAGTTTGATTTGGATCTTTTTTCTAGTTTAAAGATTTATATTTGTTTTTGATAAATAATTACATAGTTTAAGGTATACAAGGTGATGTTTTTATATGTATTTAGATTATGGAACGATTCCCACAAACTCATTAACATATTCATCACCTTCCATGTTTCTTTGTGTGTGTGTGCATGTGTGTGTGTGTGTGTGGTGAGAAGACATGAGACCTACTTGCTCAGCAAATTTTAAGTATATAATACATTACTATTGACTACAGTCACCGTGTTACACATTAGGTTTCTGGCACTTACTCATCTTATCACTGAAAGTTCGTACTCTTTGGTCTTTTTTATACCTTCCACGCCTCTACTTAACTGTGAAGAACAGTTATAATATATAATGGAATGTAATTATAATAACTTTTAAAGTTCTTACTTGCTAATTCTAACATCAGTGTCAGTTCTAGGTTTGTGTCAACTGGTTAATTATTCTCATTACTTGTCAAATTTTCCTGCCTCTGCGGGCCTGTTAATCTTTGATTGGATGCCAAACATTGTGGGTTTTCCCTTCTTGGTTGATGGCTATTTTTGTACTCCTGTAAATATTCCTGAGCTCTTTTTCTGGGACCAAGTTAAGTTACTCAGAAGTAATCTGATCATTTAGATCTTCTTTTTAAGCCTATGAAATGGGACCAGGGCAACGTGTAGTCCAGGTCTCACTGTTTTATTCCCCAGTCCTGAGGCAAGACCTTTCCAAGCGCTCCATCCAGTGTCTTGTGATTTATGAAGTTTTCCAGTTTTACTCTTGGGAGTAGCTCTTTCTCCCTGTCTGTATGAATGTTGTAATGCTGTTCCCTCTCATCCTTTTGAGTGGCTCTTTCCCTGGCCTTAGAGAGTCTTCTCACATGCCTACATGTGTCTGCTGAATACTTAGAGTCCTCTGTGGATCTCGGGAGCTTTCTCTCTGGGCAACTATCCCCCCTACAGGCCCCTGTCCTGTGCTAGCTCATTCAGTCTTCTTGGATTCTCAGCTCTGTGCCTTCAACTCAGAAAATTCACTGGGTGTTGCCTGGGCTCCCCGTCTTTGCCCCAGAGCCTAGGAGCTCTTTCAGAACAGAAGACAGGAAAATCATCGGCTCACCTTCTTTTCCATTTGGTCTTCATGGCTCAAGGCACACTTGTCTTCAAAGTTATTGCTTCCTATATTTTGTCAGTGATTTTGGTTGTCTCCATTGGAGGACAAATCCAAGTTCCTGTGACTCCATGTCGGCTGGAAGTGAAAGTCCTCCATCCTAGAGTGGGAAAGCCAGAAAGACCCACAGATCATTAAGAGCAATTCTTCTTTGTACGGATGAGAGCTCTGAGGCTCCACAGATTCCTGCGGTGTAGAGCACAAAGAGCCCTGAACTCGGCTGGCATGCTGTGTTCTCATCTCGGCTCTGTCATTAATGAGTTGTGTGCTCTTAGTAATTTGCTAAAGAAAGAAAGGATTTACTACCGCTCCTTTCCCTGCTTGTCCTCCTTCCCCATCTCAGGAGTAACTGAAAACAGTTTTACCAAAGACCACTGACTTTAATGTATCAGCAGTAAGTTCTTCCAGGTCACAGCTCAGGACTGAGTAGAAATATGAGGGCTCTACCGATGCTGCTCCGCTAAGAAATGGCAGCTGACAGATAAAAGGAAATAACAGATTCATCGTTTAGTGGGACCCTTGAGTATGAGCTGATAGCCCTCTAAACCAGACTTGAGTGGTTAATAAAGCAGTGACATGCCCAACAGTTATTAAAAATTTCCATCCAAACATTATTTTAATAGTAATCTGAGCTCTTTAAAAGTGTCCTTAAATTGAAGCTTATACACTATTCACAACAGTCAAGACATGGAAACAACCTAAATGCCTATTGACAGATGAATGGATAAAAAAGATGTGGTAAGTATATACAATGGACTACTACTCAGCCATAAAAAGAATGAAATACTGCCATTTGCAGCAACATGGATGCAACTAGAGATTACCATACTAAGTGAAATCAGAAAGAGAAAGACAAATATCATATGCTATCACTTATATGTGGAATCTAAAATATGACACAAATGAACTTAGCTACAAAGAAACAGAGACTCACAGACATAGAGAACATACTTGTGGTTGCCAAGGCGGATAGGGGAGGGATGGAGTGGGAGGTTGGGGTTAGCAGATACAAACTGTCATATATAGAATGTATAAAAAACCAGGCCCCAGTCTATAGCATAGGGAACTATATTCAATATCCTGTGATAAACCATAATGAAAACGAATATTTTTAAAAAGAATGGTTGTATGTGTGTAACTGAATCACTTTGCTATATAGCAGAAATTAATACAACATTGCAAATAATCTATGCTTCAAATATGAAAAGGCTTAGCTTATAGACATCAGAATTGTTGGGTACTGGGACAGTGCTGAATGATGATCTAGAGCAGCTCTTCAGAGACCCCTATAAAAACATCCCACATGCACCTTAAGGTATCACCCTTTGTGTTCTCTTCTGACAATTTATCATAATCTGAAATTGTCTGGTGGACCTCTTTCTTCTTGCTGTCTGCCCTCACCCTTACCCTTACCATTAGGGTGTGAGCTCCGTGAGGGCCCAGGCCTCCCCCACTGCTGGGCTTAGCGCTTCTGCCAGGGCCTGGCACATAGTGGGGCCTCATTGCATTGATGAATGAAAGAGTGAAGCTCCTAGAGGAATTCAGTGCTGCTAGGATGGAACAGGCCAGCAAGAAACTGAACTTGTGTTGGATATTTTCAAGCCACGATCCGTTCTGATATGAGCTGTGTTCATCAGCAAGCGTTTACTGAGACAGACCCTGGACAAGTGATTTAAACTGCCTGGGTCTTATTTCTGCCCCTGATGATGGAGACAGTGCAATCTATCTCACAAGACAGTCATGCATCGAAAACACACAGAGCAGCTGCGTGTTTCATCCATGTAAGATACTGTTGACTATCTGTTTTTACATAACTTTATTTTGAATTTCTGATCCTTCTAGAAGGGTCTTCATGACCTCAGTCTAGGAAGACCATAAGCGGCTTCCTATATTTATTATGGAAGGCTCTCTGCTGATAGAAGCAACCATAGTGATTTTTCTTTATCTTTTTTTCTTTTTCCCCCAGGGGCATCCTAAGCCCTTTGGATTCTCTCAGGGAATGATAAAATGTCTTCATCCTCTCTTGACACCTCTCCCTGAGATATACGAGTGTAGGAGGGCTGTTCAGAGGTTGGCCACAGGGGAGGAGGAGAGGAGAAAGGAAAAGTTGGTGTTTGCACGTTGCCTTGGTTACAAGCATCCCCTCCCTTCTGATGAGGGCCTGCCCTCCCAGAAAGCCTGGTTTTAATTTCCCCTTTGAAATGGGGACTGGGCCTTGTTGCCAATTTAGATTTCACTGGTCAGCTGTTTGGCAGATTCCAGCCCCCCGAGGCCATTTCTTTTTGCTCAGGCTACTCACCGGCCCTTTTGCAGCCATGTCTCCTTGGTATAAGTTTCGATTTGGGTTAGGATGAATGGCCTTATTACTGCTGCTTCCTAATCATCTTTAAAGAACCATTCTGGCCATGATGGCGGGGTTGGGTGGGGTGTCAGCCCAGGAGATAAGAATGTGATGAAACTCTATTCTACCAAATGAAATACCCCGTGTACTAATGAATACATTGCCCAGCTGGATGTCACTAAACTAATTAAATGTGAAAGGTATACGGGTGGGAGGGAAAGAGTGAAGATATAGGTTTAGGAGGGATCTGAGAGCTAGGCTCCACACGGGGACTCCTCAGTTTGGTTGGTTGTATGGATCTGGGCAGGGTTTTCATTGGTCAGATGGGATTAACTGCCCAGGACCTGTTTACGAGGGTGTTGTGAACAGCTTATGGGGCAATGTATCAGGGGAAGGTTTTGACGGTCAGGGTGAGTTGGCAGAGAGGTACCTAGAAGGATGTGAATGTGCAACTATTAAAGAGGAGGGATGAATGTAACAGCCAGGAGGTAGCCCAGGACATCCAAAGCCAGGGAAAAAGTGAGCCACTGGACCCATGAGACTCAGGAAGAATTACAATGGGGAGAGAATGAGTGTTTGGTAGTGAAAAGGGTGAGAAAAAGGATTTAAGGGCAAGAGGTGGGGTGATGGAAAACTGATGTTCGAGAATCTGAATTCATAGATGCTGGACATCCACTAGGGCATTTCTTGGCTGGAATCCCAGGGAAGTCATTTTTAGATGTACATGGAGAGGGGCACACGCCTTCCTCAAGCTGAGAAATCAGGTCAAACCATGGTATTGCAAAGATGATATTAATACATGTGACAATGCCTTGTAAGCTGTAAAGCAGTTCAAATGTTAGTGATTATTGATGTTTACTCTATGATAATAACAAACATGTGTATCTTTTCCCTTCCCAGGCCCCTGGGAGGATGTTTTCCTGGCAGCTGGCCTCAGTCGAGTTGCCTCCATCCATCAGAGAGGTTCCAGCAGTGGAACCTAAAAAGAGAAAGGTCAGCCCCTCCAGTCTTCTCTTGGTGTTCTCCTCTGACCTTTTGCAGAACTGGAAGGGCCTGGGGAGGAATGGCTTTTTCTAGGCCAAGAAACTGTCCTGTTGAGCCTTTCCTCTAGAGCAATGGGGCTCTTCTCATCCTCCATCCATGTAACCAAAAGGCCTTGGAAGGATTCTTCCAAGAACAAAACAATTTCCTGGAAAATGACTTTCTATCTTCCCCATGAGAGATTCAGGCAGCTGGCAACTCAATAGCAGCTTTCCTTGCCGAAATAAAACCCGAAAAGTTCTGCACTCTCATATGCATGCCAAGTGCCAGGCACTGTTATCAGTGATAATAAAGTGAAGACATTCAGGCCCAGAGCAGTTGAGTAACTTGTCCAAGGTTACACAGCCAGTACAAGGCAGAACTAGGTTTAAAAGTCAGGGCGTGGACTTTGGATCTCATGCTGTTTCTTTGCCTCTTAAATGTCACACTATCATCTTTGGGATGTTATCTCAATGGCTCCCACAACCTCACCCTATTTCTAGAAGAAAGAGTATGTCCTTTGTGAACATGCTATTCAGTATTAAAGAAAGCATTTTAAGTCTGGGGCATATTGTGAATAGCGTTTAACATTCTTGAACTGGAGATCTGGACATCTTGGCTTGCTCTCTTTGATGGTAAGTTAAACATCAAGGCTGTAATAATAGACTCTGCATGTCTTAATAGAGAATAAAAGCTGGGCATTTTGCATGTGCACAGGAAATTCTTTTAAAATAACCAAATATTAGGAGTTTATTTTTTATTCTTAAAATAAGTTGATTTATCCTTAAAAGTTCCTCTCCAGAGCTCTTCTTAAGCAGTGTATTTTTCAGATGGCTGTAATGATCATTTCTATTCAACTGGTATGTATATGGCACAAAACCCTATATGGACCCGAGCAGCATTAAACCATCATCTTCTTTCCTCTGGGTCATTGTGAAACTGACAACACTTATGACTTGAACCCAGTTTGGGACCTGAACCCAGGTGCCATGACTCAAACCCAGCCTAAACCCAGATTGGGACTTGAACCCATGTGCCAGGACTTGAACCCAGCCTAAACCCAGATTGGGACTTGAACCCCTGTGCCAGGACTCAAACCCAGCCAAAACTCAGACTGGGAATTGAACCCACAGTTTTTTTGGACTTACTGAGGTTCTTTGTGCCTCACTGAGTGACAGGCAAGAAATAGATTAATTAAGATAAGACACTTGTGAGAGATGCAAGCAAGCAGGCAAGGAGGATTAGGTTGGCTACATTTTTATGATCCCAGTGGGGAGTGGAAAAAGACCGCCTCTTCCTCTTTCTTTGACTAGCAGCTTCCTCTTCGTATCCAGGAAGAGAGTATTTGGCCCTATAAGGTCAAACTAGGACTGTCAAGGTGCTTATTCAAATCTGCAGAAGCTCGGTTCTTAAACTCCTGCCCTTGGTCCTAAGTGGAATGACCTGAGGTATATCTCGGGCTTTTATTTGTGGTCAGCCTGCTTCATTCAGATAGCTTCCTTGAGCGATTATTAACTTACAGTGGCCTCCTAAATTTCCCTGTCTATGGTCTCCTACTGGGACTTCTACAACCACCCATGTAACTATCCTCCATCCTTTAACTGCTCTCCCCGCCTTTGCCCTTCCCATTCTACCACCTTTTACTCACCTCTTCATCCTCGTGTTCCCAGAATGAGCCTTTCAAAAAGAATGTCAGAACAGTTCACTCTTTCCCTGCTGTATTTTTCCTTTCTAGGTCTTGTCTTCATTCAACAAATGTTTGCAGAGCCCATACTGTGTGCCAGGAGCTGTTCTAGGTGCTGGGAATAGTCATGATACCACGTTAATATTGTAACATATAAACCTTATAATATGTTTGTATATTACATAATACTTTAAATTAATATCGGTGTTAGTATCTTTTTATATAGCTTTATCTATAAATACATTTATTTTAGAATTTTAAATGTATTTATAAATGAGTAAATTGTGTTCCGCTCAGATGGTGCAGTCTTTAGTCTTAATTAACATGGCTTTTGTGTAGCTCCACACCCAAGTAATGTAACGTACAGGGATGATGTTAATGGTGAAGGGAGTTTAATTCCACCACCACCCTCAGGATTTAGCCCCTTGCTTAAGAACCAACACACTCTTCCACCTTATTTACCAGATGCAGAAGATAATCCATTTCAGTTCAGGGCAGACACATCATGCTGAAATTTTCTTACCTTATTATGCTCCTCCCACATCCTAGCCGCCAACTTGCGAATGAAAGCTTCATCCATGGGTAATATCATGGTCAGAAACCTCAGAGCTGGAAATGTTGAATGATAAACTGGTTATTGTTAGCCTCATAACTGTTAATGGAAGACTCAGAAATAAAAATTTAGGAAAGAAAAGATGCTGACCTACAACAAGGGAAAGGGGTCAGAATTCCACAGGACCAGCTCTTCAATATAAAACACAAAGCTAGGAGTTCCCATTGTGGCTCAGTGGTAACGAGCCCAACTAGTATCCATGAGGACTCGGGTTTGATCCCTGGCCTCGCTCAGTGGGTTAAGTACCTGGCATTGCCGTGAGCTGTGGTGTAGGTCACAGGCGTGGCTCGGATCCCATGTTGCTGTGGCTGTGACGTAGGCCAGCAGCTACAGCTCTGGTTCAGCCCCTAGCCTGGGAGATCTAAAAACACTGCAAGATCCTCAGCATTATGCAGCATATGTCAGTCTGTCTGTGGTGGGGAAAAAGTGGCATTCTTCAGAGATTATCACATGCAGAAAGGTTTGTGACATCTTTTTAGCTGTCAGCATGCAAATATCAAGAACATGGTTGTTTCTGCTCGGGATCCATGCTTATGAGGGAAGGCTCAAAATTTCACTGATTCAGGGGACCAGAATCAGACGGAATTTTTTATTACTTTCAGGGTGCAATGTTTGTTCATTCCCCCCACCCGAATGCAGAACATGCCATGTGTGTTTATTGATAAAGGTGGAGGAGCAAAAAGTCACTTTTGCTTTCCACAAAATTTTCTTGGTGACAAGAGTTCAGCTTTGGCTCAGGACACAGCTCTTGTTACTGTTGTTCTTTATTGGGAATCTGTTTGCCTTACCTGAACACCCATTTAATCAAGAGTCGCTTCTATTCACTGAGTACCCAGTGATGCCAGGGGCCAAAGTGGGCCCTTCCTGTGGCAGGAGCTAGTATTTATTGAGCTTCACCCTGCTCCATGCTCTCCTGTTCTAAGCACTTTGCATGTACTATCTCATTCAATGTTACAGCAACCCAAGAGGTAGGTACTATTAGAATCCCCATTTTACAGATTAGGAAACTGAGGTGCAAGAAGGTAAGCAACACAACGCAGGTAAGCAGAAAAGCTGAGATATGAACCTGACTCCTGAGTCCCAGTATGCTATGCCACTCCCACTGTATTTGCATATTCTTTCGTTAAAACCTCACAGAACCCTGGGATGTGGGCATTCTTCAGAACCCTGGGATGTGGGCATTCTTACCCGCATGTGACAAATGAGAAACGGAGACTTTAATTCATTTGCTAAAATTATACAGAACATGACAATGGGGGCTAAACTTGAATATTTTGTCCCCTAGATTTCCAGTACATTCTCTTGATGCCTTCAAGACACATTGATTCCTGCTGGCCTCAGTGTGGGCTTGACCCTGTGATGTGTGACTCACCTGGTCACCAAACAAGGACCAAAAGTTTGAAGAGGAAGCCAGTGTAGAGACGTGCTTGGTAGGAGGGAGAGGGGGCCAGCGTTTCCTGAGACCCTCTACATGTGGGGCAGTGACCTAGGCCTTCAGTATGCGTTATTTCAGTGACTCCTCAAATCAGTCCAGTGCAATGAGCAGGATTACCCCCGTTTTACAGATGAGGAAACTGAGGCATAGTGAGGTTATTTATTTTGGGCCATACAGCTCTTGGGTGGTAGAGTGGGGTTCCAACTCAGCCTTGGCTTCTTCCCACACTACCCGGATTTTATAGGATTTCCAACCTACCTGGGAGCAAAGATCTACACAGGCAGCTTGACTCCTCTGAGGGTTAATTATACATCAGCTGGACTGAGCCACAGATTATTCAGGATATGTCTCAGGGGGTTTCTGGGTAAGATTAACATTTGAACAGGTAGACAGAGTCAGGCAGATTGCCCTCCCCAGTGCAGGCGGGCCTCATGCAATCCACTGAACAGAACAAAAGGCTGAGGAGGGAGTGAGCTCTGCCTGTCTCTGAGCTGGGTTTTCAGTCTTCTCCTGCCTTTGGACTTGGCCTTGGATCGAAATTTGTACCATTGGCTCTTCTGGTTCTCAGGCTTTGGACTTGGACTTGACGGTACACCACCAGCATTCCAGGGGCTCCAGCTGGGTGTCTGCACATCCTGGGACATCTTGGCTTCCGTAACCATGTGAGCCAATTCTTTATAATCTCTCTCCCCCTCTCTTCAGCCTGGTTCTGATTCTCCAAGGAACACAGAGGACTAATACTTTCTGACTTCACAGCAAAAGATACTTCTGCTTTTGATGAGGCCCAAACCTTGGCCCCTGGCTCCTTGGGGATCAGTAAAGGGACAGATGCTAAACCAGGGCTCCAACATAACAGGTCAGAGGTCCGGGCCCCGAGGGTTAAACATGATGGACAGGACTGTGGCATAGTTTGGCCGGCTAGACCCAGCAGAAGACAGAGGCGGGGCCTGGAAGCTGAGGCCGGAGCCTGACAACCTGGGTCTAGGGAAGTGAATGAAGCTGGTGCTGCCCAGAGATACAGCTGACCTCTCAGAAGTCTCGGGTAGGCACAGTCAGCTTGATTCCAGCAACTACATGACAGGCAGGCCCTAGGCTAGAAGGTGGAGATACCAAAGTGAGTCGGAAACCAGCCTGGTCGTCATCAGGCTGGCAAGTCAGTTTGCAGGGATGGGCAAAGAGAGCATTTCAGCACAACTTGACATGCGCTGCCACTGCTTCAGCCAGCCAGCCTCTGCACTCAGCCTCTGCTTCCTTGGCTTTGATTTTGGAAGACTGCTGAGTGCCTCTTCCTCACGGCCTCAGGTATCTGGCCGTGTCTGCGTGATCTACGACCCTGTGATGCTGCAGGTTCCAGCATGTCTACTCAGTGGAACAGTCAGTCACACGATCAAGCCATGTCACTTGATGTACTGGTCCTTGCTAAATATGCATTTTCAGACAGAGGACCACAGGGGAGATACATCCTGCAGTGGGAACTCTTCCGGGCTCGACATATGGAAATTCTATTAGTCTCCTGGAACAAAGAGGGTACTTGTTATGGCAAAATGCTTTCATAGCTAATGATGGCAATAAAAGCCGTGAATTTAAATATGACATATTTATCAGACCTCTCAAATAGCAGAGACAGTGTGATGCTAACATAGATATTTGAAAGGGAGCAGGTTAGCAAGGTAACTTTAAAAACATGTTAATAGACTTCATGAACCAACAAATGTTTTTAAAGTTTGCATAATAATACAGGACAGAGTAATGGAGATAAGAGAGATGAGATTAGAATGCTGATGTGCTTTTGCTAGTATCTATAACACTACTTAAATTAAAGCCTATAAGAATTAGATTGAATTTCTTGGTATTTATTTCCCACTTAGGCCGTGAGCCTTCTGAGAAAAAAACTTGCTGTTCAGAATGCTTCACAGTTTGTGAGAAAGAATTAAAAAAACTAGAATGCCAATTTTGTTTCCTCAAAGCAGGAAAAATTTCCCAAATCCTGTGACCCAACCTCTATGATAAATCCCCCTTAACCTAGATTTGAAGGATATACAAAATAGGAGGAAAATAGGAACATGTAGAATATTGAGATTTCACTTTTATTCTGGTGGGTCAAACTGCCAAAAAAAAAAAAAAAAAAAACAGGGAGTTCCCGTTGCGGTGCAGCGGAAACAAATCTGACTAGGAACCGTGAGGTCGCAGATTCGATTCCTGACCTCGTTCAGTGTGTTAAGGATCCAGCGTTGCCATGAGCTGTGGTGTAGGTCACAGACATGGCTTGAGTCCAGTGTTGCTAGCTGTAGTGTAGGCCAGGAGCCATAGCTGCGATTGGACCCCTAGCCTGGGAACCTCCATATGCCATGAGTGTAGCTCTAAAAAGCAAAAAAAAAAAAACCAAAAAAAACCCCAGACTTTACAAAATTCCATCTAAGCTTTGAGGCAGCAGTGGCTTCACTCTGGTTAATTTTTATGGGGCAGCAGTGGGTGTGATTGGGGAATAACCAGCCCCCTCACGTGGCATGATCATCCTTGCCAGCAGCCCCCATGGTGATGACTGGGGTGGACAGTGCTAAGAAATTACCTGGCCAGCACTCTCACGTCAAAAACATAAAATTCAACTGCTGATATTTTTAATAACAAAATTGTAATATTAAGTCAACTTTTTTTTTTAAATTTCATTGGAGTATAGTTGACTTACAAGGTCGTATTGGTTTCAGGTATATAGGAAAGTAAATAAGTTATGCATATAAATACATCCATTTTTTCCCATATAGATGATTACAAACTATTGAGGAGATTGTCCTGTGCTACACAGTAGCTTCCTGTCAATCATCTCTTTTACACAGTAGCGTGTACGTGTTATTCCCACCCTCCCAGTTCTTCCTTCTCCCAACGGTGTCACCTATGGTAACCATAAGGTTGGCTTTGACATCTGTGAGTTTTTTCCTATTTTATAAATAATTTCTTTTGTTTGCCCCTTCAGATCCTTCAGGGCTCACTCATTGTGTTCCAGTGCTGCTGTGGCCTCAGCATTGAGAGGTCCTCTAAGCAGGTGCCCCCTGATGATGCCCAGGCTCAGGACCACACATGGGCCTCCCCGCCTTCCCCTGCCCGGGCTTCCCTGTCGACACCAAGGGACACTGCTGGATGCCCTGCTCGAGCAGCCTGGGTCCAAGGTGGGCACTGCCCAGCTGGTGATGGGTGCTGATGAATAAAGTCTCCCCCTTTCTCCTTCCTACAGTCCTGAGACTCAGTTCATACGGATGGTCCCACAAAACCCAAGCCCAGCCACACCTGACCTTGACCAGTTCAGTGATGCATCCTCCCCTTGGCTCTCCCTTGGTGGTAGTTTCAAAGACAGGTAGACAAATTCTTTGGTATATTTCTCCCCTCAACAGGTAGAGTTTGATTCCCTCTACTTGAATACTTGTGGGCTGGACTCAGTACCTGCTTCCAGAGAGTAGAATTCAGCCAACATCAGGGGACATCATTTCCGAGATCCGAGAAGTGGCTCATCTTCGTGGCTCCTCTCTCTGTCATTGGCTGAATTTCGTTCCTGCTCCAGCCCCTGTCAATTCACATGTGGAAGCCGTAACCCTCAGTAACCTCCGAATCTGACTGTACTTGGAGAAAAGCTCTTCAAAGCGGTACCGTACGGGTTAAATGAGATCCTAAGGGTGGGTTCTGACCCAACAGGACTGGTGTCCTTGTAAGAAAAGAGATAGCAGGGATGTGCACACACAGGGCAAAAACCACAGGGACACAGTGAGAAGCTGGCCATCTGCAAGGACAGAGGCCGCAGGAGACGCCACCCCTGCCGACGCCCTAGTCTTGGACCTTCAGCCTCCAGAGCTCTGAGAAGTAAACTTCTTTTGTTGAAGCCACCCAGGCTGGGGTATTTTGTTATTTCAGCCCAGGCAGACTACAAGGCAGTCTTCCTCTTTCTCTTTCAGATGGCTGGCCCTGGAGGGAAGCCAGCTGCCATGTGCTGGGAGCGCCCCGTGCAGAGGCCCGGGGGTGAGAAACTCAGGTCTCCTGGCAGCAGACACGTGGGTGAGCTTGGAGAAATCAGAGCCCTGGCTGACAGAGACCCCGAACCACCTGCCTCCACCACCCCGAGATTACTGACTCTCATAGACTGTGTTTGGTAGCAGTGTGTGTTGTTTTAAGCCACTGAGTTTGGGCTACCTTGTTCCTCAGCAATAGAAAACTTCTTGCCCCTCTCACTGTCCTTGCCTTTACCCTGCACCCGGGGATGATCCTGTGGAACAGCATAATTCCCACGGACCCTATGCCTCAGGACCTGCTTTCCGGAGAGGAAGACTAAGATCATCCAGTTGGCCCTGACCCTTGGCTCTGGCCGAATATTGCCTTTTAATATTTGGCCTTTTGGGATTTGGTCAAAATGTGTATTCAGTGCACCTAGAAGTCATTTTGTGAGTCAAAATGTGTCAACTGGAGTTCCCCTTGTGGTGCAGTGGTTTACAAACCCCACTAGCATCCCTGAGGACATGGGTTTGATCCCTGGCCTTGCTCAGTGGGTTAAGAATCAGGCATTGCCGTGAGCTGTGGTCTAAGTTGCAGAGGCGGCTCGGATCCCGCGTTGCTGTGGCTGTGGTGCAGGCCAGCAGCTGTGGCTCCAATCTGACCCCTAGCCTGGGAACCTCCATATGCCGTGGGTGTTGCCCTAAAAAAAGACCGAAAAAAAAAAAAAGTATTGATCAAGCCCCTACTCTGGGCAGAGAGCATGTTGGACCTGAGATAGAATCGTCAGCAAAGCGCACCTGCTCCTTTCCTCAAGGAGTGCCCGGGACTAGGGACGGCCTTTAAGCTCCTATGTCAGCCCTGGTCACAGTGGCCCCTGCAGCTCTAGCCTCCCATGAGCCCCTGAAGCATGCACTGGGCAGGACTAATCTCAAGGCCCAGGGCCCTCCCTTCCAGCCTCTCTTTCAAGGAAGGGCCACTCACTCATGAAGCTCAAGACCTCAGTTCCCTGAACGTGCAGCTCTAGGGGCCTGCGTCCTCCTCTCCTTCCTTTAATAAGTGTTTTCTGAGAGCTGCTATTTGGGAGACCAAGTGGGACAGTGGTCACGAGCAGGGACTCGGGAATCTGACTGTTCAGGTGCAAATCGTGGCCCCTGCCCAGCAGCTGTGTGACTCGGGCAAGCAAGAACTTTCCTAGGTTCCCCCTCCATGGAAAGTTAATAGTCAGTACTCACGGGATTGTTGCTGGCATGGATGCTGAACACATTATTTATGGTGCTCAAGATAAAATCTGGCAAATAAAAAAAAAATCAGCAACTATTCCGGGCTAGGCACTGGGGAGGGAGCCGAAAACGATCAATCTGCGCCTCCAAGAAGCGAATGAGCACAGGGGCCCTCAGGTAAATGGGGCCAACTCTTCCCAGGCTGTGGAAACAGTCCTGGGACCTGGGCCTGGCTGGGGCGCAGTGGAAGGTCATTGAATGAATATATGAAGAAGGTCTAGGAACCCAGTTGTGGTAGGCTGAACATCAGTTCCCAACAATGGCCCTTAACCCCTAGGCCAGCAGGGAACTCCCACTAGGTCCCCATTCAAATCCTCGGAACCTGAGAATATCACTTTATGTAATAAAAGGAACTTTGATAAAGTTAAGGATCTTGAGATGGGGAGATTATTCTAGATTATCTGTGGGGGTCTAATGTTATCATAAATCCTTGTAAGAGGGAGGTGGGAGAGTCAGGGTCAGAGGAGATGTGCTGACGGAAGAAGAGAGAGAGATGTGACCAGCTGAGGAAGGCAGGAAACTTCTAGAAGTTGGAGAAGGCGAGGAATAGATTCTTCCCTGTAGCTTCCAGAATGAACCAGCCCTGGCCTGTAAGTTTGATTTTGGACTTCCAGCCTCTAGAACTGTTAAGAGTCATCTGTATTGCTTTAAGCCACTGCATTTGCAGTAATTTGTTAGCAGCAACGACAGAATATACCAGCGCTCAATAACAAGGGACAAGGTGACCAGAGGCCTGAGTGGTTTCCCCTCATAAATGGGTGAGAGCTGCTCCGCCTCTTGGGGAGGCCCAGCCAGGTGCCAGCTCCACAGGCTTAGGAAGGGAGGAAGCCCAGGTTTCAGGAGGTGAGGGCTCCCAGCTCCCTGCGTCCCCAAGCCAAGGGACCGCTGGGAGGAGAGGTGAGCCTGTGGACATCCCAGGAGCAGCCTGGAGAACAGGCCTGGGACACACAGATGCTCAGAGCAGGGCTGCTTATTTCTGGAGAACTGGAGAGGCTGGAACAGCTGGTGAAGCGCAGCGAACTCCACGTGGGGTGCGCGCGGGAACAGCAGCGGGAGCCCACAAAGGCCTACTGAGGAAGCCAGGTCCCCACCCACACCGTTAATGCAGCGCAGACCTTTACAGACAGGGGGCTCCGCCTCTAGAGCCGAAGACGTGGCTTCTGAGGCTGGCTCTGCTCACTGCCCACGTGACCTCGGGCTAATCCTCTTCAAGCCTCAGTTTCCTCATCTGTAAAACGGGTAGTAAAACAGCAGTAGTAGTAATAAGGACAGACGCTATTGAGTACTTACTGCATGATCCGACTATTCTCTGCATATTCCATGTACTATTTTATTGAGATGCTATGTAAGGACAGCCCTCGGGGGTGGGTTCTAGTATTATTCGCATTTTAAAGACAGCAGGGTTCATCTAGGAGGGTTGAGTTAGGAGGACTCAGTGAGTTACCACTGGTAAAGATCTTACGGCATACAGTTAGGTCCATGTTAAAATCACCCCCCTCTCCCTCCCTGTCCCCTCTACCTTCCCCTTCCTCTTGTCCCCCACCCAAAGCTAGCCTGGTCCAGATTCCTCCACTCTTCTGTGAGGGGGAGGAGTCTGAGCTCCTCCAAGGACTGCGATGAGTGGCCTGGTGTTTTGCAGCCTTGGTTCACCTCTTGGCATCTGGCTCAGCACTGGCGCTCGATGGGCGTCGGGGCAGCACATCTGGGCTGCACTGTCCATGGGGGTGTAAGTGGCCCCTGAAGCTCTTTCTCAAATGTGCTTGCTTTGTGCCCCTTAGATTGACCCACAAAACCCAAGGCCTCTTAGGAACAACAAAGGCGGTGATCCAATTTGTTTTTCCTCCGGAGCCCAGCAAATGGCTTTTCAGTGTGTCTGTCCCAAGTGGCTTAGATGTCTGAGACTATGCAAGCTGGATTGGAGCTGGCTGGTGTTCCAGTTGCTACTCTGCTCTCCCCTGGGAGCAAGCCAGCCACCTCTCAGGAATGCAAGGTGAGGTTCCAGCAACCTGAATCGCAATTTCTTTTTGATGCCATAGTAGCAGAGCCCGGCCTAGAAGTAACATTGGGCGTACTGGGTTTTTGTTGTTGTTGTTGTTGTTTTTGGTCTATTTAGGCCCGCACCTGTGGCATATGGAAGTTCCTGGATAGGGGTCCAATAGGAGCTGCAGCTGCCAGCCACAGCCACAGCAATGCCAGATCCAAGCCACATCTGTGACCTACACCACAGCTCATTGCCAACGCCAGATCCTTAACCCACTGAGCAGGGCCAGGGATCAAACCCGCATCCTCATGGATGCTAGTCAGGTTCACTACTACTGAGACACCATGGGAACTCCAAGGGCGTACTGTTGATCGGAGCAAATGTGATGGGCTGGTAAGCTTCCTGGGTCCCAAAGAACACTGGCTCCACACAAGCGCCTTGGCACTGGCTGGGCTCCCCTGAGTGGGACCCAGGTGCAGCCCCACGGTGCTGTCCTCCCAAATCAGCAGGGCTGGCTTCACCTTCATCTTCTCAGATTGGGTTACACTTTGAGCATCTGTCTCCCAGGATTCTGGGTGAGATCCTTTTTAGCGTGAATTCTTATGGGTTGACAAGCTGTGGACTGTCATCTCTGATGGACAGGATGGTGGGAGAAAAGCCACCACCTCATTAAGGGCGCAGGTTAACTGCGGATGATGGATTTTCCACAGCTCTGAGAAGGCCTACAAATCCTTTGTATAAACACCAGTTTGACAGTGAAAACTGTTTTCCCTTCTTTCACCGAGGGCAGCAGACAGAGTAAATATTGACAGATGGTCAGGTTTACTTTCCTAAGAGGCCCGAGGCAGGTAAATGCAGCAGGGGAGAAGGGCTTTGGTTGAGTCATTAGCAACCAAGAGAAAGCCAGTCTTGTTGGGCCCCATCTTTGAGGTGGGCTTTGGTGGGAGGGGGGTTTTATGAGGCTGAGGTGGTGAGCTGGAACTTTGCAAGGCAGGGGTGCTCCACCCTGACAGGGCAGCAAAGTCATCTGGGCCTTGACCCCACCCCTCACCCCTCACCCTCACCGCCACCCCCCCGGGGAGGCTGGAGGCCTGGGCCGGAGCCCTGGCATCCATTGTGTGTTTACAAAGCTCCTGGTGGCTTTGATGTCAGCATCAAAAGGCAGTGAGCCTCTCTCAAGAGAAAAATGTTTGTGCTTAGCATGACCCTTGATCCCCAGCCTTCTCCCAGATATGCTGCTGAATCATGAGAGCTTGGGGACAGTCTAGATGATGCAAAGATGTCACCTTAAGCAAAAGCTTTCAAAACGTGCAGCTTGGCCACTGCTTGGAAGAAAGCCTCATCAGCTACAAAGGCAAATGCCCAAGTGGACATCCAAAAACCCTCAGAATAAAGCCCAAATCCTGCCAGGCCCCACCTGGTGTCCTGCCCCTCTGATGATCTGTCCCTAGCTCACTGGACTTCAGGCTCATGGCCCTGACAGCTCCTTTCTCCCCAGGTCCCTTCATACACAATGTCACCCTGTCCCGAGCCCACCTGCACACTCTATCCTGCTCCCCTGTAAGGCCTTGTCTGAACCCGATCCCCCAAGGTACACCCTGGTATTTTCTTTCCTCTGTCAGTTTCCTTATTTATGAATGAAGTTGGCTTTTTTTGCTTTTTAGGGCCACACTGTAAGCATATGGAAGTTCCCAGGCTAGGGGATGAACTGGAGCTACAGCTGCGGAGCTCTGTAGCTCCAGCCTACACCACAGCCACAGCCTCACGGGATCTGAGCCGCTTCTGCGACCTACACCATGACCTACATCATTGCTCATGGCAATGCCGGATCCACAACCCGCTAAGCAAGGACAGGGATCCAACCTGCATCCTCATGGATACTAATCGGATTCGTTTCCGCTGCGCCACGAAGGTGGGTGGTTGGCTTTTGTTTGCTGTCTGTCTTCCCTGTCAGACCCTAAGGTCCATGAGTGCAGGGACATTGTTCCTGCCACCACAGTCGCACCCGCAGAGCCCCACACTGTCCCTGGTACACAGCACGTGCCCAGCAGGGGTTTGTTCTGTGACTGCACCCCTGAATCAGCGCTGGGCTGCACACACTCACTTTCCACCCTCAAGGAATCTAGACACCAGCAGCCCGATGCTTCGAGAAGCTGCTTTTCTAAGAAAGACACATGTAGGGGCTGAAGACGGAGCCAACATTCCTTCCTTCCTTAGTAAATGGCCCTCAACGTCTCCTGGCGCTTTTTCCTGGTTCAGTCAGCTCCCTCCTGCCTCACTCCGGGCCCCCGCTCATCTGCCCGCACTCAGGCAAAGCTCCTGCTTCCTCGTTCAGGAGAATCTTAGGCTATGGGGAACACAGCCCTCAAGGCTCCTCCCCTTGTTTTCTTTCCATCAAATGCAGCTTCGTGTAAGTGCATTCATTCTCTACCCTGCGGTCTCTCAGCGGGTAAGACGGCTCGCGCTCACGATGGGCAACAGATCCGGACGGAGTGGGGCGGGGGCGCCCTGAGGCCAGGAAGAAGCTGCTAACCAAAGGACAGACTCCAGCCTTTCCAGTCACCTTTAGCAGCCTCAGCCTTCTGGATGGCCCTCCCAGGGGACCAGGGGCCCTTCCCAGACAGGCGCCACCGTGGACCATCTCTTCTCTCCTCCCAATACCCTCAGCGCTAAGTCTCACCATAAAGATGAAGGCAGGTTCACCTTCAAGCTCATTTGAGTCAGATTCTAGCATCTCTTCTCAACCCAACACACACACAGACACACACAACACACACGGACACACTCAGCTGGACCCAAGAAAAATCAACAGGAAAAAGGGGGAGAGTTCATTCCCTTGTTAGACTGAAAATTGTAAAATATAAATCCAGTTGAATGAACAGTTTATGGAAATACTTTTAATTGCAGAATTAGGCTAGCACAGCAGCCTGAGATGGCAAGAAAGACAGACGAGGAGTTTGGGAGCAAAGCCGATTTGCGTGCGTCTATTTACTGCACATTGCTAAGTCACTTAACATTTGATCCTAAGTGGTATCGTCGGAAAGCTAGGAATAATTCCTAATTTTCTGAGGATTAAATGGTAATCTCAAAGTGAAAGTTTCTGGTACAAAGTAAAAACACAGAATAACATAATTAACATTTATTGAGTGCTTACTATGTGCCAGAAATGTTTCTAAATGTTTTACCTTTATTAACTCATTTAATCCTCACAATAGCCTGTGGGTGTTATTCCTATTTTACAAGTGTGGAAACTGAACAGAGAGATGGAGGACCATGACAGCAAATAGGGGTCCAGGGCCCCTGGACCTTGCCTGCTGTTCTACACTGCCTCTCTGTTGGGAAAGACTGCTCTGCTTATGCTGCAGTTAGGGTTCTTTTCCTGAGTTGGAATCAGGGGAGAGATGAAAGTCATATCACTTTAAATCCTTCAGCATGAAACAGGCAGGTGAAAGCAGAAAGTTCTATCTCAAGGTTGCAAAAGTAATTAGAGCACATCATGCTTTCCAAAATGTTTTGTTATAAGTAGAGAATGTTCGAATTCCAAAGGCTGTCCATTGCTTTGTAAATTATCCTTCCCACCCTAACAAAAATCCCCTCTTTTGGAATTGGCCCGTCATGGGAGCCCCTACCTCTGTGAGGTAGCCAAATGCACCTGTATATCCCTGTCCTTTCCACACGTGACTGCTGCTGGTCACTGGCTAGAAGTTCAGACTTACGTGAGTTAGCGTTTCCAAACATTTATAGCTCTAGATATTTCCATCCTACCTTCACTAGGTATTTGCTGCAAGTACCTACATCCAGGAATGACATTTTAATGCCGGCAATAGAGATGGACTCAGCTTGTTGTTTCGTGTCTTAGCCTAGTGTTTTTCTCCGTGTTAACTATGGCAGTGTGGAGGGTTTTAGCATCCAGATGATACCTCGGAGAAAGGATATCTGCCTCCCCTTCCTGTTCTAGTCACTGACATCTTTAATACTACGCCTCAACTGTAAATTAAGTCCTTCTAACTCCAAAAAGTTTGGATTTAATTAGTTTATTCATTTTCCTGTCCATCCACGAATCAATTATCTATCCTTCGTCATTCATCTTCTATCCATCCATCCAATTCTCCATCACCCATCTGTCCAGCCATTAATCCATCCATCCTCCATCCATCATCCACCCATCTACCATCATCTATCAACCTATCCACACATCCATCCATTTACTTCTATCCATCTATCCACCCAAGCCTTCATTCATTATCTGTCTACCCATCCATCCATCAACCCATCCATCGTAAGCACTTACTGGACACCTATTGCGAACCAATCCAATTCTAAGTGCTGGGGAGTCAGCAGTAAGTCAGACACTCAGCTCAGTTCTCCAAGGAGTCACCACATTATATCTGCCACCTTTTAAGTTGTACTTGCTCATACATCATCACAATGCTTCCCATACTATGCTTACTCACCATTTGGACAAATATTGCCACATTCACACTGAACATGGCTATTATTTGCTTAGCAGTTTTCTTCAAATAACCTTGATTTCAAATAAGTGCATTTGAAAGGAGGCTTTACATTATGGCTAACACTATGCATTTGATAGAAGTGATATATTTCCATGAATCACTAAAATCAGTACTTACAAATACATACCTGTGCATTACTGGAAGCCATCCCGGATACCACCAATGCTAACGACACCTCACTAAAGAACGGAATTATTTGGTGTTTCTCCTACAAAGACACTCTGAAGTAATTATGATCCTTAGTTCCAGATGCGAATTCTCAAATGAGGTGATTCTCTTAAGTAGAAAGTGTTTAGAAGAGTTGGAACTAAGACGGGAAGTCAGATCTCCTGGCTTCTAAGTCCAGAAATCCAGGGGTTGAGAAACATTAAAAGATTGTAAAGTTAATTGATTTGGTTTCCACCAACATTCTAAACATTAAATAGAATATAATAAAGTGTAGAATATCATAGTGTGTTATACCAGTGAGTCATATCATTAGCGAGTTCAAGCGTGGTTTTGTGAAGCTTGATCACAATATAAAATGTGTATCTTACTGTGGAGTTATGGTCAAACGTGCTTGAAAGCTACTGCTCTTCTTTGCCATGTTATTTGAAAACTGGGCTGCCTTGTTGGGACTGTTGGCTGACAAGGACCATTACACTGCAAAACGCCAGGAGCTGCCATTCATATTATCACCAAATCTGTCTCACAGATGAATAATTTTATTGGAACAAATTCATGTCATTTGCTTATGTTTTCTATGACAGCTTTTGTGCTACAAATAGAGTGGCCAGATTTAGCAAATAAAAATACATGGTGTTTTGTGTTTTATCTTGCCACCCCAGTTATAACAACAAAGCTGAGTAAGTTGTGGCAGACCACATGGCTCATAAGGTCAAACATATTATTTGGACCATTGCAGAAAAATCTGCCTCTCTCTAATCTGTATGAAGGGCCCCTCTGGAATTGGGCAGTGCCCAGATGATGCAGCTGGACCTGGTAGCATTATGGTTGGCCAGGAGCCTCTTGGAAGTTTCACTTCTTTCCAACTTCTTGTTTTTGCATTGCATTTCAGTGTTTGCTTCTCTTCACGACCCTGAACCAAGGCTGTGTCAACAGAGAGCTTCCCTTCCCTTCCCAGGAGCTTGCCTGCCAGTCTCTCCCAGAACTGCCCTTTGTCCCTGTTCTTGGCTGGCCCCCCATCACCGCTGCTAATCTTCCCAAGCCTCTGGACCCTTGGGACATGTATGAATGGAGGACTTTGGATCCTTTCTGTAATAAACACTGAGTGACACCCTTAAATAGAGGAGTGGGGTTTGGGAATAATGTGAAAAACTGTGAAATTCTCCCAGTGCTGGGGGCCCAGCCCAGTTTTGGACAGTGAATCATGGCCTCAGCCAAGATGTTCTCAATATAATCTAGGTTGACCTCCTCGGAGAAGTGAATGCTGTTGCCTGCAAAAACAGGCAGCTGCTCAGCCTCCTCCTCCTCCCTGGCCCTGCCTCACTCCCTGGTGGTCTGGGTGTTTCACATCCCTCTTTTTCTCTGTCCGTCTTCTTCCTGAGCCACTGCCTCATCTCAGTTATGGGCCTGGTCTAAAACCTACCCATGTACAAGAACTAGAATTAAGGGAGTAATAGCTCAGCCCCTTACCATTATATATTACCAATTATATACTATAATATATTATATATTACCAATATATTACCATTATATATATATTATATATTACATATATATATATATGTATATATATATATATATATATATATATATATATATAAATATATTACCAATTCATCAGTTGAGTTTATTCCAAGAATTGAGTTACTTTAATATTAGAAAATCAGTCAGTGTAATCCACCATAGTGACAGATTAAGGGGGAATAAATTTAGTAAGCTTGTCTCGATAGATGAATAAGAAGCATAGAATCCTATGATATCATTATCATCCTCATAAACCTTTTTGCAAACTAAGAATAGAAGGGAACTTCCTTAATCTGATAAAAGTCATGTGAAAAAAATCTCTGGCAAACCTCACTTTAGCATTTTGAAAGTCCCACCTTCAGACCAGGAATAAGCAAAGGATGCCTCACTCCACAGTTTCTTTTTTTAAAATTTTTTCTTAATACTTCTTTTACTATATACTTTCAAGTTCACATCATGCCTAGAACAAGAAATTTAACTCTGGGGTCTTATGTCTAGGTGAATACCAGCAGCTAGAATGGTCCAGAAGAAAGCCAAAAGTATGGCCAAGTACCTGGACATTGATTTGGAGACATATATAAGTGAATCAGGGTTTACGGAACAGCAATGTTAGGTGGAATCTCTATTTATCATCAAATGCTGGTCCCTCATTTTATACTTTAGACCAGGAGATGTGGAGAAGGGCCACCGAAAGTCATAGTGAAAAAAGTGGCCACATGGTGTCTAAGAAGTCAGATGTGACTGTAGTTACTTTTTCCATGTCTCCATGGGATGGAACTAACAAGCTTTCTTTGTTTCCCTTCTTAGTTTTATCATCACTGTTGACTTTGACACTGTTGCCATCTTCAACGCAATGTAGTCATTGACGATGACTGGGGACCAGCCACTGGAGTAAGCACTGTACATATTTTACCTTATTTAATCATCACAACAACCCTGTGAGGTAGGTATTATAATACTGAATTAGCCCTTGACTGGATATCTGTTTGAATTTTACACCTTTTGTTTTGTTTTGTTTGACCGCTAGTTTTCTATGCCTAGAATGTGTCTGGCACATAGTAGGTGCTCAATAAATATTTATGGAGTGAACGAATCTATGGCACAAAGAAAGAAATCATTGTGTTGGTGGGTCTCCAACTTGGCTCATCATGAGGACTGCTTCCAGAGCTTTTCAGAAAGCCAGCACTACACCTCTGGAGATTCTAAAGTGAGGCCCAGGAATCTGATTTTTAGTACACGTCCCAACAGATTCTGATGCAGCCAGCTCAGACACAGGCTGCAGACAAAATCTGGCAACCACTGCCACCATGCATATTGCCTCACAAAAAAATTTGCAATTTTTAATGCTTCTCCGAATAAAGAAAACCACAATTTATATTTCCCAATTCGTGTGGCTGATCTTCTGTCCTGACAGACCTTTCACATTTCAGAATGCTATAAATTGCTTTCCTTTTCTGGGATGTGAGGACATAACATTGGATCTTGGAAGGCAACTGGCCCTTCCCCATGGAGCCCACCAAAGTCATGGCTAATTCTCCTTCTCAGTCCAATTATCTTTTCACAAAAGAAATAAACCTCTCTTATTTATTCTAGAGGAGAGAAGACTTGGGGCTAATTTAGGTGTCATTAAATATCAGTAACTCTAAGTAGGAGAAACCAGAATTGTTCTAGTTACCAATAAGGTACACTTAAGACTGAGGTAGTCCTTTTAGGGCCACACCCATGGTGTGTGGAGGTTCCCAGGCTAGGGGTTGAGTCTGAGCTATAGCTGTCAGCCTACCCTATAGCCACAGCATCTTAGGATCTGAGCAGTGTCTGCGACCTACACCACAGCTCACGGCAATGCCAGATCCCCAACCCACTGAGTGAGGTCAGGGATCAAACCCGAGTCTTACATGGATACTAGCCGGGTTCGTTAGCCACTGAACCATGACAGGAACTCCAGACTGGGGTAGTATTAAGTCTTGTTAAGCCAAGAGAATTCCAATTTACATCTCTTATTCTGGTGTCATTATTGATAGTGTCCCTTTTTAGTCTTAAACATGAACCTGGGTTTGGGCCATAAATAAAAGGGTCATTCTGTGTAAGACCAGAAAGAAAAAAGCTACAAGGAGATAAGTTTCTGTTCATTACCAGGAAGGAGTTTCCATGAAAACTGAAAAAATAAAAAAATAAAACAAAAAAAGACCAAGATAAGCAATAAGACTGCCAAGTTAGGGAGTGAGTTTTCTGTTACTGAAGGTGTTAAAACAAAAGGCACATGGCAATTGGTTGAGGGAGGATGATGGAAAGGAAGTAAGCATCAATGGATGACCTTGGAAGTCCCTTCTGACTCAGCCTCAGGGGACAGCAGAATCTGTGGTGCCTGAGCTGTGGCAGGAGCATATGTCACACCCACACCCAGGGGGAGAGAAGCTGGGAACAGCAAAGCCTGTCCTCCTCCTTGAGTGGAAGGCCATCCCATGGGCAGCAAATACAAAATGTTTCCCAGTACTGAGGAACTGGATAAAGCTCAAGGTATTTGGGATTTGGCTCTTAACATCACACCCAGGGTCCAGTGGCCTCTGCTGAGATTAGGCAAATCCTCAGGATGTGAGTGCACTAGATGGCCTCCCTTTCCTGGAAGCCACATCTGCTCCCATCTGTCATGGTGAAAAGTGCATAAAGTTTAGGCCACCACTCTGTCCCCCGCCCCTTCTACCCCCAGGTCACTGGGCAAATGTCCATTTGATCATTGGTGGAGTCTGATCCCGGGTCACACAGAGTATCTCAGAGCTGTGCAGGGCGTTAGGGAGTTTCCCAACATTCTTCAGGGGAGTTATCACTCTCAGCCCTGCCTTGCTTTCTAGGCCCTTCCACAGTTAGAAACTAAGGCACTGACCACTGTGAACTTCAAGATCGCACCCTGCATTGGCTGCAGGGCCAGGGAGCTAAACTCAAGGCATTCTAGGGGAAGGCGGACTGCAAAACCACACATCTTTCCAGTGGATCCGGAAGCCTAAAGGCAAACTGCAAATCCTCCGGGCTAAGGCACCTTTTTTTTTTTTTGGAAGTCACGGTATATCCTTATGTAGTAGATTAGGAGAAAAATGAAGAACCCACTGGCAGCAGGAAGAAGCAAGAGTCTTCTAGGGTCTGGCATTTGATGAGACAGATATCCAGTTACAGTGCATTTCCGCTGGGTTTTCCATGGCAGAACACAGGGCAGAGACTCGCTCATGCCTGAGCCAGGTCACTCTTATGTCCCAGCTATGTCGCTGGCAGGGTGTTGTTGCCACAGTACAGACTGTGCCTCACATAGGGGGATGCCGGTCTGCTCCCACAAGTCTTTATCCCACTCTTCACCACACGTGTTCTCAATCCCTTTTCCAAGTGCCTGGTTTGGCTGACAACATTCTGCTCAATACAACTTCTGTCATGGCCTGAGATGGGACGACTGATTTCTGCTGAGGAACCTAGTGACGGACTTTGAAGGGACAGTAGTCAATTTGTTTGCGACACTGGGATGATTTGTAAGTTTCTTCCATGTTGGAAAGGAGCCGAGTCCAAGAGTTGGGTGGAGACGCCATCTCCCCACAGTTGCCTTTACCCCACATCCCCGCCCAGCAATACTCACTTCCGGGCCCCTGAGGTTAGGGGGTGGGGCCTCCACTTCCTGTGATAAGACTGTGCCCGGCAGGAGGGCTCCCAGGCAGGCCTCCTGGACCCTTCCTCCTTGAGTCCCCTTTTTTGAGCCCTCCTCCTCCCTCTTTGTTGCAGAATTGAAGCTTCTGGTGCCCTTGGCTGCACCAAGTTGAGGGAGAACATGAAACAGATGCTGTCAAGAGTGCAGCTTCAGTTTTTGGATGAGAGTGGAGATGATGATCTGACTGTGTTTGTTAATCACATACGCTCTCTGGAGATTACTTGGCTGTTGTCACTCCTCAAGGAGTGAAATTTGCACAGCAAAAAGGTACATTATACCAAAGACTTGGACTTGTTGCCCGGGACATGTTCTGAGTCATAAAGTCTAACATTCCTCCTTGTGTAGGAAAGTCTTTTGTTAGGTCCTTAACAGGGGCAGAAATGAATTATTGCTTTCACTAGAGATGGCATTCTGCATATTTAATATTTTATTGTTTTCTAGTTGTCAAAGTTTTGCACACTTGTTGTGGAAAGTTGGAAAGTACAATCTGAAGCAAAGAGCAGATTTCAAAAGGGGAAGATTGTAAATTGGGCTTTAGACATGTTGAGTGGGATAAGAGAATTTCGGTGGGTAGGTGGCATTGATCCTTCAAAGGAGCTGCAGAAACATAAGGCTAGGGGAGAAGATTCCTGCATCAGGCAGGAAGCAGGAGTGAATGAGCTTTGTGGTCCTTTTCAGCTGGTGAGTCTTTTGATTCTATGCAGAATGCTTTCAAATTTTCTCCTTGTCTTCGGTGTCTTTTGGGTGTGTTTATAAACTAGCTAATACCTTTCAAAAGCCAGCAATCAAGGAGAGATCTCGAAACAGTGTTCGTGATCGTCAGTAGCATCGAGCACAGGGAGCACTCGCCTTCTTCAGCTTCCTCCCCAAAAATGTATCCCTAAGACCAGAAAATGACACCTTCTTCCTGCTTGATGTTCTCAGAGAGCTGTCACCTCCATTCGCTCATGTGACGGTCAGCACAGCCCTGCTGCGCTGGATGTGACATCCAAACAAGAAAACTAAGGCTCAGAAAAGTGAAGTAGCTCGTTTCAGAATCTCTGTCCCTTTGCCCAACTCACAGGCTTTGGAAATGCTCTTCGGCATGAATGGAGTTTAAAAAGGCCGTCTGGGATCATACAGATTGTTGCAGAAAGCAGTGTCGGTAAGGCAGCTGGTTTTCTGATACCTGCTGGCCTTTTGTCCATTTGCACAGACTGTATGATGTTAGATAGAATTTTTCATAAGCAAGACAAGGTTAGCAACAATCCTTGTGAAGCATAACCTTGCTCCATTAAACCTCTAAAAGGGCTAGAATGTCTTATTTAAGACTTTGGTGCCTCTAAAAAGCAGGGTGAGTAAATGCCCACGGTCCTGGTGCTATCATGTGACTTAGAGCTCCCTGGGGCCCAGCTCCTTTGGCAAAAAGGTAAAACTGGCCACATCACTTCCTGTCTGAGGTCTTTTAAGAGTGGTGGGTCCCAAAGTGTGGTCCCCGGACCAGTAGTATCACAGCCTTCTGGAAAAACATTAAGAATGAAAATTCTCAGATTCCTCCCCAGAGTTTCTGAATCAGAGCTCTGTGTTCCTCTGATGATTTTTGGTACACGTGACATTTTTTGGACTCATTGCTCCCAGGTATAAAGTGGAAGTTCTCGAATGTTCCATAGAGGGACCTCCAAGCCATGATTTCTGGTTGCTTCATTGTCCCCCTCTTCTTGACACTTGCTGTATTTTCTAGTCATAGCGGACTGCTTATAGTTCTACGTATATATCATGTCATTTTTGCAACTCTAGCTCATGTAGTCCTCCCTTTCTAGAAGGATATCCTCAAAAAAAAAAAAAAAATGGTCTGGCTAATTCTTAGCCATCCTTGAGGACCTAGCCTTGGCATCTTCTTCTCCCAAGACTTTTTCGAGGCCCCCTTATAGTCTAGAGTAACCTTCCTGTGTACTATCCTAGGACACCATACGGATCCCTCAGTCTTATCACCTACTGCAGTTCATAAAATGAGTTGTTTTTATGTCTTCTTAATTCATTAGCCTGCAATCCACCTGAGGGCAGGAACGCGTCTTTTTCCTATGGAGATACCGTAGGCTGTCTGGCACACAGAAGTGCTTAATGCTGACCCCTGATTTCTGCTGCTCACGAAACTTACTGTAGGGAACCAGACCAGCGATCTGATGCCACCCTGAGGCTTTCCAGGCAGGAGGTAAGGTACCCTACTGTGTGTGTTGCCAGGGAGGTTCTATCTCAAAGCCCAAATCAATCCAGTCAGGTCGTTTTTGCGATAAATCATATGTAGCAGATGGAATGAAATACGTGGCTGCTTCTCTTTGGCTTGCCTTTTGCTCCAACCCTGTGGTCTCAGCTTCTCACTGGTCATGGGAAATATGGACAATGAGATCACTGCCCCTACTAGGACTTTAGATATGAAATCACCACCATCCTAATGAGTAGAGGCTGTATTTATATCTTCTGTGGTACAGATGATGATAGTGGGCTTTGGAGAGCTGAGATTTGAACTCAGGATAACTCTATTTTTTCAAATACGGGAACTGAGGCTTTAATGGGTAGTGTTATTCTTATAAATATGCACTGGTTATCTTCCAGTACACAGGCCATTTTCTATGATTCCTAGAATACTGGGTGATAACTTTTCAGAATTGATAACAGGCATAGATATTTAGACTCATTAATCCTGGTAAATCCAAATCAGGATACACACTAGAAAGAAATCCACACTTAGACACCACGGTGAAGCTATGGAATACAAAGGCCAAGACACGACCTCAGAAGAACCTGATTTTCAATGACATTGTTGAGCTATTCAAACTACCAACGTGCTAGTCTGCCCTACTTCTGAGTTTCCTGATTTGTGGGGAAAAAAATAAAGGTTCTTATTGTTTCAGAACATCTGAATTATTTTCTGTTACTTTATCTAAAAGCATTCTAACTGATATGGAGGCCATGGTTAGTGCCTTCCCTCTTCAAAATGTCATCCACACAGATGTCTTCATTTCATTAGCTCTTATTCATACCTTCGTCTGCCTCAACCCATCTTTCTCTCAGAATTTACCCCGAACATTTTCTCTAAAACCTCTCCTGCACTTCATGGTGCTCAGTCCATTTGATTTAACCTCCTAACAATATTCACAGTATTCAACCCTTGCCCTCTAAGCCTTGATTCCCTAATCTGTAAAATGGGGATAAAAACAGTCCACTCCCTCAGATGACTGTGAGGATCAAATAAAATCACACAAAGAGTTGAGCAGAGTACTTAGCACGTGGGAGGTGCTCAATTGTTAGCTGCTCTTAGGAATATAAACCCTCCTCTCCTTTTTGGAAATGCTCGCTATCTTGGGGTGCAAGTATTAGAAAACCTCACCTGCGATGGTTTAAATAATCGTGGGAGTTCATCAGTCCATCTAATGGAAGAGTCATGGGGGGCACGATGGACTTTTAAAAACAGCTGCACCAGTGGCTCAGCAATGACACCAAAGCTCACTACCTTTCATTTCTATTCCCTACCTTCTGCAGTGTCCTCTCCATCCCAAGGTTAGTCCCCTTTATGAACCAAGGAGGTCCCAGAGACCACAGCCATCCAGCAGGAAAAGGAACTTCTCTCAGACATTCTCTTGAAAGAGCAACTGAATTTCTCCCCCAGAAGCCTCCAGAAACTACCTCCTGAATCATACCAACTTGCACTGGATCCTGTGGCTTGAATCAGTGATTCTGGCCAGAGAGACATGGGGTGTGATGTTGGCTCCAGCCCATCAGGGCCCACGCCGGGGTGGTGGAGGCGGGGTACAACCAGCTGGGTGTGAGTGAGATAAATACCCAAACAAAATATTATTTTCAATGCTATCAAGAAAAAGGAAAAATGGATCTTTGATGGCCAAAACCAGCAAGTTCCAGTACTCTGGGTTTACGAATAGCTATACCAACTGGTTTCCTCCTGAATCCTTACGTACATTTCTGCAGTCACCCTGACTCTTCTGGATTGTAAATATTCATTCATGCAACATTCTCTTCCCATTAGGAGTGAGATCCTTGAAGGGAGACGCCAGGTCTTATTCACCTTTAGGTTCTCAGCACTTAACACAGACACTGGCATTTGGTAAATGTGCATCAAATGCATCTAAATAAATAAATAAATAAATAATTGAACGAGGAATGCTTCCTTCTTGCTTAATGGAAAAATCTCTCCCCGTAGCAGCAGGAGTGGAATCCCTGCTAGAGGCTGGAAGTCAATCTGTCTCTATAAATTCCAATCCCAATGCCCAGGATTTCCACCCAACAGATGCTTTTTGCATTGTGAAACACCCAGGCCTGTGGGCTGCCTGAATTCACGTGTTCGCTCCATCCTTCATCAGTCCACTTCCTGCGAAGAAGCGAGAGCCTGCGGGGCCCTGTGCTAGCTGCAGATGGTTTCCGTTTCATGTTTCAGCCAATAAATGCGAGGGCTCTCTCGCAGGCCACTTAATGTGTATTACAGACGTTTCCTTGGACACATGGTCTCTTCTCCTTCCTCTGGGAACCCAGAGCCTGAATGATCTGCAGACCTGACAGGGATGAAGAGCTGGGCTTAGAACACCCAGAGTCTGAAGACACAGCGCCATTCATTTAACTGTGTGACTTGGAGGTGAGCAGCCTGACCTCACGACCTCATATACATCACAGGCTCCCAGCACAGGTGGGTCTGCCTTGGGGTGGATAATGCTGCACATCTGGAGAAGCCAACATCTGGATGACCACACCCATGGAATGATGCCTGGATCAGCTGGGACTCGGCCATTGGGTCATTTCTTTTCTTCATACGTCTTTCATTTTACCTTAAAAAATTTTTTTCAGTGCTTTCTGAAAATGAGCAAGGGGCAATTTTAGCAGGGCCAGAAGGGAAAATTGTCTGTGAGTCCTGTTTCATCTTCCAGACTCATCATTACCAGCCAAAGTCATATGAAATTAAAACTGAGGCTTGGCTGCCTGCAGCAACAAGCAGAAATCTAAGACTATAATACATAAAACACAACCTCTTACAGAAATAAAAATCTGTGCAAAGCCACAAAGCTCAGAAATAGCATTTGGTTCTTCTGCAAAACTACCCTCTTCCCCCCGACCCCCACCAGATCAAACCCTGGAGAAAACTGATTGCATTCTTGCTACTGTCCCTCCAAATGGAAAACAATGGGAGCTGCAGAAAGTGAGCTGAAGGAAAGTGAGCCTGGTGTTCTTAGAATGGAAAAATATAAAGGCTCAAAATTTGGGCAGTGAAATGCTCTACGTTGAAAGTAAGAATTCAGAGGGAGGACACTGTCAAAATGACAGTGGCACCAAGCTCGCCTGGCAATAGGACTTATCCCAGGAGACACTTGCTTCCTCAAAACTGGCCACATTTTGCCCTAGAAATTCTTCACTTCGTTCTAAAATAGAACTTGTAAAAAGAAATTGGAAGTCACTTTCATGTGGTTGTTTTCTAAAAAGCTCTTCTCTCCAAAAGAGGTATCTCAAACACTTTGCTTTAAGCAGCAAAAGGTTTAAAATTTATTGGATGTTTATGCAAACTTCCAAACCCCCAGGGTTTATAAAAGTGGATTGAGAATACTCAAGAACAGTTTGTAAGCCTAGTAGAGTTGCAACATTTCCATTTTTGCTTAACTTTGGAACCAAAGATCAGCGATGTTACAGCATCAATAAGGGCACATCAGTCTGGAACTCATGTCTTACTAGAAAAGATCTATTTTGGAGAGAAAGATTGGGTTTCTAGTGCTTATAAAACTTGGGGTGGAGCGTTGGATTTCAGAAATGGTCTACACATATTGCCAACAGGCACATGAAAAGATGCTCATCATCACTACTTATTAGAGAAGTGCAAATCAAAACTACAAATGAGGTATCATCTCACACCAGTCAGAACATCTATCATCAAAAAGTCTACAAATAACTAATGCTGGAGAGGATGTGGAGAAAAGGGAAGCCTATACTGTTGGAAGGTAAATTGGTACAGCCACTATGGAGAACAGTATGGAGGTTCTTTTAAAAACTAAAAAATAGAGCTACTATGATCCAGCAATCCCAATCCTGGGCATATATCCAGAGGAAACCTTTTTTTTTTTGCTTTTTCGGGCCACACCTGTGGCATATGGAGGTTTCCAGGCTAGGGGTCCAATCGGAGCTGTTGCTGCAGGCCTACACCACAGGCACAGCAATGCCAGATCCGAGCCACATCTGCAACCTACACCACAGCTCACAGCAACGCCAGATCCTTAACCCATTGAGCGAGGCCAGGGATTGAACCCACAACCTCATGGTTCCTAGTCAGAGTCATTTCTGCTGCGCCATGATGGGAACTCCTAGAGAAACCTTTAGTTCGAAAAGATACATGCACCCCAAGGTTCACACCAGCACTATTTACAATAGCCAAGACACGGAAACAACCTATATGTCCTTATCAACAGATGAATGGATAAAGAAGATGTGGTACATATATACAATGGAATACTACTCAGCCATTAAAAAGAATGAAATAATGCCATTTGCAGCAACATAGATGGACACAGAGATTATCATACTAAGTGAATTAAGTCAAAATGAGACTGTGTATCACTTGTATATGGAATCTAAAATATGGTACAAATGAACATATCTACAAAACAGACTCACAGACATAGAAAACAAACTTGTGGCTGCCAAGGGGTAGAGAGAGTGGGAAAGGGAAGGGCTGGCAGTCTGGGATTAGCAGATGCAAACTATTACACATATACTAGTTAAATTCATTTCTGCTGAGCCACAACGGGAACTCCTCAAACTATTATATATTGAATGGACAAAAACAAGGTCTTACTGTAGAGCATAGGGAACTCTATTCAATATCCTCTGATAAACTATAATGGAAAAGAATATGAAAAATTATATATATATATATATAACAGAATCACTTTGCTATGTAGAAAAAATTAACATTGTAAATCAACTATTCTTCAATTAAAAACAGAAAGAAATGTCTAGCAATGGTTAAATGCCTATTAAATGTATTGATCAATTAGATCCTATGTTAAGGGTTAATGGCATAACAAATGCAAATCACTTAGCACAAGACCTGGCAAATAATAGGAATTCAATAACTATTAGCTACTATCTTTACAATACAATTATTACTCTATTGACTGAAAAATACATGAGGTTCCTAAGCATTTTCATTTACCAGATGCCATTGTTTTTTTTCATTTTGTAGCATATCTTTAGTCTCTGGCTTATCTTATAGTTCAACTATCCATCTGATTGTCAAGTTGGTGATAATGTTAATACTAATTGCAATTATTATGGTTATCACTATGATTATTAAAGGTAAGTAGGTAAATATTATGAGGGACAGTGGGTGAAATTTAGTATGGTCATTCATAAAATAATTAAAACGCGTGAAAAAATTCTTTCTCTCTCTTGGAAATCAACGTAATCAGTGAAATGCAAATTAAAACATGAATTGCTTTCTGCTTACCAACATTTTGAAGATTTAAAATGGAAATTTTTAGAATTTTCATACACTACAAGGAAGAGCATAAGTTGGCAAAATTGATTTTTGCAAAGCAATATGACAATATAAATTAAGTGCCATAAGCTTGTTTTCATCTGCTGATCCACTTTTAAGAATTTATCTGGAACCTCTAGGAGGGAAATTGAGGGCAGCAAAAGATGTAGGTACACAGTGTCCACTGCCATGTGTATCTGTCAGGGTCTGGTTAGGAAACAGCACACTCAAACTGAGTAATTTGAGGACAGCTTAATCAAAAGAGCAAAGCAAAACAAAAAAACAACTACTTAGGAAGTGTGGGCAGGGTGTGGGACAGCCCGAGGGAGGGCAGGAGGGGGAAGCCGCTTGGAGGGCCTCAGGGCAGCCACCCCTGGGAATGAATGGCCCACCTCCACCCTCCTCCCAGCCTCCCATCTCCTGCCGGCACCTCCCATTCTTAGTCCAAGCAAAGCCAAAAAGCAAGGGACTTTGACAAAGTCCACATGGGCCTGGGCTGAGCAGTGGCTCTGCAGACACAAGTGAAAAATGTCCAGTGCACTTTGTCAGTCTTAAGAGCAAAAATAAAAATTGAAGATAACGTCCAAAGACTAGGAAATGACTCAATAAACTGGAGAACGTTTTGCAGTGGGATGTGACACATCCGCACAAAAGAACACTTTTGAAGAAACAGTAACATAGGAAAATGTTTTCAATCTAAAATCAACTGAAGAAAAGCAGGGTAGAAAATTATACATAACTCCGTGCATTAAGTTAAGGATCTGGTGCAGTCATTGCAGTGGCTTGGGTCACTGCTGTGGTGCGGGTTCGATCCCTGGGCCAGGAACTTCTATATACCATGGACATAGCCAAAAAAAAGTATATATGACTCCAAATATGAAAAAAATTACAAACACGACCCATTTAAAAAAGACCAGCGGGAACTCCACACCCAAATTTAAACTGCAGCTATTTCTGATTTAGGGAATTGGATATTTTCTTCTTCTTTTTTTTTTAGTTTTCTGAATTTTCCAAATTTTACGTGAATATATGTTACTTACAATCAGAAAAAACATTATTTAAAATAAATAGCCTTTTGCTTTCTGTGGCTTATAATCTAGTGGGAAAGAAAGATTAATTTCTAATGAATTACAGCCAGACACAATGGAAGACCAAAGGAATAGTTCATTGAGTTCAGTGAGCAGACAGAATCAGGAAGACTTCCTGGAGGAGGAGCCATTTAAGCTGGGTCTTGAGAGATGAGAAATATTTTGATAGATTGAGAAGTGCCAGAGGCACACCTGGGTGAGAGGACGAGGAGAACCAGAGACTGAAAGCTCCAGAGGGTATAAATATCTGGGGCACAAGAGTAGATGGATAGTTCTAGAGCCATACATTGCAAAATCAAAGGAACTTTTACAACACGTGGATTTCGGTGTCCCTCTCTGGATCAACTGAACTGGCATTTGCACTGGGGAGCCCAAGACAAATATTTTTTAAATGCTTCCAGGTGTTTCTAAGGCATGGCCAGGGCTTAGAAGCCCGAGCAGGCAAAGGATATAAGAGAGTATGGGGGTCTCTTGTGAAGTGGTTGCCAGGAAATCTAGCCATCTTCCTTTCCAAGGGGAAAGCAGTCCAACAGCCACCTTAAAGATGTGACCCTTCCCCCAGCTACAGGTGCCTGGGCTGAGCTGGACCTGCCTTTGGTGCTAAGGGGTAGAGGTGGGCTTTGCCATGGGCAACTTCCACCTGCCCTGTGGCCTGGAGTACAAGGGAGAGGAAGCCCAGCAGATGGAATGAAGCTGGCGTAAGGAGAAGAGAAGGGATAGGAAACAAGCAGCCTGCCACCTTCCAGTCCTTAATTCATCCCATTTGATTGCTGCCTCTAAGTTTACTGAGGTCTCCTTTGCCCTTTGACCTTATAATAGAGCTCAATTTTATTTTTAAATTTTTTATTATAGTTGATTTACAGTGTGCTGCTCTACAGCAAAGCGACCCAGAGATACATATATACACACACACACACATATACACACATATTCTTTTTCTGATAATATCTTCCACCATGTTCCATCACAAGTGATTATATATAGTTCCCTGTGCTATACAGCAGGACCTCATCACTTATCCACTCCAAATGCAGTAGTTTGCATCTACTAACCCCAAACTTTAAGTCCATTCCATTCCCTCCCCCTCCTTGGCAACCACAATTCTGTTCTCCATGTCCATGAGTTTCTTTTCTGTAGATAGGTTCATCGGTGCTATATATTAGATTCCAGATACAAGTGATATCATATGGTATTTGTCTTTCTTTCTGACTTAACTTTGCTTAGTATGAGAATCTCTAGTTCCATCCATGTTACTGCAGATGGCACTGTTTTGTTCTTTTTTATGGCTGTGTAGTATTCCATTGCATATATGCCCAATTTTAAATGCTGGCCTGGCTGCAGCTTGCTTCAGTTACCTGCAGAGGTGAGCAGGCCAGCTCTATCTTCAGGTACAGCAACAACTGCATACTTGCCAGGTCCTGGCTGGAGTCCAGGGAGTGTGGCTCTGCTGTGACCTAATGAGCTGGTGCAGTCCTTCTCAAACTGTTTTTTCTCAGAACAACAGGTTTGGTAGCATCCACAGATGTGGCAGCACAGGCAAACAAACAAAGCATAAAAGACCTGCCCTTGGTCCGGTAAGCTGGGATGTGTCTGGATCAGCAAAGTTAAACTGGTTTCTCAACATGATGTACACCTTAAACCTGCACCATATATGTGTCAATTATATGTCAATAAAACTGGGGGCAAAAAACTTTCAGGCTTAAATGAGAACCGCTAGCAAAAAAACACAAAAAACACAAAAGAAAAAAACACTGGTTTCGTTACTAGAAAACTTCTCAGAGCCTTTCTATGCCTTGTGCATTATGAATCTCCCAAAAGGATTATAGGATGCAGGGTTCCCCAAATTTATTTGACTGGGGAATCCTTTTTTTTTTTCCAAAAAGCAGGTTTCAGAGCTGTGGTTTGGCCCAGAAGAGCTAATTCATTAATTCATCTGTTTCTTCATTCAGTAATCATTTATTGATTAAAGCAGCAAGAATAAGAACCATTGCTCAAAATGGCACGTTATCTTGTGAAGAGGACATACTAGCCTTCTGGGAATTGTGTGTGTGTGTGTGTGTGTGTGTTCACGTGCACACTGTGTATGTGCACATGCGTGTGCACTGCGTATATGCCTGGGGGGTACAGTAAGAAAGGAAGAGAGCGAGGAGAGAGCAAAACAGAAAGAGGGATGGGTCCTTAGCTTCGAAGCTCACACACAGGCTTCCTGATGCTCATTAAACAGATAGCATCTCCATCTGCAAAGAGAATTACGTTATGTCAAGTGGACTCGGGCTGGTTCCTCTGATTAATTTTGACTTCAATTAAAAGAAAGCTCCAAATCTTTTATCCTCCATCCATCAAATGAAATAGCCTGCCATAGCCGACTGTGCTTATGCCCAAATCCATTTTTAATTTGTGAAAGTAACTGGACTTTCACTGGATTCGTTTTCTATTTTCTGATGAAAAGAAGCTTCCCATATTAATGATGATAATGCTTTTGTCAGCAAAACAAGGTTTATCGAACATCCCTTATAAGCCACTGCTAGGCTCAGCATTACAAATACCTGGTCTTATTTGATTCATCCAGCGACCCTATAAGACAGGCAATTCATTTTTTTTTTTTTTCCTTTTTACAGATGAGAAAGTTCTGGAAAGGGAAGGACTCTGGGTCTGTTTCAACATTTAGCACCTGACCTATAGTTGGTCTCTGTAATATAGTTATTGAATGAATAAGCGATTTGGCTCAGAATTACCCAGCCTGTCAATGTCTAAAATCATGACAGGAAAGAGCGGGTTGAGTATTCTAGAAACCCAGTGCTGGTGCCTTCCACTGTGAGGTTGTTTTCAAGGAGCCTCTTTCTGGAGTGAGTCCTCTGTGTACTTGAACGGGTGGGCTTTACTTGTAGGGATGAGGGACAGAGCCGGCTGGCAGCCTGAAGTGCCTGGTACCAGAATGAAAAGGACACTGCTCTGAGTTGCCAGGCCACACTGAGGCACAGCAGCTCTTCCCAGATGCCTGCCTGGGTTGGAATCCATGCTGGTCTTTCCTCTGTGAGTTGGGAGGGAGAAAGGGAGATGGTGGGGCCCACTGGAACAACTGTTCAACATAGAGAATTTGACTCACACCAGGCCCTGCTCCCAGTCTCATCAGCCACGGCACTGAGTCTGAGCTCTGGGTCTCAGATGTTTCACCTGGAAGATGGCTCCTGGCCCCACTTGGTGGCATATTCTGTCTGGGCTGTGACTACCTCTTTCTTAGCTTCCACTACCAACACACCTCTTCCAAACTGAATAGAAACTTTTGTTCCCAAAGAATCCATCTCTTTCCTGGAGGATTTGTTGGATGAAATCTCTAGGGGCTGAAAAAGTGAGCGCCTTCTACCACCTTGAGCCAGAAGCCATCCCTTTGGTATCGAGAGATGTTTGCGAACGTTCACCATCCACACCAGCCACCCCAGTGCTCTGACAAGCCAATCACCAGATGCTGGTTTTCCAGGGAGCCACTGCCAACCTCAAAAGGTAGGTGTTTATTTTTAAGGGAGCCACTGCAACTTCAAATGGCAGGTGTTTATTTTTAAGCACTTTCCCAGTTTACGTGTTGTGGAATGAACATCTCTTTGGAAAATGGTAAACGAGTAAACTAAAAACGTAATGAATGCCATCAACTCAGGTCCCGTGGGTGCCTCTCATGTCCCAGGAGCTGCTGTGGCTCCTTCCACGGACACAGTGTCTGAGTCTCTAAGTTCACTTCCACACTAAGCAGGGGGATGTCCCACCACCTTCAGTTCCTCGGTAAGGAAAAGGAAGCTTGGAGAGGTTGAGAGCACGCCATGCTGGCATGGCTGGGGTGGCAAGATGGGGTCTGGAAACCAGGCTTTCCTACTTCAAGTTCAACGTTCTACTCACCATCACATTAGTCTATTTCTTTCTCTTCTCAAAGGTGTCTTCCTGGCCTATGAGATATAGTCAGCTACGCATTTTATTTATTGAAATTGTACTGCAATACATGCATTACTTTATTAAAAATATCAAAAGCTGTCTAATAGTAACATTTATTGAGCATTCACCATGTAGTGGTCACTTGATGTGCAGTAACTGTACATATAATCTTTACCGTCCTTGTATCATCCTGATATAACAGATGAAAAAAAAAAGTGGAAGCACAGAGGTTAAGTAACTTTCCAAAGATGATAAGCTCAGTGTAGAGCTTGGCTCTGAACCAAGATAGGCTGCCTCCAGAGCCCAAATACGCATTGTATCTTGTTACATACAACAGTAAGCAAACCGCTTATATCTGACTTACTAATAAAGACCACCTAGAAGTTCCTGTTGTAGCTCAGCTGTAACGAACCTGACCAGTATCCATGGGCACTCAGGCTTAATCCGTGGCCTTGCTCAGAGGGTTAAGGATCTGGTATTGCCGTGAGCTGTAGTGTAGGTTGTAGATGCAACTTGGATCCCATGTTGCTGTGGCTGAGGCGTAGGCTGGTGGCCACAGCTCTGATTCAGCCACTAGTCTGGGAACTTCCACATGCCGCGGGTGCAGCACCCCCCTCCCCAAAACAGATCAGCTAATAAGTGAACCTCTAGTAGGTAAGTCCCTTACAATATTACTCCATGATTTGAGATAATAAATGCAACCAGCTAATTAGCATTTCTTAGGTGTCTGATACATGTCAGTTCCCCCCTTCCCCATCTTCTGTAGGTGAGCAAGACCATTCCTTCATCTGTTTATTCCAACAACTTTTAGTGAGCATCATCCACGAGTTGGACCCTGTGCTACTGAGGTGCAGGGCCTGTTTATCCATCAAGGAAAATCCAGTGCCCTTCAGAAATCGGAGGGGGAGGCAGATGGGTCAGCACAGCATGGTTTTCGATGGGCACTTGGGCAGACACGGAGAAAAGCATAACGAACGCTGCTGGTGAGTGAAGGGGCACTTTACAGAGCAGGTCTAGGAGACTCATTCAGAGATCTGTGGGGAAAGAACCAGGGCTTCAGAAAAGAGAGGTTTGAAGTTTAGGTGGTAATAACAGTAAGGATTTACAGGACACACTGCCCTGAGTGAGAGTGTATCTAGCAGTGTGTTAGGCACAGAGAGGTTAAGGAACTTATCCAAAGTTGCAAAGCTACCAGATGGCAGGGCTGGGATTGGAATCCAGTGCCATGTGGCAGTAAAGTCTATGTTATTGTCTTACCTCTGAAGAGGTAGAAAAGTTAAAGGATGTGAATCATTTGGAACCAGGCAGGTCCAAGCGCTTCTACTCCCAAAGTGCTGCCCATCCTCAAACAGCGAAAGATCTGCAGCTGGGCTCCTCACCGCTTCGTGACTGAGCAGAAGGAGAGAAGCTGAAGGCGGGAGGCTCCGCTACACAGAGCATGGGTCCCGCCTGTGCTCAGAGGAGGCCCCGGGGGGGCTGGGGGGGGGGCTTTGTTACCTGGGGCCTTTTCGAGGAAAATCACTAGAAGAAGAAAACGCGGCAGAAACCATCATTGGGATGATGGGCCGTTTACGATCTGGATTCCTTGGAAAACTTTCACATGACGTGAGGCCTCAGCAATCCCGGCAGCGCCTGCACTTGAGATTCTGACAGTGATCTCAATAAATCACCCATAATTCATGCAAGGCTGTGCTGAATGGTTCGCATTAAGCCAGACGTCTAAAGCTGAGAGTCTAAAGAGATTTGAGTAAATGGATATTTATCAAAAATGCTGGAGAATGGACAAACATATATGTGGTTGGGGCTGTTTTTCCCTAGTCGCCATTGGCCCCGTGACTCCTGGTTTTCATTTGACTCCAAAGTGTGTTCAAGGGACGACTAAGTGGGGAGCCATCAAAGCCAACCCTGGAGTTGGAAAAGGAAATTCTCCCCAAATGAAGTGGGGGGGTCTCGGAAGGCGGAGGATGCTGCTGGAGTTCCTTCCTGCCTGCATTCCACCCATTCCTCCATATCACCAGGAAGGTCCCTCTACATGTCTCTTCTTTACCTGGTGGCCAAAAGGTAGCATTAAGCTAGGATTTCTATGCAGAGATCTTCCTCTCTTGTGTGTGTGGGGGGGCGGGGGACTCGGGCCAGTCAGGAGTTACCCTGGGTTGGGGTTTGTTGTCACTACACTCTCCACGCGCCTGCAATGGGGGGTTGGGGGGGGGCTCTGTTACCTGGGGCCTCCCGTGGGGCCAGAAGAACTGGGCAGGGGTGGGGGTGGGGTTGTTCTGGTTCTGCTCCACCTCAGCTCCCAGCAGGCCCTGCACGCCCGGATCCAGAGGGGCTTTGGGGCTCTGCATCCATCTGCTCAGGCTGCCGAAACAAACACCATAGTTTGGGGGGCTTCACCAATAGACATTTATTCTCATAGTTCTGCAACCTGAAGTCCAAGACCAAGGGGCCAGCAGGGTCTGTGTCTAGTGAGACCTCTCCCCTTGGCTTGAAGACAGCGGGCTTTTCTCTATGTTCGAATGGCCTTTCCTCATGGCTGTGTGTGTGTGTGTGTGTGTGTGTGTGTGTGTGTGTGTGTGTTGGGGGCGCCGGGCAGAAGGAGACTGAGAGAGAGAGAGGCAGGGAGAAAGCCTCCCCCTATGACTGCATTTAACCTTCCTTACTTCCTTAGAGGCCCCAGCTCCAAACACAGCCATGCTGGGGGTTGGGGCTTTGACACTTCATTTGGGGGAGACACATTCAGTCCCTAACAGGCTCTCTCTCATGCCCTTGCTCTACCAGTGTTGTTGCTTTCTCTGTATGGGCGTGGAGGGGGCGTTATTCTGTCGCCCTGGCCCAACCTCAGCCTTACTCAGCCCTGCGGCCCTGGGCCTTTCCAGCATTCCTCTCCCTCTTTCACTGGCAGCCGGACTCTGCCAGGAGGCTGTGGGTGACCTTGGGCAGGAAGGGTTTCCTCTCCTTTTTGTGCTGGGCTGAGTGTCCCCTCCCTCAAGTCCATGTCTGCCTGAAACCTCAGCATGGGGCTTTATTTGGAAATAAGGTCTTTGCAGATGGGGTCGGTTAAGATGAGGGTCTCCTGGACGAGGGTGGGCCCTAAACCCTAAACGCAGTAACAGGCGTCTGTATGAGAGAAAGGAGAGGGAGACAGACACACAGACACCCGGAGGGAAGACAGCCGTGTGGCCGAGGCGGAGCTGGAGGCAGGCGGCTACAGTGCAGGGAACTCCGGGGCTGGCTGCCTGGCGCCCAGGGCAAGCTGGGTAGGGGGCACGGGAGAGCCAGCTCTCCCCCAGAGCCTCCAGAAGGAGCTAACCCCGTGGGCATCTTGATTTCAGACCTCTGGCCTCCAGAAGTGTGAGAGCACAGATTGCTGCTGCAGGAGCCCAGCAGCCTAGCGGTCAAATCCTCTCTCCCCTGGGGGCCGCCAGGTTCAGCTTGGTGCCAGTTCAGCATCCTGGGCCTGCGGCACCTCCCGTTCCTTCCCCCAGAGCGGAGGTTTGATTTCTACCCCAGAGCAATGGATTTTTGCCTGGGCCTGTGGACAATAAGCTTGCCTCTGCTCCCTCAGCAAGCTTTCCGAGGAGAAGGACCTGGAAAGCTGTGAGGCTCTGTGTCTGTCCCCTCACACCTGCCCGCCCTGTGCCACCCCTGGGGCTCTCCAGCCTCTGGCTTGTCATTCATTTTTGTGAGCAGTGCCGCCTCCCGCTGCGCCGGGCCGCCTGGCCACGTGGATCGCACACGCTGCCCACACCGGCCTCGAAGAACTTGTTACCATCTTCACAGATTTCCGTCCCCACCCCGCACCGGAACGCTGGCCATCCCTTTTCCCCGTCTTCCCCCGGAGGTGAGGGAGTTGCGCGACCCATCTCTTCCCGAGGTTTGCAGCCCCTTGGAACGCAGTTTATGAAGCTTTGCAACCTCCGGCCTCTGACAGCCTCAAGGAAAGTGATGCTTTTATAAATTAGGCAGCATTTTCTTCCTCCTTAGGGTGGGACCAGTGTTCTCTTGGGGTTTGCAACATTTCAAGCATAAGTGGAATTCCTTCACTAATATTTATTCTAAATATAAGTTAGTACAATTTCTCAGGGGCCTGGGTTTGACTCCCGGCTCTAAAGCGCACTAGCTCTGGGGACCTCTGGCAAGTTGCCTAACCCCCTGAGACTCAGATTCCTCATGTTGGAAGGAAAGGTTGACAAAATGATCTCCCCAGTCTCATTCAGCTCTCACAGCCCATTATTTTAAAAGAAGATCCCTGGAGCCGTCTCACAGACCGGAATGTTCTTTTGCCTCGTTTTAATGTCAGATTTTCAGGGTACCTTGTTTTGATCGGATAAAAAAACATGTTTGTTTGTTTGGCTGGTGGGAGGCTGGGTGGCTGAGCAGGCTCCCTCTGCAGGTCCCAGGCTCCGATGTGCTTCTGGTCACACGTAAGGTGCAGCCTTTGAAGCTGACAGATGGTGAGCCTTGCAGACTTCTTAAACTTACCACAGTAATTAAGAAACTTATTTTAAGCCAATTCGTATTTTCTTTCTGGCATTTAGGGAAAGTTGGCCTGGTGCCGGGTAAGGTGAAATCTATCAACAGAGAATTTTCCGTTTTCTGCTATTCCCGAGACAGTCGGGCCCTTGAAGTGGCCCCATCAGCGTCAGGCCCTGGCATGAATGTTGGAAAGGGGGAGACAGCGTCCCCAAGCAAATGCCATGCACCTCCTTTTTCTGGCTTGAATATTTTTAAAAACGGTTTCCGTCTCGGGGGCATATGCCAAACCCTGGCTCCTCCCTAAAATAAAGCAGCCCCGTGAGCTGCCCTGTTTACAGAATGGCTGCAGCCTTTTGGCCAACCGAGGTTTTCTGCAGTGGGTGTTAGTTGGGATAAGAATACTCTTTTCCAGAGTTTTTGTGAGGCAGAGATGAGAAAAATCATGTAAGAGGCTTTGCCAGGACTTGTTTTGTTGTTGTTTTCAGTTATGTCACTAAAAGAGATGTAAGCTGGGAAAATTATTTTATATATGTGTTCATTTATTCATCATATAAACCCATATTTGCTGGTAGCTATGATATGCCAGGTACTACGCTAGGTGCTTGGGACGCGGCAGTGAGCGACACAGACGAGGGCTTGGCCTTCATGAAGCTTGTAGCATAGCCGGGAAGAAATCAGACAGATATTTACTTAAAATGGCGCTTTAAATTTTACGTGGGATAAGTACTGGTAATGAGAAGTACAGGGTGCTGCAATTTTTACTACAAGGGTTCAAAGTCAAGTCTGGAGGATTAGAAAAGGCATCCATGATGAAGTGACACTTCAACGTGGATTTGAAGTAAAGTAGGTACTGAACAGAGAGTGAGAGGGGAGGCGAGCCTAATCCAGTTAGAGGAAGCAGCAGGTGCAAAGGCTCTGAGGTAGGAAGGAGTTTGGAGAAACCAACATGTACAAGAGAAAAGACCTACATACACATACTGATGTTTTGGAAGTCTTCCCCTAATGAGATGCATATATTCTCTCTAAATAACTCTAGTAAAAAGCTGACCAGGTGGCAAGTCCCATTCATGGGCACAGTGCTTATGTTCAGTGTTATGGGACTTCATTCTTAAATAGGCACAGATGACTAAGAATCTCCTGACCTTTGAGAAAGTGCTTTAATGTGAAATTCCTACCACAAGAGTAAATAAAGAGGAACCTGGAGAATCAATCTAATTTTCAGGGAGCAGAAAGAAATTTTAAAGCAAAACTACACTGTACTAAACTATCCAGAGAGATAAAAGAAATTATTGTATCCAAGACAAATGAACACAGTAGTATCAAAAATAACATTCAGAGAGAAAGCTAGAGCTCTTGGAAATCAAAAGTATGACAGCTGAAATGAAAGCTAATCAATAGATGGGTTGGAAATTAAAGCTTAGGATAACTTTTAGAAAGTATTAAAAAAGTCAAGGAGATAGAAAATACGAGAGAAAAGATAAGGAATTAATTTTATCAGTCTTGGAGGCTCAATGGTTTACTAAAAGCATGTCCAGAAAGGGACAACAGGCAAGAAGAGAGAAAGGAAATTATTAGGGAAATAACAGGAAAAGGTCTTAAGAGCAGGTAAAAATAATTATAATACTCCTATCGAAAGAGGAATCTGTTATTCTACCCCTTGAGTCTAAGCTGGCTTTGCAACTTGCTTCATCCAACAGAATGCAGCAGAAGTTCTAGGCTTCAAGAAGCTCTGTGTATTTCCACTCTCGCTCCTGGGACCACTGCCAACTACTGCCATCAAGCCCAGCTACCTTGCTGGAGGATGAGGGACAATATGGAGCCGAGTTGGGTGATTCTAGCTGAGCTCAGCCTAGATCCGCTAGCCTGGCCAGGTCATTGGAACTGCTCAGCCCAAACAAAATTGCTATCAATAACCAAATTTGGAGCTGATATGCATGCAGCAAAAACTGATACACTGAATTTCTAGACTGAAAATGTCTACTGACAGCCCATCCTGATGAACGAATTAAAGGTACACCACCATGAAATTTCAGAATATTTATGGGATGAGGAGAAAATCCTGAATTAAAAACCAGCTTGTATCAAAAGACACAGAAACGAGGAGTTCCCTTCATGGCTCAGTGGTTAACGAATCCGACTAAGAACCATGAGGTTGCGGGTTCGATCCCTGGTCTCGCTCAGTGGGTTAAGGATCCGGCGTTGCCGTGAGCTGTGGTGTAGGTTGCAGACGTGGCTCGGATCCTGCATTGCTGTGGCTGTGGCGAAGGCCGGCGTAACAGCTCCTGTTAGACCCCTAGCCTGGGAACCTCCACATGCCGCGGGTGCGGCTCTACATTAAAAAAAAAAAAAAAAAGACACAGAAATGAGAATGGCATTGAAATTCTTAATGGCAACACTAGATGCTGGAAGGCAGTGGAGCAGTATCTCTGAAATTCAGAGGGAAAAATATTTCTAACCTAGATATTTTCTATCCAAACAAGGTGTATTGGTTTTTATGACTGCCATAACAAATTACCACAAACTCAGCAGCTTAAAATAGCACAAATATGTGACCTCACGGTTTTGGAGGTCAGAAACATGACGGGCTAGGCTGGTTACGCAAGCGTAAGTCTTGCAAGGCTGACATCAAGGTGCTGGCACAGCTGTGTGCCTTCCTGAAGGGTCCAGAATGAGAATCCTATCCAGCCTCAGGCCAGTCGCTGACAGAACTAAGTTCCTGTCGGTGTGGGACAGAGGTCTCCCCTTGCATTGCTGGCGGCGGGTCAGAGGGTTCTCAGTCTCCAGCGGCTACCCACATTCCTAGGCTCACGGTTTCCTTCCTTTGTCTTTGAAACTGGCAATGCTGCCTCAAGTCCTTCTCATCTTCAAATCCCTCTGTTATCACCCCTGCTTCATCTCTGTCCTCAGCCAGAGGCAGCTCTCCGCTTTTATGCGTTCACATGCTTATACTGGGCTCCTCGGTTCAGTCTACAGTATCATCCCATCTACAAGGTCCAAAAGCTAAACGGTATCTACAAATTCTCTTTTGCTGTGGAATGTGATGTTTTCACGGATTCCGCAGATTAAGAGGTGGACATCCCTGGGGCACTATTATCCTGCCTGCAAAGGTCTGCAACAAGCGTGAGGCTAGAACTAAGACATGGTTTCAACAAGGCAGCTTCTGTTTCTCAGCAGGCTGTTGGAGGGCAGCCTCTGCAAAACAAGGCAGGAACCAGTGAGTAAGACTTGGGAGGGGAAGCGGGACGGTGGTGAAGGGAAGCCCCAAGACCAGAACTCTGTGGCAGGCTAGGGTACGAAATGCATGAAAAATTTCACTGAAGAGGGCAGGGGAAAGGTGTTAAATAAGCCTGGAAATGGATGGTCTGTGAGACGAAAGGCAAAGGGAACTGTACGAAAGCGCTGCACTCTCGTTGAGTCCCACGTTAGTACGAGTTACCAGTACTGAACCCCTATACATGTACACTGGAACTGAGCGAGTGAGTAAGTGGGTACAGAGGCTAGGATCCAGGTTTCTCACGGCTGGAGTGGGAGAGTACAGATAGGCAGCGGGGGGAGCCTGGAATGATGCCTCTTAATGGATTCCAGTTCAGATAAACACAGATACAGATAGTTACATCTGGAAATATTTACAGGTATGTATCTGTCAGCAGTCAGTGTACAGACGTAAATTTCCTTGTTCTGTCAATGGAAAGGGCCTGGTAGCAGTGATGCACTAGTGGCAGTGAGCACACCTCACGCCCCGATCACGGGTTCTAATACCATTCTCCAATAAAAGGAACCGGGGTTCCTTGGAGAAAGACTGATTCTAGGACTCTGGCAAGAAATGCACGGGATAATTCTGGAGCATCATCTAGTGCCAGAAAAGAAGGAAGTGCTCGGGTACAAACGAACAAACCCACAATGATAAACCATAAAGGTGTGTCAGAGGCATACTGGAGCCGACAACAGCTCAACCACGGTTGTTCTGAGCAAGAAAATAATTAAGGTAGGGTCGGAAATATTAATTATAACCCAAAGTATGAAAAGAATCCTAGAGTCCATACTGATAGAAGTAAATGAGTAGGTAAATGGGAGGAGGACAGACAGATCTCCCATGCAGAATAATTACAAATAACTGACGTGGATACTCCGTCTACCAGGTGTTACAACAGAACTCCCCTCCCCTCTCCTATGAGCAGGCTGCACATAGTAACTTTCCTCCGAGAGTACAGTACAGAAAAGGGAAAGAAAGGGAAACTTTACAGTAGGGAAAGCTGACAACCCCACCTCAAGCCAGGTGACCAAGGTCAACATCAATACTGACAAGTCATATTGATAGTGTGTACCTTTTTTTTTTTTTTTTTTTGTATTTTTGCCTTTTCTAGTGCTGCACCCACAGCATATGGAGGTTCCCAGGCTAGGGGTCTAATCGGAGCTATAGCCGCCGGCTTTCGCCACAGCCACAGCAACGCGGGATCCGAGCTGCGTCTGCAAACTACACCACAGCTCACGGCAGTGCCGGATCCTTAACCCACTGAGCGAGGCCAGGGATTGAACCCACGACCTCATGGCTCCTAGTTGGATTCGTTAACCACTGAGCCACGACGGGAACTCCCATATAGTAGTGTGTACCCTTGATAAGGTGCAATGACAATGACATTTTACCTCTGCAGTCTTCCTCCCCCAAACCCATAGGCCCAGTCTAATCATGAGAAAAATGCCAGACAGGTCCCAGTGGAGGGACTGCCCACAATATCTCTGACCAGTACTTCTTAAAACTGTTGAGGTCATCACAGTAAGGACAGTCTGAGAAATTATCACATCCAGGGATACTCAGGGAGATAGGCCAGCTAAATGTAATGTGGCACCCTGCATGGGGACCTGGAACAGAAAAAGGTCATTAGGTAAAAGCCAAGGGAATCTGAATCAAGTATGGACTTCAGTTAAAGAGGCACACGTATCGGTCCATTCATTGCGAAGAACGTATCATGATGATACTAATAACAGAGAAAAGTGAGCGTGAGGTATGTGGAAGCTTTCTGCCTTCACAGTAGGTTTGTAAATCTAAAACTCTTTAAAAAAAAAAGAAAAAGTTTATTAAAAAAGAATAGATTGGAACATATTGGCATGTACTGCAGTGGTAAAGATAATTCTCGTTCCATGAAATTTTTGTTGCTTTTACCCATAAATATGTATGTAGACAGCACTGGGTCTTGTAAAATGCATTTCTTGGCAAAGTTTGAAAAACACTGGATTAGAGGATTTCTGTTCGCTCTAGACTTTTTTTTTTTTCGTCTTTTTAGGGCTGCACCCATGGCATACGGAGGTTCCCAGGCTAAGGGTCCCATCGGAGCTGTAGCTGCCGGCCTATACCACAGCTCACAGCAATGCTGGATCCCAACCCACTGGACGAGGTCAGGGATTGAACCCGCATCCTCATGGATGCTAGTCAGGTTCATTAACTGCTGAGCCACAACGGGAACGCCGCTCTAAACTTTCTTAAAATTATTCATTTTAAGTTGCTAAAGAAGAAGCTTCATTCACTCAGCAATAAGCTTTCAGTGATGAATCACCATGTTTAGAGAACCATGTTTTGTGCCGGAGGACGCACTACAGATGCACAAGGCTCAGCATTCCCTCTGCGAGAGACAGAAGCAGAAAAACCAATGCAGGGTCCCTCAAAAGGCAGCGAAAGGAATGCTAACTTGACGTTTCTGAAAGTGCCATGAAAGCACAGAGGATGAAAGAGCCGGAGTTGATGCGGGTGTTGTGAAAAGCTGACTAGGAGCGGGCATTTTCGCTAGACTTCAACAAAAGTAAGAATCGCTGGTGCTTGCATGGCACTTCCCATGTTGCCCGGGTCCCCGCGAGAACATCACACAGTCACCTTCTTTTATCCTCACGCATCCTACTGGCAAGGTGCTGGTTTACCCCCACTTTACAGATGAACAAATGAGTTAGAGAGGTGCAGGCATTGCCCAGGGTGCCCGGCTGTGAACTAGTGGGCTGAGAGTTGAGCCCCAGAGCTGTTTATCCCCCACGCCACCCAACTCTGTTTCCCTCAAGCTACAGAGTCTGATCTAGGATATACACTCTTTCAAGACAGTGTCCATTTCATCACCTTTGCTACCTTCTTGAAATACTCCTACGTAACCTGTGGAGCCCAGCTCAACTGGGCTTCCTGGGGCTGTTCTCCGTATCCATCTCTTCCAGCAGAAGGCACTGCTCCCTTGCTAGTAAAGCTTTCGCTAACCAGCCTGTCTCCCCCACCTCCACCCCAGCCACCCCACTCAAATCGGAGCCAGATGTCTTTCTTTTGGCTTTTCTGCCTCCCAGGAGGGCGTCTGGTACACGGTAGTTGCCCAACAAATGGGAAGGCATAGAAGGAAGAACTGCAGGATCTCCGTGAGTGAAGAAGGATAGACAGGAACACCAAACCGAGGAGAGCAATACAAACAAAAAAAAGTGGAGAAATGAGAACGTGGTAATGGCCTGGCAGGGATGGGGGCGTAAGGTGTCCAGAAAGGTGGATAACTCTGCCAGCCTGGTGCTGGATTGTACAGAACTCGGATGCTTTGCCAGGAAGCTGGGCTTTACTCTGTAGCCGTGGTGCACCATGGAGGGGTCTCAGAATCAAGGGACAAGATCCAACGCATTCTATTTTACTCTATTTTTTCACTTTGGAAAGGTTGGACGACAAGAGGAAAACTAACATTTATCATGTACCTATGGTATTTCAGGCACTGACTGAAGAGTCTTTACGTAGAGCTTCTCATTAATTCTCACACTAACCCCATACGCCAGATATTTCCCCTTGTTTTATGAATGAGAATGCAGCTCAGACAGAGTGAGTAGCGGACCCAAGGTCATGCTGTTGAAAAAGGGCAGATCTCAGACTTGAAGCTGGGTTTGCCTGGTTCCAAAGCTCACATTTTACCACCACCTCCTCCTGCCGCCTTAAAAAAAGTGCTCCTAGCCCTCTCTTCCTCTTGCCTGCTTTCCCTCTTTCCTGACCCACCGCTTTTGCCATTTGCCTCCTGCCTCCCTGGACCTAAGTGGCCACAGGCTGGAGGGAGTGTGGCCTCAGTGCTAGCAGGTTGGACCATGGTGATGGTTTAATTTCCTTCCCTCCAGGGAGGACATGGACACGGAGTCTAAACATACCAATGGGACACGCTGGCCAGGACTGCGGTCCCTAGAAATGCTGCAGATGTCCTGGCTCCTAGGAATCCTCCTGATCTTTCTTTCTTTTTTTTTTTTTTATCTTTTTGCCTTTATGTAGAGCCTCACCCGCGGCATATGAAGGTTCCCAGGCTAGGGGTCCAACAGGAGCTGTAGCCGCCAGCCTTCGCCACAGCCACAGCAACGCAGAATCCGAGCCGCGTCTGCAACCTACACCACAGCTCATGGCAACGCCGGATCCTTAACCCACTGAGCAAGGCCAGGGACCGAACCCGCAACCTCATGGTTCTTAGTCAGATTCGTTAACCACTGAGCCACAAAGGGAACTCTAAGGAATCCTACTGATCTTTCAAAGGAGGTCTGCCTCCAGCTAGTGAGTAACCCAAGGTAATGATGACTTCACCTACTGAAGAGGCCTTGAGGGTCTGCTTGCTTGAAATCTCCTTTTGTGAAAACTTTTGTAACTTTGTTTCTAAAACACTTTCCTAACAGAGGAACTGACAACACTGAAGGAGTTAAGGGCTGGAAAAAATAAAAGGCTAATCTTCGCTTTCTTGATAATGGTCTTATGATTCTTGCACTCCAATTCAAACTTCTCCAAAGTTTTCAAGCAATGGATGCTTTATAATATGTGCTCGTGATTAAAATATGATGTACCTTAAAAGCCATTCCAGCCTCTTGTGATGTGGTCATAAAAATTATTTCAGCATTAAATACCCCATTCCCATCGTGTCAGCTTTGAGACCACAGCGAGATGAATCATTGGAGAAATGAAACGCTGAGCAAAATGTTTTTCTTTCTGATTGCGGGGTTTATTCGATTAAAGGATAAAAGTAAATTGATCAAATATGTGGACGTTTGGAGTTTTATTTTGATCGCTGCTGAGCAAACTTTGAAAGGCAGTGATCTGACTCGATTTTCTTCTCTGTGGCTCCCTGTGGAAGAGGAAGCGCTGATGAGAAAGGCCTGCTGGCCTGGCCGTAAGGGTGAATGAGGGGCTAGGCTCCATCCTCTGTCTCAGCTTCCCTGGAGCGCCCACGGCAGCGGCAGGAAAGCCCCCTTCGAACCGAGGACTCAGCCACTCATGAGAAGCTGACTTGGGGCCTTGCTTGGAACTCATTCATTCCTACGTAGCTTTGCAGACGCAGCCCACACAGCCATTTCCATGAACATCCTCCCTTCAACTTGAGGTCCCCATGGCCTGTCGCTCTGCCCCCTTCACTCCCCATTACCCAGGCGGTGGAGGTTTTAGGAAAAAGAGAAGAGGCTGAGAAAAAGCTGAAGGATGCCAGGCAGAAAAGGGACCGCTGGTTTTGATTTCAGCTGCATGCTTCTCTCCCAGCTGGCCTCCAGGGGCTCCTATGGCTGGGGGAGTAGCCAGCTCACCCCTGGCTCTGAAATCCACAAGCTTCATTAAACTCCATTGCTTTCAAATATCACTAACAACAACAGTAATAATAAATAGTAAGACTGGTTAATGCAAATCAAAACCACAAAGAGGTATCACCTCACACTGGCCATCATCAAAAAGTCTACAAATAACAAATGTTGGAGAAAAAGGAACCCTCCCACACTGCAGGTGGGAATGTAACTGGTGCAGGTGCAGCCACTATGGAGAAGAGTGTGGAGGTGCCTTAAAAAACTAAAACTAGAGCTACCATATGATCCAGCAATTCTCTTCCTGGGTATATATCCTGAAAAAAAATGAAAACTCTATTTATTTTTTCTTTTTTTGTCTTTTTGCCTTTTCTAGGGCCTCACTCACGGCATAAAGAAATGAAAACTCTAATTCAAAAAGATACACGCACCCCAATGTTTGTAACACCACTGTTTATAAATACCAAAACACAGAAACAACCCAGGTACCCATCAACAGATGACTGGTTTAAGAAGCTACGCTACATACACACAACAGAATATTAGTCAGCTATAAAAAAGAGTGATATACAGCCATTTGCGGCAACATGGATGGACCTAAAGATGTTCAGATTAACCTTGAGTGAAGTATGTAAGACAGAGAAAGACAAAGATTATATTGTATCACATGTGAAATCTCAATAAATAATAGAAATAAATCTATATGTAAGACTCACATACATAGAAAACCAGTCGTATTACTGAAGGGAAAGCTAGGGGAGGGATCAGTTAGGAGTAAGAGATTAACAAATGCAAACTATTCTACGTAAAACAGATAAACAATAAGCATTTAGGTTTAGTACAGAGAACACATTTAATACCTTGTAATAACCTATAATGGAAAATAACCCCCCCAAAATATATAACTGAATGACTTCGCTGTATACCTGAAAATAACACAAGATTGGAAATCAACTGTATTTCCATTTTTTTAAAAAAAATTCAGTTGATACAGAGGTGCATTATGCGGAAAGTCACGTGTTCATCCCCTCCACCAACCCAGAACATTCTCCACCTTCACTTGCCAGCACATTCCAACCTGGACGACCTAGCCAGGTTCTGTCTCCCAACCTCTACTGAGCAATGATCCTACAAAAGGGCTCGGTTTCGGTAAGGAGCCAAGCTACCCGGGGCAGGTGCCTCTGTGAAGGGACACCACAGAGGGTCAGGCAGATCCACTCCCAGGGGAGGCAAAGCCAAACGTGCGTGTGGAGAGTTTCTTTCGCAGCCCAAGCCAGAGGAATCCTGGAGCAGCCAGGCCAGGCAGTGCTTCTAGAGGACCAGGCCTCCCCAACACCTTGCCCCTGGCATTTTGCGTAGACTGTTCCAATGGCCAGCTGACCTCTGAGACTGAGTCAGGGTGCAGGGAGAACCTTAGAAAAATAAACTTAGTCCTACCTCCTCTACTCGGCTGTCCCAGATCCTCTCACTGCTGCCCACTCCACACACACACACACACACACACACACACACACACACTGAACTTCACTTCTGTCTCCCTCTTCTCTTCTGTGTCGTGGTAAAGAGCCCTGGCCTTGGAATCAACGTCCTTGTCTTTGATCTGGCTCTGCCACTTATGAGTTGTGTTCCCTTGGTTACGTTTCTCACTCTCTGAGCCCTAGTCTGCTCCTCCATGAAGTGGGACTGATGATGTTTACATCTCAGGGGAGGCCTGGGATGAGGACGTGCGAAGCCGGCAGTGCGCAGCCAGAGCAGAGGCGGCTGAAGGAGGGGCGGCTAATTCAGCCCAAGGGGATGTGGGGAGGGCCTGGCGTGGTCAGCTCGCGAACCCCCAGACCCGGGATGTGGGGAGGGCCTGGCGTGGTCAGCTCGCGAATCCCCGGACCCGGGAATTTCTTCTACGTCCCTTCGCGCAGGTACCTGGCAGAGGGCCCTGCTCACAGAAGGCACTCTGAAACATTTTCTGACTTGTACTCTGAATAGAACTAAGCAATGAAAGGGTCTGGAACCAGCCACATGCTCTGATGAGTTAAGAGACTAGGGAGAATTAGGAAAATACTGCTAAAGCATCTGAAAATATCTATTAGCAGAGCCGATAAACATAAACCGAAGAAATTCCCTGTCGGCATTAACACAACCTGCAGGGGAGCACGGACTTTTTTGAGGACTCTTTTCTGCAAACAGTTTACAAACAAAAGAGGGAGTGGGTGAATGTGATGGGGCCATGGGGGGAAATGCCAGGCTAATGACTGAAGAGGCCAAGCCATTTACAAAAATAGCACTATTTCTTGCACAATCTGCTTCTGAAAATGCATCAGCAAGCACGAGGCTGCTCTGACAGCCAGAGGTACACAGGAAGCTGCTCATCTCATTAAATGACCCAGTTCTACCCAGGCCAACTCAAGCAAAGATGCTTGTGGCCTGCCTCCCAGTCAACATGGAGCGGCCGCCCAAAGTGAATGAAAACTCCTCCAGTCACCCCAACTCAAGGACGCGGTAGGCCCAGAGCCAGAACGTATTATTAGAGTAGAATTTTTTCAGGCTCTAAATTTAACCAGCTGGGGTTCTTTTTAAAGTACCATCCTATTCAAACTTTTGGATTGAAGAACTCGCCATTTAACGGGATTTGATTATGGGCAGAACACAATGTCCTTGGCTTGCCTCCTTTTGTACAGTACGCCATCCACCCCAGCGGGGCCATCTGTGGTGCATGTCAGCCGAGGGCTGCAGGCAGCATGCTTGGAGAGCAAGGAGCTCCATAGAATTGAACTCTTTTTGAGGTGACACTACTAACGTGCTTCTAACGCTTAGCAGGCCAAAGGAGAAGAAAGTGCCAAGAATGGGGGTGAGACAGAGAAAAATTTAGAATGAACTAGGAGGTAAGAGAAATAGAACATACCTGGGGGAAGGTTTAACACACACACACATACCCCTTCCTTTCTCTGCATGAGACAGAGTCTTGCTGACAGAAGTTTTAGCCAAGAATTCAAGTCACATAAACACTGCCACGCTTGATTTCACTTTAATATGAAAATCCTTTCTTCTTCATCTTTTTGATAAACAAATAGAGATTGGTAGAGTCCAAAGTGGAAATTAAAATGATGAAAGACAAACTAATAGTAGACAGTATAATCTTATTTAGGCATATGAAATATAATCCCATTGCACATTTCAAAAATCTAGAAGGATTTATATCAAAGTGTTAACAACAAGTACCTCTACATGGAATCATTGGAACAGTTGTAAATGCATCTTCTTTTCTTCTTATTTATATTAAAATATTTTTGTACGTGAACATGAACTGCTCTTGTAATTGGAAAATACTTTTTTAATTTACAGACCTGACAAGCTGCTATATGACACCGATTGAACTATTTATTCCTTCAAAATGTGTAAAAGGCAGGGCTGATTGATGCTAAAGGTGGAGGTTAAGGCAATGTAGTCAATAACTGGGGGAAATGAGAACTTTTCTGGGAACAGTTCAAGTGTTCGGTGTGCTGATGTAATGTTTGACAATGTCACACATTCAGTAGCCCTTCCCATGTGACATTTTTCTGATGTATAAACTGTGTTTGACATAGCCTCACACTCTGTAAAGGATCTTTCATAAAAAGTCGATCCTGTATTACTCATTCTTTTTACCAAGTGATCGAAGCCATGATATCAACTATGGGTAATAAACTGTGCTTCACATACAGTACATGTTGCATAAATGAATGAATGAATGAGTAAAACCAAGACAATAAAAGACACAAGCCTTGCCCTGAAGGAATTCCCAACTTAGCTGGAGACATAGAAGCAAGTGTATGAAACAACTGAAGGATAGAAAGAAAAAGGGACTTGTAGAAGGACAGATGGACAGGAGGTTAATATTTATGACATGTCCTCTGAGTGCACACTGGACTAAATGTTTCCCACATGGTCCCTCGTTTAGTCCCTCAACTACTCACTGGTGTAGGTGTCATTTTCTCCATTGAGAAGCCAGGGTTCAGAGAGGATAAATTAGCTCCTAGAGATGCCACAGCTGGTAGGAGACTAAACCAGGAAAGAAACTTAGGGTTCCTGGACTCCAAATCAGGGCTGGATCTGCCCTACCACAACCCCGCTCCCTGGATGGTCTGGAGAAGTGAAGAGCCTGATGCGAAGGTGTGTGGCATCCTGCCCACCCTTGAAAGGAGAGGACACAAGGGCTGGGCCCAGCAGGAGATGTTCCTGTGGGGATGCTGCAGCCCGGCCCTTTGAATGGATCCATCTTGCTTCCAACCCTCAGGAACACAGAAGTGGGGGCCAGCATGCTGAGTGTCTTCTCCATCCTCATCCCAACTCCGACTCACTCCATGCCTCGCCTGCCAGTCTACTCCGGTCCCCTTCTGCCCCTGATCCTGTGACGGCACCTCCCTCAGGTGGCCCCCGAAATCCCCTTGTCCCTGCCTCCCGGCTCCATCTCTCCTGCATCCTCCTTAGGCAGCGTCCTGCATCACAATTCAGTCGCTCCCCCGGTGCTTCCTTGGAGGATTAAATGAGATAACACTGAGCACGATGCCTGGATGTGATTAACGTCCAGTAAATACCAGAGCTTGTGACTGTGGAACAGAGGATCGGTGGTTGGAGATACGAGCCCTGGAATCCCTCACTCGGACTCGGACTCAGTGTTTCTGCTATCATTTGACGAGGCTCTCTCCCCTTTCTCTGACCAGCCTTTAACCTTGGGCTATTCACCAAACCTCTCTGAATCCCAGTTTCCTTTTCTGGAAAATAGGGACAATGATAACACTTGGCTGGAAAACAAAATGAGAAAATAAACGTGAAGGGCTTAGCACAACACCAGTCACAGTGTTAAGGACCAATAAAGAGTATCATCATGATTAATGACATTAGTGATGGCATAGTTGCCATGGATACAGAAATTTGCCAGGAAAACTGCAGGTCTGGGGTCCTGTAACTCTGCAAAGACCCTTGGGAGTAATACTTTCAACAGGCTTCCCTGGCAGGACAAGCGGTAGCTAGACTTTTAGAATTCAAGATCCAAAGTGTCAAGTGAATTCAGCACTTTGGAACACAGAGGAAGGGAAGGAAAAAACAGCAAGAGTGGGCTTGGAGAATGTAGGGTGCGGTTGTAGGGCAAGGTATAAAACAGTCCAACATGGAAGGATTTTCTGGCAGGGCTCTTATAGAAGGAAAGAGTGTTTCATTTCATTAATTCATTCAATAAACATACATTGCCAGTTGTTTGGAATCTAAAGATAAATAAGACTGCTCTTGTAGCTGCCAAACTAACTGGGGACATATTTCCCTAATGAGATCAACTAATACAATACAAAATGAGCTACGTTTACCCATAGAGAAATGGGCATCGGATATTGACAGGCTACGACATAAGTTTAAAATGTTTTGATATAAAAAATTTGATAAGGACATTCCCAGGAACATATTCTTGCTGTTGGTAATGCTTTGTCTCACATGGTCTTGTCCACAGACGCATCAAAAATTTCCAGCTAAGGAGTTCCCGTCATGGCGCAGTGGAAACAAATCCGACTGGGAGCCATGAGGTTGTGGGTTCAATCCCTGGCATCGCTAACTGGGTTAAGGATCCGGCGTTGCCGTGAGCTGTGGTGTAGGTTGCAGACGCGGCTCGGATCCCGCGTTGCTGTGGCTGTGGCGAAGACCGGCAGCTGTAGCTCCGATTAGACCCCTAGCCTGGGAAACTCCATATGCCGCAGGTGCGGCCCTAGAAAAGGCAAAAAGACAAAAAAAAAAAAAATTTCCAGCTAATTGCAGACTAAATCCAAACTTAAGGAGATTTCATCACCGAGGCCCCCTGTTTGCTGACTCTCCTGCCCACCTCTTACTGCTTGTGGACACTCTGTCCATTCATGACTTCATCTCTCCTTGTGACCGACTGAGCCAGAAAACTCTCCCCGATCCTTTTGGTCCTCAGGAAGTATTTACAGATCATTAGATGCTGACTCCTGGGAGAGCTAACAAATAGCTGGAAAACTCACCAGCAGGATTAAGAGATCTGAGTCACCAGTTTTTTCTACTCCTTGCATGCTTTTGAAAATAACATTTCCGCATTCTTTCTGTTTAGCCAGCATGGTCACCATCACGTCCCTGGTGATGGTCCCGGCCTTCAGAAGGCACGTGCCCTGAGCTCAGATATAAGGGAGGAGTTGGGCTCGTGGCCCCGGCCCATCCTGTGCAGCACTGGGCTGGGGGCTGCTTAGGGAGAGACCTGCTGCACTGCCCTGCTGGCCACATGGTCTCAGTTTTGTTCGTGTCTGGCTTCTCGTAAGATGACTTTATTGTCGTACTTTGTTTCGTTGTTGTTTCCTTGTTTTTTTTTTCTTTTTACAGCCATACCTACAGCATATTGAAGTTCCCAGGCTAGGGCTGAATTGGAGCTACGGTTGCCGGCCTACGCCACAGCCACAGCAACACAGGATCCGAGCCGCATCTGTGACCTACACCACAGCTCATGGCAATGCCAGATCCTTAACCCACTGAGTGAGGCCAGGGATTGAACCTGCATCCTCACAGAGACTACACTGTGTTCTTCACCTGCTGAACCAAGATGGGAACTCCTATTGTTGTACTTTGGGTCAAAGAGACAGAGCACAGATGACTGGAAGCCAAGAAACAAAGAAATGTCAGCCCTCATTGTGGTTCAGATCCGAACAGCCAGGGTGAACAGTGTGAGGGCAACGGGAGAGGTGGGAGAGATGCTCTTTGGCATTGAGGCTGGTGTACCTTCCAGACCCCTGCGCCCACTCCTCATGGCCGATGCCAGCCTTGTGACTGCTGGGCACAGGGATGCGGGGTGGCTAAGTTGTATCCAGAGCTCCTGGGGCCAGGCTGAAGCTCATCCCCGCCAGGATCCATGCTTGCTCAGCTTCCTTCCCCTGCCCTATCCTGCTTATTCCTTCTTTCCAAGACACTGTTTTCATAAGAATCCCTATCTTAGGCTCTGCTTCTAGAGAATTCTCACTACTACAGGCACGAAATTGCTAAGGACCAAATCTGAGGGCAAAGGGCAAGACACATTTTTAGGAAAATAACTTCATTGCAAGGTGTCATGTGTGCCATGAAACAAGAACTGCGAGAACTGCTGGACTTTTCCTGGCCACAGCATCAAAGGCCACTCTCCCCAGGCACAGGCTCAAAGGGCCAAGGTGAAGTCTGCCCTAGGTTGATAAAATGTTTAACTGGACTGAACAAAGATGAAAACAAATTATTACAAAGTGGCTCCTCGTCCCAATATCCCAAACAAAACAGAACAAAATGCTCTGAGCATTGTGGCGTATTTTTTTCTAGACCTTTATTGTACGCAATTTTAATTATGTTTCATGTATAATTTAGTGGTGATTTTTCACTTAATATTAAATGTAAGTATCTTTACTAAGTTATTGAAATGTCTCATGCTTCCTGTTTTAGGAACTGCATACAATCGTTGCATGTACCACAACTTCAAGATTGCCTCACTGTTGGCCAATTACACAGAAAGCTTTGACTGTATTTGGTATTATGCCTTTAGGACAGATTCCAGTAAGTGAAATTATTGGGTCAAAAGAATGCATATTTTAAGGTGATAAGCCATATTTATTTCCCTAAGGATGTCACATATTTACCATTCGAACCATAATATGTGTATTTGCTGTACCCTACCACCTCCTCCGTGAAGTATAATTTAAATTTTATTTTCTAATATCATATAGAAAGTAACATTTCCATGTCATTTAAATTTGTCTTTCATTGTTTGCTTGTAAGACTGGATATTTTCCCACATTACGTTTACTTATGAGTGTCCGTCAGAGTTTTAGTCAGACCCTCTGGCCATTAGCTTTTAGGATCACACATTCTTCTTTTCAAGGCAGATGAACTCTTTTATGCTCTAAAGATATTAACACTTTTATCATATGCCTTACAAATATTTTCTCCCATTTCTCTTGCTCTGTTTTCTAGTATTCCCTTTAACCACACAGACATACTGTATTTTTGTTCACTCAAATCTACTGATATTTTTCTTGGTAATTTACAGCTATTGTTTTTAAACTTAGTAACTCAGAAACAAAACCGCTTTGGTTTTTAAAAGGCTATAAACACCAAAGTGTTCACAGATGTTGATTTTCTTGGGATTAAAGTAGTGTTGATTTTTCTTTTTCTATTTTTTCTTCCTTATATGTTCTAAATATTCTATAATGAATTAATTTTTCTGTAACGAAAATTTTCCTAACATCTCTATATTTTAACATTAAGTTTATTTCAGAGAGAGATGAATTTTTTGAATCCCCCAGGGATTTGTTTTTGGCAATGTTTAAATTAGCATCGCTATGTGATAAATCAGCCTTAAACCCACTAACTTAAAACTACAGTTATGTATTATTATACCTCATGCGTCTATGAGTCACCTGGCTTGGCTTTCACTTGTTTGCAGGTGAACTGGTGGACTCAGTGACACAGCTGTTTGCTATCCTGGGGCAGCCCTGCCCCACATGTCTCTCAGCCCCCTCCTGGGACCCCTCCACCCAGGCAGCTCAGGCATGTTCTTCACCTGGCAATGGAGAAGGTCACGTGCAAATGGAACACACGAGGCCTCTTGAGACTTAAGCCCACCTTTACTTCGCCTTTATTCTTTTAACCAAGTCACCTGAGATAGAGAAATATACTCTGCCTTTGTTGGGGGAACGACAAAGTCACATGAAGGAAGAATAAAGAACTGGGTTCAAAAATGCAATCAGTCTACTATAGGTAAGAATAGATTTTTGTCTCTTTGTATGTACAAAGAGATGTCCCTTTATGTCTGGTTTGGCTTTTCAATTAAAAAATTGTATTTTTTATTACAAATAATATACTACAAATTGATCCTCCCTAAATTGATCCTCCCTAAATATTGCACAAGGGAAAACATCCAGTTCCAGGCCAAGGAATTAAAGAGAAAAAAAAAAGGGCAGCCTCTTGTTCAGACATCAGACTCCAAGGACTCGGCGAAGGCATGAGGCGGCAGAGCAAGCCTGAAAAGGTCCCATTTATGGAGAAACAGCCACTTGGGCATCTCAGCACAGAAACAAATGGGCCCCAGGGAGAGGCTTTCCTTTGTGCCTTCAGACTCTGAACAACAAGCAAGAGCCGTGAGCAGGTGCAGTGACAAAGGCGATTCCTGTGGGAGCCGATTTGCACTTGATGTCAGGTGTCTGCAATGGCAGGTGTGCATGAACAAGACCGAGACACCCAGGAAGCTGAGCCTCTCTGCCCGCCCCTGTCACCAATGTCTAATCTAGGCCAGGTTTAGGGAGACACTGTCTTTCTAGCCCCTGTGGGGACCTGTGGGCTAGGGGAGAGTGGCAAAGACAGCAATGCTAATACTCCTATACACTCACAAAGCAAGTCATAGTTTCTAAGTCATACTTTCTGGCCTCTCACAGGCTTCGTTTCGTGTACGTCTCACGATAATGATGAAACATATAACAATGTTTACTCTCTTTTACAGTGAAGGAAATGCAGTTTAACTACATCAGCCAGATGAAAAAAACAGTCTGAGTGACAACAGTTTAAATACTTCATTAGTCCCTTCTGTGGGGAAAAAAAAAGTAGCAGCGTGTTTGTGGTCCAAGAATTATTGTCAAGCAAACGTAATTTCCTTGAGAGATGGCCAGCAATGGACTTTAGGATGTGAAGTAGGACAAGTCCCGGGGCCAGAGGGGGTCCAGGGAGAGGCCTGGGATCCCTTCTTTGCGAGGGAGCAGCTGGGGCCCATGCGCAAGACCGGGGAGTGAGAGAAACAGACTGACCTGACTCCAGGGCCTGGCCATTCTCTTCTCTTCAAAGTGCTCACTCAAACCTGAGGTCAAAGGTCTAATTGTGTTTCTTGCTGATCTTTTCAGAATCCTAATGGGCTGCTTAAAGAGCTCCCTGGCTAAAAGCCCTACTGCTTTTAGAAAGGGGAAGCTTTTAAAGAAGAGGGTTTTGTTAAGTGGGCACTCTGGAATTCTCCATTTATACGAAAAGGGTGTTTGATACTCAAGAGAGTATTTGCCATTTGGGGGAAAGGTTAAGTCAATTATTTTGTCTGGAGATGAAAAAGATGGAGCGTCAGCTTAATAACATGCTTCGGGTCTACGGGGAGCCGTTCTGGGGAAGGTGGCGGCCACCTGTCCATCCTCCGCAACACGGCAGAAGAACTGGGCTTTTGTGAAGGAAAGAAGATCTAAGTGAAGCCGTGGGGCTGTAACACTGAGTGCTCTGCTTCTGCGGGTGATCAGCGGGGTCTCCCAGCTGGAAGCTCATGAGGAAGGGAGACTGTGGCTAGTGAGCCTTGAAGGCTCTTCTTTGGTTTCCTGACTCTAAGATTTGCTGCCATGAGATACAATTGGGCAAAGCCAAGGACTGCTGAGGCCTAGACATAGGTCCTGATTCCTGCTTATTCGTTGACTGTAAGAGACTTAACTTTCCTGGACTTCGGTTTCCAGCTGTATAATTGGATTATTGTTACCTAAGCGGCCCTCCTTCGGTAGCCTTATGAAGATGGACTGGGATAATAAATGTGAAAATGCACTTCAAACCACATGGCACCAAGCAAATGAAAAAATATTATTTTTCCTGGAATAAATGCTGATTATTTTTCAAGTCTAGTGAGCTCTAAAATTTGTCTTCCTGCTTTGGATAAAGTTGCCAGATGGTTTTGGACACAACCTTGAAATAATGTGCCAATTATTTGCTTCCAGCTCTCAGGCTTCTTCCTGCCTGCTCCTCCTTGAACAAGTCCTGCTTGCTACCAGATGCTCACAGAATTGTGACTTTCAAGGATGGGGGAGCCTCAATGAGCATCTTCTAAACCAAGTTCTAAACCACACTGGTTTCCCTTCTATGGGTGGTAGTTCTGCTTCTCCTTGAATGCCTGTGGGGATGGGGAAACTCACTACCTCCTTTTTAAAACTATTTCACTTTAAAAAATTTCAGATAGTTAACAATTTGTTGTTTCCTTTTCTGAAGCCCAAATCTATTTCCCTGTAACAGAGCTCAAAAACAGAGACACATATAGAGGCAGGCAGGTAAGACAAATGAATGGCACGGGGCTGCTAAAGACAAGGAGTCATGGACGATGGTGGTTACCTGGAACAGAGACGCACTTCAGAAGCGGGTGCTGCTTTGCCACCCTAGGAGGTTCTTTCTGTGCAGGGATGTGGGCCCAGGCTTGTCAGACCCTGAGCTTTGCTTGGGGCTAGGGTAGCTTAACTCACGTGGGGTGCCTAGAGAGTCCCACTGAAGGGAGGCTGTGCTTTAGGAAATCATTGAATATCAAAACTAAAAATTGAATAACTTTAATAAACTTTCACTTCTCAGAAAAAGGGAGTGAAGTGTAGCCACCAGCCCCCACCACGGGGAGCCTCTCCTCCACCCCAAATGCCGACCTAGGGCGACCACCCGTGACTCTCCGAAAGGACAGTATTTCTGGTCCCCCTGAATTTCTAAGAGAAAATGGGAATTTTATTTTTATGGAAATGTTCAAGGTTTTGAAGTTATCTTTACATTAAACATTTCATAAAGACTGTGTGAGCCAGACGAAATGTTCTCTGGGAGGTGAATGTGGCCCACAAGCCGGAAGTCTGCGGTCTCTGCCACCACAGAGCTGCCATCCTTAGCCTCTGTTCTACTCTTGGGGAGCACATGGAAACACTCCATTCCGAGATCTGTAAGATGGGCCTTCAGCGATTCAAAGACACCTCTATATCCCCCTAGGTATTTTCATCGCCAGAGGAAAAATCATCAGCAAACTTTTATTTCCCTCTTGGCCAAAATTCCCAGCCACATGACCATCTCCTTGGGCCCAGGACCCTTCAACTTAGACTATTAGGAGAAATTAGTAGTCACCCAATCATGTCCACATTTGCAAGGTACACTCTCACATTTATGAAAGCGGGCTCTTGCTCGAGACCAGACACAAACTGCATGATGCAGTTGTTTCGTTAGCCTTAAATTACCCATTCTGGATCTACTTATTTGGGGGAATGAATCTCCTGATACATGGCTTCCGGGCTTAATTTGCTTAACAGCGTCACTGATAACAGAGCAGCAACATCAGAGAAGCAACAGACTTATTTATCTTTTTAAATGAGAATTGGAGAATGTTAGACTTGGAAGAGAATTTAAGCATCAGAGAGTCAGCCCGAAGGTGGAAAATCAGTTTCCTGTGAGGAGCCAGCTCAAATGGATCACTACGGACTCCTGGGAGTGATGCTTCTGAAGAATCCTAGAGAAAGAAGACCCGGAAAAAGCAAGAGGGAAATGGCCACTGGGGTCTCACTGATTTGCAGGTCAGGAGACTGAGCCCAAGAGCAATAATCTGATGATTAAACTGAAGCCAAACTCCAGGTAGGACCCACATCCCTTGACTCCTCAGTTCCTTGCCTTCTAGCACAGTGGTTTCTGGACTGTTTCCTGGAGCCCTATGGGTGCTCTCTAGCGAGGTGCCTCTAGAGGGTGGAGACTGGTCCGTTTGGGCTCCTACACTCTCTCATGCCTACTCTGACCAACAAAGAGCTCCTCTCCCTCCTCTGCTTTGGAACTTTTGCTTACGAATTTGTTTGAAAAAAAAGTTCACTAGGGAAAGAAACATTGGCAAATCAAGGCATTTATCATGTGATTCCCCCATTGTATAACTGACTTATTAGTGAATTAATCAATTCAGTTATCTTTTATCCACCAATTACTATGTGGAAATCACTCTGCCGGGCAATACTGGGGACTAAACAGTGGAGTCCCCTCTCAGAGTGTACAGTGTGACTGGAAACTGGACATATGAAGAATCACCTAGCGTAAAAGGATGGGAGGGTAAGTGATGTAACTAGTAGCACTGAGGGAGCACAGAAGAAGGAGTTATAACTTGGCCGCTGGGAGTCAAGGAAATGCTTCCAAGGCAGCCTTTGAACTTGGCAGCTTGCCAAGAAATCTAAGGACCACAGGCTTGTGATGGAAGAAAACTTAGAGGTCTTGACAACCCAACTTCTTATTTAATAGAGGAGCACACTGCGGCCCAGAGAGGAGAAATAACTTGTCTACACTGATTGTGGGCCTCCTCATTCAGAGCCCATTGGAATGGCACTGCAGGAGGAAGAACTGCTGGGGAAAGAGGTATGAGGGCAGCACAGTAAGAGTGGCTGAGAGCACTATTGCACTGCAGTTGATGGGACCTGAGCACGTCCCAGAGCTCAGCCTTGATTCACTAGGTGGTATTTCCTGATGCCTGTCACACGCTTTGGATGAATTTGCCCTTATGAAACATTAATGCAATGGACCCATCTGTATTCTGAATTTACTTAGTAACTTAAAACCACCACTACTAACAGACTGGCTAATAAATCTTATCTTGTTAACAGAAATTCTTGTAAGTTAGAGCCAAGTTTTATACATGAAAATGGTTGGAAATTAGAATAAAAGCTGTGGCAGATGTTGGCCCAGAGAGCCCTTCCCTATCCCAATCTTTCCTGCCGTCTTCATCTAGAGAAATGGGAAAAAGTACAGAGTCCCTTTAAAAGCCTCTATAGCAGTTAGAGTTGACAACATGACCTAGGTCTAGCACATGGCACAGGAAGAGAAATTGGCTAGGAGCTTCCACTTGAGTTAAAATCATACAGTTTAGCCCTTTGATGCTTTCCCTACCGGTGCTATGATAAAAAGTCTGGAGCAGCAATTACCATCTTGTGACCATGAGGCAACAGCCACAAGATGAAAAGCAAAGAACTGAGGATGGTAGAGTAAGAACATAAGAAGCGTTTGAGACTTTAAAGAAGGTTTTAAACAGATCTTGCTTTCTTATTTTTATTTATTTATTTTTATTTTTTTGTCTTTTTAGGGCTGCACCCGTGGCATATGGAGCTTCCCAGGCTAGGGGTCGAATTAGAGCTGCAGGTGCCGGCCTAAACCAGAGCCACAGGAACACCAGATCTGAGCCACATCTGTGACCTACACCACAGCTCATGATAACACTGGATCCTTAACCCACTGAGGGACGCTAGGGATCAAACCCACATTCTCAGAGATGCTAGTCCGGTTCATTACTGCTGAGCCATGACAGGAACTCCCTATTAATTTACTTTAATTAAAAAAAATTTTTTGGCTGAACCCACAGCACTTGGAAGTTGCTGGAACCCGGGTTCAAAACTAAGCTACATAAGTAACCAGAGCCACAGCAGTGACAATGTTGAGTCCATAACTGCTAGGCCACAAGGGAACTCCTTAAGGTCCTTTTAAACAGAAATACTTGTCTAGTCACTAATGATGGAGCATGATAATGTGAGAAAAAAGAATGCATACATGTATACGTAACTGGGTCACCTTGCTGTACAGTAGAAAATTGATAGAACACTGTAAACCAGCTATAATGGAAGAAATAAAAATCATTATTAAAAAACAGAAATACTAGCAAATACCTATTTTTAAATATTCTATTATTGAGAAAATGATATACTATTTGTTTAGGCCACTGTGTTTATCAGGATAGTGTATTTATTAAAAATAAATATAAATGCTGTAAAAATAACTCCCCAAATTTCAGTGTGTTAATGCAATCATTGTTGATATCTTGCTCAAACAAAATCCAAAGAGGCTTTCTGGGCTGTTTTTCAGTTGATAACTCAGGGATTCAGCCTCCTCCCAGCTGGAGGTGTCACCATCCTCAGCTTGTGGCCTCCAGAGTCATTGCTGAAGGAGATGAGAATGTGGGTAAAGCCTCCCTAAACTTCCTGGCTGGAAAGTGACACACATCATTTCAGTACATATTCCCATGGCCTGTAAGTAGAAATATGGCTCCATCTCAATGAAAAGCAAACTGAGAAATGAAGTCCTTGCCTAGAAAACTGCTTAGGGAAATCCAGATCTTTAATGGTCAGCTAGCTCTCTCTGCCACAATTACTCTTAATAGGTCTTTCTATTACTTGCATCCAAATGCATTCCTGGTGTAACAGCAGAATACAGCATTGCATTTACTCAGGCAACATTTAATGGTGTCCAAACTTCATCTGAAGCACTAGGCCCAGAGTTAGGTGGCTTTCGTAGTAGACAGAAGCCACTTTCCTTACTCTTTTATTAGGAAGATTAAAATAAATAAATAAAAAAAAGACAACTCACAGAATGAGAGACAATCTTTGCAAATGATACAATCAACAAGGGCCTGATCTCCCAAATATACAAACAACACATACAACTCAACAACAGAAAAATAAATAACCCAGTCAAAAAAATGAATAGAAGACCTAAACAGACATTTCTCCAAATGGAGCCATATGGATGGCCAGCAGGCACATTAAAAAATGCTCAACATAACTAATGATTAGAGAAATGCAAATAAAAACTACAACGAATTACTACCACATACCGGTCAAATGTCCATCATCAATAAGTCTACAAATAACAAATGCTGGAGAGGGTGTGGAGAAAAGGGAACCCTCCTTCCCTCTTGGTGGGAATGTAAATTGGTACAACCGCTATATAAAAAGCTATGGAGGTTCCTCAGAAAACTAAATAAAGAACTACCATATAATCCAGCAATCTCATTCCTGGGCATATATCCAGACAGAACTATAATTCAAAAAGATAAGGCACGCCTATGTTCATTGTAGTACTATTCACAATAGCCAAGAGATGGAAATAATCTATATGCCCACCGACAGATGAATGGATTAAGAAAACTTTGTACATATATACAATGGAATACTACTCAGTCATAAAAAAGAATGAAATGATGGCTTTTGCAACAACACGGTTACAACTAGAGGTTACTTGAGTGAAGTAATTCAAAAAGACAAAAACCGTATCATATCACTTATATGTGGAATCTAAAATACGGCCCAAAGGAACCTATCCACAGAACAGAAACAGACTGGCGAACATAAAGAACAGACCTGTGGCTGCCAAGGTGGTGGGGGAGGCACTGGTATGGACTGGGAGTTTGGGGTTGTTAGATGCAAACTATTACATTTAAAATGGATAGGCAATGAGGTCCTACTATACAGCACAGGGAACTATATCCATTCTCTTGAAATAGAATATGATGGAAGATAGTACGAGAAAAAGAATGTATATATGTGTATGAATGGGTGACTATGCTGTAAGCAGAAACTGGCACAATACTGTAAATCAACTATACTTGAATAAAAAAAGATAATGTCGGTAAAAAAAGAGTTTTACAGGAACGGTCATTTATAATCATCAGCAATACTTGGAGAAGTACAGGGTGGCATCTAGTGTGGGCTCAAAAACAATGACAGTTATTAAGTGAATTCAAAGGAAGGGGAATCTCAGTATGAATGAGTTCTCCAGGGAAGGTTTCTCAGGCAGAGCCCATTAGAAAAAGAAGGACGATGCTTTACACTTTCCATGACTGCTTTTGCAAAACAAATGTATTCATTCCATATAATTCTTCATCCCATAAACATTATTATTCATTCCATAAAGAAGTATGATATGGATTGTAGACTCAAAAGAGTAAGATATAATCCCTGCCCTTAAAGCATCCAGAGTTTAAGATGAGAGACATATAAAACAAGAGGTTTCTGCTAAAATCTGGGAGCACAGAGGAACGAGTGGGGGAGCACAAGGCACACAGACAAGAAACTTGGTAAAATAGGGCTTGGAGGAAATTCAGGAAGCTTTCAGTGATGGAAGGAATTTCAGGCAAAGGAAATGACGTTAACAAAGGCACAGAGGTGTGCATATTCGTGATGGGCTGAGAGAATGATAAGTAGTCTACATTGAGTGTGTATCAGAGAGGGGTGGGAATGATGGAATGATGGGTTGGAATGACAGGTGAAGGGCAGTCTGGGCCCTGTGATGAAGGACCCTACTACATGTTGTATTCAAGCTGCAAGATTCAGCTGCAAGTTACAAAACACATGATGAAGGCATTTAGGTAACTTGCACAAGAGGACTTAAGAAAGGTAACCTCAAAGTTGGTTCAGCAGCTCAGTGATGGTCATTAAGGTCTTCATCTTGTTTTGTTTATTATTTCTCAGAGTGCCAGTGACATCTCCTATGGTGACCAAATAAATGTCCTGATTATCCTGGATCTGAAGAGTTCCCCAGGAGATGGGATTTTTAGTGTTAAAGTGGGAAAATCCCAGGCAACCTGGGATGAGTTAGTTATCTTCACCTCTCTCCTCTCAGTCACAAGACAGCTGCCACAGCCCCAAGCATCACACAGATAATGGGTCATCATTTCACATGCTTCTCTCTGATCAAAAAGAAAATTGTCCTTCCCTAAAGCCCTGTCAACTTTCCCTTATATCTCATCGACCAGAACGAGGTCACAGGTCTACCTTTAGTCCAAAGAGGAATAAGATCACTACAGCTGGCGCAGAACAATCATAGTTTATCCCCTTGGTTTGAGCTCATGATAGGCAGACTTTCAGTCGAATCTGCTGGTAGACAAGAGAAGAATGGCTCATGGGTGGGCAACTCATAGTATATGCCATAAACACTGTGCTGAAGATTTTGGACTTCATGCTGAAGGCAGTGAGATACCATCAAACATATTTACACAGAAAGCAATAGGCTATTGCTTATATTTTAAGCTTAGAAGTAACATCATAACTGGATTAGAAGGCATTTGGGGACAAAATTGAGAGAAGAGAGATTTTTTGAGCAAGTTACCACAGTAATGCAGACACAAGATGATAAGATGTGAACAGGACTGTGATTATAAATGTGTAAACAAAGTGATGGTTTTGAAAGAAGTGAGCGGACCTTCATTCTCACGCAATGTGAACGAAAACTCTGCATCATGCATAGGTCCAGCTGTGATTGTTTCGTGAATGAGAAAATAGCAGCACAGATATGAGAGGTGACGTGTTCATGTTTCTCTCAGATGCCAAACATCCCCTAGTTAATGAAGCTGAACCCTCAGCTACCAGAGTGGGGTTTCTCTCAGTTCTTGGCTCTCGGACAGGATCAACGCCAGCTGGCTGGCTCTCCTGGGGCCCCCGCATCTACCTGGCGCCAGGTGGGTGTCAGACTGGGCAGAAAGCCCTCATTCTTTGTAGTTAGACAGCTTCATGGATGATGAGTGTAGCAGGACCTGTTGACTAATCAGATCTACCGCAGCCCCGATGAACACTATTGTAGGCTTGAGAGAAAGAACACGAGGTTGGCAATGTCAGTTCCAAGATTTGCCTCCCACTTCCGGGGACAGTCTTTCATTATTTTGTGCATGGTTTGTATGTGAAATCAGCTTATTTCCCAAAGACCTATGACCCTGGAAAGTTAACTGGTGGTAAATCTAGTTCAGGGGGATACATTCATCCCGATAAGCCATTAAAAGGGATATGGCGGGTACCTTTGGAGAATGATGGCTTTGGTGACATTGACGAATTTTTAAAAAAGGGAGTCGAGATAAGAACTAGCTTGTATAACCTCTGTGTCATAGCCCCCTAATACCTTACCCTTGCAGGTCTCAGCTCATATGGCAATTATACAGTCATAAATGTGATTTCGAAGTTTTTGTCTGCCTGCCAATGAGGGCAAGGGTGATGCCTAATTTACATACCCCACTCTATCTCCAGAAGCTAGCACAGTATTTGGCACATACCATGTGCTCAATAAATATTTACCGAATTATTTTTTTATTAAATGACAACTCCATGTCAGTAGTTTTGCCTACATCATCTCCTTGAAGCCTTCCAAAACTACTCATCACATAGATATTGAAAATGAGATGATTTCTGTTTCATAGATAATGAAAGGAAGATTCAGAGCTCTAAGAGTGAGTTAACTGAGGTCGTGCCTTTAGTGAGTGGGACTCACTCACTAAATGAGACTTGACTCCTAGGCTGTCCCAGATCCCATGCTCTTCTTCTTTCCCTAATGCTATTTGGATTTTCATTACATGCAATGCTTTTACTCAGAAAAAGTGTCAGTATTGGTTTAGGTCTACTTGGCATTGGTTTAGGTCTACTCATCCTTTTATACATGAGAGGCTGTGGGCCCAAAGAGGCCAAGCATCTCGGCCAAGTTAAATTAGTGTTCCAGTGAAGTCTAGCCCAGCCTTGTTTTCAACTGGACCTTGAAGTTCCTGTAAGATAAGGCAGCTACTAACTCAGAAAGAGCCAGAGCCTGCAGGTCTGATCTGACCTATCTCTATAGCCTTGCTGGATGTCTGCAAAGCAGAAAAGCATGAAAATCTCATCAAATACAAGTTTCAAAATCTACACGGTTGTTTTCTGGTTCTCAGTTTTAACTGGCACAGCCTGCCTTCTGACTGGAGGAAAGGCAAGCCTCAAGCTTTTGGAAAGCCACTGCAAGCGTGCTGTTGAAAACTTCCAGATTTGGATGTGACCTACACTCTGGTAAAGTACTTAAGCTAATAAAGGTCTGACTCGTCTTCCAGACTCCCTATAAGCGCCTGGCTGGCTCAGCGTGCACAAGCGCACAGGAGAACGCGGTGTCCGCAGCAGGGACAGCCTCACACACGTGACTCTGGAGGGGGCATTGCACCCGAGCTGGGACACTTTGTCCCTCCCAGTCCCCGTCTCTTCCTATCATTTTCCTCCCCAACAGCACACCCAAGTTTCTTCATCAAAAATTTGATTTGTACGTCCCTGAATTTCGGCCTGGGAAGTGTATTACCTGCATGAGCTTAAGCTTGCCATTCAGCTGACAGCACTGAGAAAATCCTAGGTCCAATTGCCATCTGTGTGGTCATTCTCTACTTCCTGAGCAGAGCCCTTTCTCCATGCCAGGTGCTATGCCAGGCCAGCTGTGCCAACCATGTGACACACATCCGGCTCCCACCCCTGAGGCGCTCGCCATTAAGTGGGGGCAGGAGTCACATCCTAAGACCTGGCCTGGTCTTGGATCATTTCCATGTGACTCACTGGACTTTGTCCTTCTCTGTGGCTTGGTGTTGTCCTCCAGCTAGAAGAAAGATGACTGCCCCCATCCACACATGACAACCCCCAGGGAACAAGGGAGAGACTCTCTGGCTCTCCACTGCAAGCAAAAATTTTCCATTCCCAGAAGCCTCAATGTAATACGTCCTCTGATCTCATTGGTCCGAGTGGGGACACCTGTCCATTTCTGAGTCAATCCCATAGGCTGAGAGACAGCAGATGACTGACACAGACTTGATTTCCTTAAAAAACAAACAAACAAAAAATTTTCTTTGCAACCAGAAAAAGCCAGAACTTGCTAGTAAAAGCCATTTTCATTTTCAGAGTTCCACCAGGGCTTTGTTGTTTTATTCAATTGATTTTCCGTGATCCCCATTTGCATCATCATCATCATCATCGTCTGGAAAGTGGATGTTTTAAACAAATCAATCACGAAGGAGAGAATGAAAAAATCTATGATGACTGAGTGAGAGATTTCTTGTTGCCAGAATTCTGAAATTTCTCATTTCCACTCCATTTTGGACCTCATCCTGAAGGCAATGGGATGTCATCAAACATTTCTAAATAGAACGTGATATACAGGTTCTCACTTATATTCCAGTGGCTCATGTGGGTCAAATCTGACAGGAAGCCAGAGTGATTAAGGCACCTTTACGGGAGAGCAGTTTAAATCTGTGTAAGGCAGACGGTCTTGAATAGGTCTGCCTGCTGGCCGTGTGGGCTGATCCAGGCGTACCACTAGTGGCCTGAAGGCGCTACCTTCTTGGGCGGTCACCTCTCCCAGTCCAGCAGCCTCCTCTGAGAGCCGGTACACACTGGAGACTCAAGTTTGTTGGAAGAGATGCCACATCATGCTTCTGTGACAAAAGGAAAAGGGCTCTTCCCTCATGCTTTACAGGTGATTTCTGAGTGGCCAAGTATGGTCTGCCAATGCTCCTTTTGGCCAGGGCAGACAGGTTGTGAAGGGGAGTCAGACCCTTGGGAAAAAACTTCTCCTCTGTGGCCCTGCCCTACCACTCGGCCACCTGCCTACATACCCACATCTGTCAGAGTGAGCTTCTGGTGCTTACTACAGCCAGCACCCCCTGATTTGAGGACTTGCCCGACCCTGTTTTCTTGGCTAGCCCCCTTGCTGGGATAAGTTGAATTTTAAGAAATTATTTGGAAATGCTCAGATTTCTAGAGATCAATATGAGGTTCATGTAAGCTCCTGGACAGACCACTTTAAAGTATTCATCTCTACTTATTTATAAAATGGAAACAGACTTACAGATTTCAAAATCGATTTATGGTTACCAAAGGGGAAACATGGGGGGCGGATAAATGAGGCATTTGGGATTAATATATACACACTACTATATATAAAACAGGTAACCAACAAGGACATACAGCATAGCACAGTGAATCATACTCATTATTTTGTAATAACCTATATGGGAAAAGAACCTAAAAAAGAATGGATATATGCATATATACAACTGATCCATTTTGCCGTATGCCAGAAACTAACACAACATTCTAAGTCAGCTCTACTCCAACAAAACTATAAATAAATAAAATAAAAATGAATGAATGAATGAACAAATAAATAAACTAGTCATCTCTGACCCAGAGAAGACAGCTGGGTATCAAAAGCCTTGAATTTGAGTTTTGTCCCCCTAATGCCTAACTTTGTGACTTTAGGTTGAGGTCCTTCTACTTTCTAAGCTTTCTATTTCCTTAGCTGTGAAATGCAAACAAAATCTCTCACTTCAAGAATTCACTGAGATAAAATACCTCAGACCGTGGTTCACTATCTTTATTTGTCTGAGAGGCCTACTTTCCTCTTCGGCAAGTCTCCCTTTTCTTACTCGTGAATTGAAAATAAAATGATCTGCCTGACTTGCTATAGAGTAAACAAGCTAAGGGACGTGGAAGCCTTTTGCAAACAGTGAAGCCTGGGCACTCCTGAGCATTTGGTTACCAGGATGACACTTGGAAGGAAGGGACCAATCCAAGGAGCACTGTAGCGTGGAGTGGGCAGGGATGAGGAACGTTCTCAAGGATCAGTCTTACCAAGAAGCCAGATGCTCTGTTTTCCTCCTGCAGCCAATGTGAACGGCAAAGGTTCTCTTTTGGAAGTGAAATTTTGTGGGCCACTGTCTTCCAGGCTTATTTAACTGCAACTGAGGGGACTCCACCAATGGCTCCCGATGGCTCTTCCCAGTCAGCTGAGGTTTGTTAATGGTGTTTTCTTTTGGGGGGATGTTTCTTCTTTTCTACAAAACAAAACCCACGATTTAAAAAAACTCAAGACAAAGCTTCCCCTCCCCACAAGACTTCCTGTCCATAACCGAAGCCATCTTCCTAAAATTAGCAAAGTGTTTCTTTTGCCACAAAACAACAGTCCCTTTAAAAAAAAAAAAAAAAGCTATTTCCTTTTTGGATGAGGATTTATGTACAAGAATCAGACGGGGGTTGAGGGTTGATCTTCCATCCAGCTTTAGCAGTAGCCTCTGCATTTGTCCAAACTCAGCCAGTTAATGGGATTACACTGTACTCATGAAGGCAGAGGCTGCTCAGAGGAGAAAACCTCCATCGCTTGAAACCAGATGCTTTAAATCAGTGACTCTCAAGCTTGAGTATCCATCAGAATCTCCCAGAAGGCTTGTTGAAACACAGAGAGCTGGGTCCCAATCCCAGAGTTTCCGGTCAGTAGGTCTGAGGTGGTACCCGAGAATGAGCATTTCTAACAAGTTGCTAAGTGATGCTGACACTGCTGGTCCAGGGACCGTATTTAGAGACCACATCTCTCAATTAACAGTCTTTGGTCCCCAACAATGTTTTGAGAGAAGCCATTTGGGCCAGGATCACTGACTGCTGGTTGACTTCTGATCTCCTGGTCTTGGAGGGCCTGACTACACAGTCTGGGTGTTGGCATGCGATCCTGGTGTGGCCCTTTCAGGCCACGAAGGAGTGTTCATGTCACTTCTCTGGCTGGCCTCCCCATGTCACTGTTTCTATTATGCTCCAGGGAGTGCTCCCATTTTTTCTTTCCTCTTAGGAGGTTGTATGTGAATTGTAGGGGGAACAACACAGCTTGGGAGATCAATCAGATGAATCTGAATATGAGACCAGATTCCTCTGCTTACTAGATGTGTGATCTTGAGCAAGTGAAAAAACTCCCTTGGGTCTGTTTACTTATCACCAACCATGTAATGATAGCACTCTACAGCAGAGGTTTACAAACCTGGCTAAGGTTCTTCTCTTCTCCCAAAGCTTTTTCCCCATGACAGTCCTCCTTCTTGGTGAATGACCTGTCTGCCCAACCAGCTATCTGAAGACCCCTATAAACTACTTTTGTCAACTCCCTCTCTTACTTCCTACACCCAATCAATCACCATGTCTTATCCATTCTTCTTCCAAAGTGGACCTTGGCCTTGAACACCTCTCAATTTCCCTTGTCCCTTCCATGCACACCAAGCCATCTTTAACCCTTAACTCAATGACAAAAAAAAAAATAATGTTTGGAATTCCCTTTTGGGCTCAGCAGGTTAAGGACTCAACATAGTCTCCATGAGGATGCAGGTTCAATCCCTGGCCTTGCTCAGGGGTTTCAGGATCTGGCCTTGCTACAAGCTGTGGTGTAGGCTGCAGATGTGGCTCAGGTCTGGTGTTGCCGAGGCTGTGGCATAGGCCTCAGCTACAGCCCCAATTCTACCCCTAGCCTGGAATTTTCATATGCCAGTGGTACAGCCACAAAAATAAAAAAAATGATTGATGTATCTTACCAGTTTCCATTTCATGTAGAATGAAACATAAAACCCACAGCATGCACGGCACAGGGCCTACAGAGTCTTCTGTCCCTTCCTATAACTCACTGTTCCTTTGACTTGATAAACTGCCTTAGAGGAGCTGTCCCTGGGATCCTTGAATATGCCAAGTACTTTCCTGCCTCAGGGCCTTCACACATGCTGTTCCCTCTGCCTTCCCCCAGCCGCCCCCCATTGTTTTTCCAGGCATACTCCTGTGACAGCGTATTTATACCTTTTGTTCCCCTGCATCCTTCTGTTCCTAGATCCTGCAGTGGATCCCTCCTTCACTTTGTTTAGGTCTGCTCACTTTCTCAGTGAGGCCTTCCCTGACCATCCTATCTAAAACAACATCTCTAACTCCATAACTCCTAGTCCCTGACCCTGCTTAATTTTTCAAAGAGTCATTATAAGAAACTTAAACTTTCTGGGGACCAACCATACATCTGTATACTGTATCTAAATGCTGTAGCAACTGAATCACTTCTTGGCATCAACAACACAGGGCTTGGTTGTCTCATCTCATTGAGAGTGAGGTCATTTAAGGCATCCTTTTATGCATGCATCTAACCATCCACCCAGTTGTTTATGATCTCTGCAAATACTTACTGAGATCCTGCTATAGGTCAGACACTGTGCTAAGTGCTGGGTCAGAAAGATGAATAAGACAAGGTTCCTGCCTTCAAGGTTCACTGCCTGGTGATAAGAAAGACCACATTCATCATACCGCTGAATTGAAGCTATGTACCAAGTACAAGGAGAGCTCAGAGGAGAAAAATGGACATGTCAGCTATTTCTCCGGGAATTAATCCCCAGAGGGAAGAACCTCGGTAACTTTCCTTAAGTAGAGTGTGGATGGTGGTGAAAGAGAAATAAAGTGAACAAGAGTTTAGAAAGGACTGAGGGCAGCTTAGCATGCAGGGGGTTTAACAACATGAGCCCTGGAGGAGGATGAACTTGGGCTTGAGGACACCTCTGCCATTCAGTAAATACGGATGTGGTACCTGAAGATGATCTAATGCTACCATATGGAGCCATGAGAACCAAAGAGATAATACTTATATCTAATATGGTGTCCAGTTCAAAGAATGCTCAGTACCCTCTACCAGTGCTGGCTCCCACATACCTGCTTTGCACAGGAGTGTATTGTTTAAACATCAAATAGGATCTGGATACTAGATGCCTGTGCATGGCCCATGAGGACAGAAAGTGGACTTATCTTAGAAGGACCAGAGTCCAGGTGCTGAAAGACTGGTAAAGTGGGGACTGTGATCAGAAGTCACCTGGCCTTTATGTATCCTCAGGTGAATGTGCCAGCGTGGCAATGAGAGCTGAATGCTAACTGTCCTCTGTCCAGACTACTGAGGGCCTGTCTTGTTCCCAAGAATGCTTTTATGTAGTGTGGGTGGTCTATAATCCTAGGACATCTTCAGCTGCAGCCTCATCAGTCTGCTTTGGTGGTTTGTATTCAAGCTATCGACCTCCTTGGGGGAAAAGGAGTCAGCTCAGCATAACTTTTTTTTTGTAATTTTTGACCCTGGTAAGTTTTGAAGCATGCTGTGCCTCTCTACCAAGATTTTGAATTATTTGAGAAAATCTATGTATATAATAATAATAATAATAATAATAATAGTAATAATAATAATAAATACTATCACATAATAGTATTCATACTGTTAATTATATAAAGTATAATTTATATAATTTATGATATTATATGTCATATATAACATAGTAATAATATCTAATTTATTGGGGACCTCTTCTGTGCCAGGAACTATATTATGTGCCTTACATATATTTTTCATTTAATTCTCACAATATCCCTATGAGAGGGGTGTTTCTGGATGAAGAGACTGAGACCCAGGGATATTAAATCATTTGCTCAGAGTCACATAGCTGGTAAACTGTGGCACTAGGGTTAAATTTAGGCAATCTTGCTGAAGGCTCGCTCTTAATTTTTAGGCCTTCATTTATCTACGTCCGTATATCTATGTGAATATCTGTCTCTACATAGTTAGATTAAGTGTTTGTAAAGCTTGATATAGTGCCTGATACAGGGGGAGCTATCATCAGCAGTACTCTACATATAGCTGGGTCTCTGACTTTATTCCCTAGCCATGGGCACTACAGCATCATGGTTAAGGGAATGGATTTGGAAAACAGAGCTACCTGAGATGAAATCCCAGCTCTCCTGCTAATTATGTGTTCTTGAGTGAATTCACTCGGTGCCCTTATCTTAAACTGCCTATATGGCTGTTGTAATGACTGAAGAAGGCCAGTGTTCGCACTCATGGAAGTGCGTGTGCACAAGAAGATGCTCCTTCAGTGACCAATGCAACAAGGGGGCAACTGTGGAATTCTTTGATCTTTGGGGGTCTCACACATGCTCTGACTCGAACTTGAGAAATGAAGGTAAGTCATTTCAAACCCCTCCACTCCACCACCTCCTGGGAAGGAGATGTGTCAGGCCAGCCACGCAGGTCACTGGGTGCAGACGCCCCCAGCCTTTGAAGACCTGAGCCAGTGGAGATTGAAAGGATGGGTGTCCCACTGGGCAGCAGTTCAGCTGAAAGTTCATATTGCTGCACATTTGAGAACTTCCTGACCAGGCGCCCTGGTGTCAAAGGGATCTGAACCTCTCCTTGTCTCCAGCCCTGATAGGGAATTGTGAGCAAATGCTTGCGTTCATGAGACAGCCCAAGGCATCAATGGGTTGATTATGTCAAGGCATCTGAAGACAAAGTAAAATGGAACTTCAAAAAGCCTAGGAAGACCCGGAATCCCCTTTCAGAAGTCAGCAAAGTTCAGTTGTTGCTACAATTCCCACAATGGGCTCACATTTTGGCTTTGAAATTGCAGCTCAGATGGCAAATAAAATTCTTTAATGTATTTAAACTTGTGGTGAGACTGTTTCATCCCCTAGCTCTTGCTGGAAAAGAGTATATTTTTATAAATTTATCTTTTTCATAGGGACAGTTTCTCTTTTGAATACCAGCTCTCCATTTACATTACAGCATTTACATTGTTTTCATAAATACATGTGTGCATATTTATACATATATAGCTTTCCCGTCTAAAATGAAAGGAAGGGATGAGGGACTGGAAACCCTAATACATCTTTTTTTTCGATTATAAAGAGGATTGCATGTTCCTTGGATTTTGAAAAGGAAATACTTTCTAGCTATTTAGCTTGGCAAGTCTAAGAGGAAAAGGTGCATAGACTCTTCTGAAAGGATTTTTTAAGGAAGGAAAGGATTTTGTGAAATAGGTTCTAATAAAGGCACTTAGGAAATATAACTCAATCTAAAACATATTCTTAAACATATCCTTCCTGCCTATTCTTTTAAAAAATTCATAATGTATTGCATTTTTATACCCAGATACGTGCAATTCCCTCTTTAGGGGGAGATATCAAGAGGATGTTCTGAAGGGAAACAGGTTTAAACAAACAAACAAAAAAAACCCTTATGTTGTAAAATAAAACGCAGACACAGAAAACCATACAAAACAAACAGAGCTTAGTGAATTATAAGGCTAACACTCACTCAGATCAAGAAATAGAAATTTTCCAGATATTCCAGAAGCACTTCACATATGTCTCCTTCCTCTTTCCAAAAATAACCGCTATCTTGACTTTGAGAGTAATCAGTTCCCTGTTTCCTTATGATCTCGTTACCCAAGTGCATATTCTCAGCACTACCGTTTAGTCTCACTCACTCTCGAAAAGGTGATAAGTTTTAACTTCTCTTTGAATCTGTGGGTTTTGCCTCCATCCCTTGCCCTTGCTTTTAATTTATTTGGAAAGGCACCTCGGTGGTTTGACCTGTGACATTTCCCTCTGGTCTGGATTTTGCTGCTTGTGTACTCACGGTCCTGGCCAACATGCTTCTCTGTCCTCGGTATTATCTACAAATCAGAAACTGGATCCAGAGACAGATAAAACTTTAACTCAGTCCTTTTGGCAAGGCCATAGGAAGTGGCATGTTATTTCATTAGATAGCATATGTCTGGTTGTCTCTCTTTTTGTGATGTCAACAGCCATGGAGGCTCATGGCCTAGACCCATAAATTCACAAGAGACTGAAAAATGGTGACATTCTATTTCTATATCTCATTTTACTTTTTAGTGGGAACAGTTCATAGAGAGATGCTTCTCTCATGGATTATTTGGTTACCCAGTTGCGTTGTTTATATATACAAAGACAAATGCTTCTTTCCTTTACTTACCTGTTTTTAAGATAATGAATTGTTTCTCTATGACTCTCTAAAAGTGACTGATTCAATTAAAAAAAAAAATATATATATATATAAAATCACCAGAGTTCTCATCGTGGCTCAGCAGTTAATGAACCTGACTAGTATCCATGAGGACCTGGGTTCAATCCCTGGCCTTGCTCAGTGGGTTAAGGATCCAGTGTTGCCGTGAGCTGTGGTGTAGGTCACAGAAGTAGTTTGGATCCTGCGTTGCTATGGCTGTGATGTAGGCCAGCAGCACAGCTCTAACTGGACCCCTAGCCTGGGAACTTCCATATGATGCAGGAGCAGCCCTGAAAAAAAAAGACAAATATATATATATATATAATTATGAAATATTCACATATTTAATATAAAATAAATATATTTAATGTATTTAAGTACATCACATTTCTTATCTTTATTCAAACTCAAGCTGTCCCCTTTTTGGCCAGTGGAGCTCTCTTAAGATTGGCAGCTGTCCTTTTGACATGATCCCATTTGGCAGCATCTTTTCTATTTAGTAGGATAAGATGTTCTAGGATCATCTTGCATATTTCCTATCCCAAATTTGAATCAGTTATTTCTCTAAGAAATCCTAGTCTCTTGTGGTAGGAAATGATATTTGAAGGTCACCGTCTGGACACTATAAATACTTATTGCAACTAGAGAGTCATGTTTCTAGATAATCTTGGTGGACGGCATTTAGGAAATACATACATATTTAAAAATAAAATATCCCATACATTCATAATAGTGTTTCAAATTCTAATTCAGAGTTGTATAATTTTTACTTAATTCCTTCCATACCATGTCTTCATACCTTTCTTTCATACGAAAAGCCTTGGTGAATGAGAGAATTACAATATTCCATCAGTACTCATTTGCTTTATCACCACATTACACAACTACACACACAACAGTCAAACAACACACTAATACTGCCACTACCAATTATAATCACTAAAAATACGTTTTTTTTTTTAATTGGAGCTTCCCTCTCACTTAGGCTGCAGAAAGCCACAAGAGAACATAGCTCCCACCCCTACAACAACAACAAAAAGTTCATCAGAGATCTGAGGTCTCAATATTACTGGATTCCAAAGACTAACAAATCCCTCTGAGGAGATATGGGCAGACAAAATGCTTTACCTTTGGCAGAGTGTGAGAAGAAGAAATGAGAGTCATAAAAGTGGGTAAATGTTAACAATTTCTTAAATGTCAAGTGCGGGCCAACATGACAGTGCAGGAGTCCCAGATACAGGGGAAGCCATGTGTACTGAACAGTTCTTTTCCATGGGTCTTCACTGAGTCCTTACGAGAAAGATGGAGAGCAGAAAAGGAGACCTGAGGGTGCTCTCCTCCACAATGAGGGTGAGCAGACTCTGTCAACATTTGAAGGAAAAAGAGGACTACTTGGAGTAACCCATCCACAGGCTGGGCCCTGTATCAGCTGCCAGTGTGAGACAAATAGAAAACTCTCCCAGGAGTCCCTCTCACCTACTGCAAGGCAAAGTTTGCATGCAATAGGAGAAGGGATGAAAAACAAGCCCTCACTGGCTATACCGAAATTAGGATAGCCCCTTGAATGCTGGAGAAGGGGCAAGAGAGCATCATGCTCAGGATGCTGCACTGATACAAAGCAGAGGTGTGATGCCACTGTGGGATGGACAGGAAGCTCACTCTCATCCAAGACCTGCTGCCATCACAAGGCAGTCTGAATGCAGCATGGCAGAGAGGGGGTAGAAGTGCTGCAGGAATAGGAAAAAGTTTGAACTTTTAAAAAAGTTTTTAGGCCATTTACCCTTAATGTGATTAGAAATATAGCTGAAATTGAACTTATTGAAAATATGCTATGCTTTTGTATTCTGCTATAAAATATGACCCAAAAGTCTAAAAGTAATCTAATTTTCTTTTCTTGAAAAGCTGCTAGCTAGTTTTGCCTGGATGTGTAAGAGATTTTGTTCTTTTTCTTTTTTTCGTTTTTTTTTTGGCCATGCCAAAGTCACTACAGTGACAATGCTGGATCCTTAACTCGCAGTGCCACAAGGCACCTCTGGTTCTTTTCCTTTTAAATCAAGTAATATTTCTTGTTATTGCTCAGTCTATGTTAATAATCGCAGGTATACAAGATACTCTTTCAATATGACATTTCAAATGTTATTAAATTTCAGGAAAGTTCCTTGAATTACAGTTTTTATAATTTGTTCTGTTACTTTGTTTTGGTTTTCTTCTCAGGTGATGCTGGTTATTTATACCTTTTTTTTTTTTTGGCCACCCTGTGGCATACGGAGTTCCCAGGCCAGGGATCAGATGTGAGCCGCAGTTGTGACCTGGGCCACAATTGTAGCAACACCAAATCCTTAACCCACTGTGCCAGGCTAGGCACTGAACCTGGAACCTAGCATTCCAGAAATGCAGAACTCCTGGTATTTACATATTGTGTCTTCTTTACCTATCTTTAACATTATATAGAAACATAAATATTTATAATATATAAATATGTGTAAATATAAATAAAAATATTCTCCTGAATACTTTACACCTCTTTCTTAATTTTTTGATTTAAAAATGTTTCTCCTGGAGTTCCCATTGTGGCTCAGCAGGTTAAGGACCTGACATTGTCTCTGTGAGGATGCAGGTTCAATCCCTATCCTGGCTCAGTGGGTTAAGGATCTGGTGTTGCCGCAAGCTGTGGCGTAGGTCACAGATGTGGCTTGGATCCGGTGGTGCCATGGTTATGGCGCAGGTTGCAGATGCAGCTCTGATTCAACCCTGGCCCTCAAACTTCCATATGCTGCAGGTGTGGCCGTTAAAGAGAAAAAAAAAATATGTTTCTCCTTTCACCTTCTATTTCTCTTAAAGCATTAGTTGTTATGGTATTTTGTTCGGTGCTCCTTATAATTTAGTCCTCACTTCAAAGATGATTTGTCCTTTTATTCTGAATTATTCTTTCAGCTGTTTTTTTCTAATTATGATTTATTTGTTCTTTCATGTCTTGTATTACTTTCTTAATGTCTTTTAGTCGTTTTGAAATAATAAATGGAAATGTTGATTGGTTTTATGAAAATGTCTTTCTGGCATGTTTTCACTTTTCCATAGGGATATTATATATGTCTTAATCTCCTTTTTCTTAAAATAACTTTTTATGGAATCTGACCTCCATAGTTTCCTTTTGCTCATTTTTATGTAAAATTGGTTTCTTCAAATTTTCAGAAAAAGGAACCTTTCTTCAGATAACATTTTTAACTTCACAGAGCTCACTCTCTGTAGTTCTTATGTGGCATTAAAAACGAAGATGTTCTTTCAAACATTTTCTGTTTTTTTCCCTCTCTCCTCCCCACCCCCCCACCATGGCACGTGGAAATTCTTGGGCCAGGGGCTAAACCTGCGCCACAACAGCCACTCGAACTACAGCAGTGACAACGCTGGACCTTTAACCCACTGTGCCACACGAGAACTTCTTCCCTCTACGTTTATCTGAATTTCCTCTTTCTTCATCACTATTGTCTCTGACCTGCTACATCTGATTCCACTCCTAGCAGGTTCTCCTTAGTGCGGGGTCTTAACCTAAAAGGGAGCAATGGCTGTCAGTTTCAAGATGTCACAGGTGCTGGACTGCCCCAGGATGTTCCGTTCTAACCGTGACCTCACCCCTCTTCCAGTGAGCAAAATCCTACTGGAATGGCTGTGTTGGCTGCTGTTCTCAAACGACCCCTCCGTGCTTCTGGGTGAGGTGAAGACCTGTTGGTTATTTGGGGTTCTGTTCTCAGGTCCTCCAGTTGCCCTCCTGCTTCCTCTGCTCTGCCAGCACAGATGCTGAGATACTGCAGAGCTTATGGTTACTGGCATTTCTCCATCACCCACTATATTTTTGGGTTTGAGGATATACTTTGTCACCCAGTTTTTTTGTTTGTTTTTTGTTTTGTAAATGTAGCCCATGGGTTTTGTCTCTTGTGTCTAGCAGCTCCACAGAAATTTGAGATCTGAAAACTACACTTCCACTGCCTTCACCTTCTTATTAAACTCCTTGCCTATTTATTCTTAAATAGCTGCAGAATAATTCCCTGAGAAACTTTTTTTTTAATTGAACATGTTTGATTGAATTACAATGTCCTCTTTTTCCCAACTAGTTTATGCTTCAGGGTGAGGAGGGTTTCATTCATTCATTAAACATTCTCTAAGCACCTACTGCTGTGCACTAGGCCCTGGGGATGCAAAATTGAAGATGACACAGTGAGATCACAGTCTAGGGCTGTAAAATAATGACATGCATAAAGGAAGGACTAAAGAAAGGAAGATCTGGATTATCAGAGACCTATAGGCCTAGCTTTTCTGTAGAGTACAGAACAGGCTCTTACACTCCTTTTTTACTTATTTGATTTCACCACCATTATTTTTACCATAATAACGTAGGTATGCAGAGGAGTAATCAGCACAAAAAGTGCTTCCATATTCTTTCATTTGATCTCCACACTAAGCCTAGGATACAGTATTATTATAAATGAAGAAATAGAGATTTAAAGGGAGTAAGGAACTTCTCCAGGGCCATCCAGCTCAGAGTAACAGTGCCGGGACCTAAACTTTGGTGAGTCTGATTCCAAAGTCCTTCTTTGCTCCACAGTCTGATACCTCTGTCATTTTTCAGAGTAAGTTTGGGGAGAACTGCAATAGTCCTCAGACCACAAACACTTTAGGAAGTTCATGATGACAGACCCCAGGGATTAGCTAGCCCCACACCCATCTCTAACTCCTTCTCTATTTTCTGCCTCCACTACAGAGCTGGAATAGGTAAAACCTCACTTTCCCAGTCTCCCTCGAAGATGGAGGTGGCTCTGTGACCCTCTGAGATGTAAGTCTGGCCATGAGAGGTAAGTCTTTTCAATGTCTTGGGTAAACGTCTTACTTTTCAGGACACATGTGGCATGTAGCTGGTCCTACCTCCTCACTCCTAGCTCTTCAACTGGATGTAGACTTGATGTCTGGTGTTAGGCAGCCATCTTACAGCCATGAGGAAAATAAGACTCATTCAGATACTGGCCCTGAACCAAGGTTTCCATTTGAGAAAGTATGAAAATAATGACAAAATACCCCTCTATGTGTACAGTCCATCACTAGTTAAGTGTTCCTGATATACTTATCTTTTATATAAGAACTTTAAACTTTTCCTCATTCTAAGCACTAGGAAGCAATTAAAAGCATTATCTTAACTATAAAAAAGTGGTGCAGATACAAGTAGAACTGGAGTTCTACTTTTGATGCAGCCATTCGTTTTTAATCTTGCAGTGTTTAACTTTATAGTGAGCCTCGCTCAAGGCAGACCAGTGGCTACCGTATTAGAGTCAACATGTATGTGGTCTCTGTTTACTAAAGCATTAGCAGAAACATATACTGAAATATATGCCACCATATAATAGGTCCCAGATGTGTCATTATATTTTTCTAAAGAAAGAAAAAAGATAGCTGGAGGAATAAGTAACCAATGAGCATTTTCTGTCAACTTGATTGGGCTTGGTGGTAACTCAGAAGAGTGAAAACGAACCAAACTTAAGAGTTAAAAGGCACTGGGCTTAACATCTGGGTTACTCTGTTTTAATTCAACAATTGATCCTTGAGCCTTCCTAGGGGCCAGCTTACCTATGTTATCACCTCCCAAGAAACCTTATGCCTTGCTGGTTGTCATCCCAGTTTTACAAACATTTACAGGAAGGTTAATAGACTATGGGGTCCCTGGCCACAGAGAATAAAAAATGGAATCTCAGTCTTCCTCTGAAGTCCACATGATTGCTTCTTTCAAGTATCTCAAAAGCAATTATGATGTCTATAAGCAGAAAGGGGGAATTATTTTTTATAAAGCAAAGGCTCTTCTGTGGAAGGGAGGAGAAGTTTTTCTGGGCGGTTCTAGTAAGTGGACCAATGATGTCTGGTAAGTGGACAAGCACCAAAAGGCAGGTTTTTGACTCCACCATCATCATTCAGAAAAATCTCTATTTCCTGCCAGCTGTGTATTGGGCCACATGGCAGTTATGTCTCTAGATGATTCAAATAAAAATAAGGTTCTTGCGTATCTCAGAAGGAATCAAAAATCTCCCCAGGGAGATAGAATCCATACAGACAAAGCGACTACCCACCTTTCTTTGTCTGGGGCCATGTTCTGAACGACTGTGGTTGCCAGGTCACCCATTTCTACACAACGAGGTGAAGAGAGACAAAGACGACCGCCCTGCCAGAGCCATCGCATTAACCAGCCCTCACGCTCTGCCACAACGCGTGGGGTGGAATTATGAGCCATGAGCACAGGCCTGAGGGGCGGCTACCGCAGGATGATAACCTTCAAGCCTGCCGCAGTCTTCCACATACCAGACGGAGGCAGAAACACACACGCACTGTTGCCTGGACAACTCTCTCTTTGAAGAGATTCCTGAGGACCCTTCAGGTTTGGGAAGTGAGGGTAACCTGTCCTGTGGACTTTGCTCCTGGGTCCCGTAAAGGGGCGTCTTGAACAGGTAGACTAGACAACCTCCAATCGCTGTATTTTTTAAGGCAAATGAGTAACTGCTGGCAAATGCTCTAGGTGCCAGATTGTGGTTTAACACGTAATGCGTCCACCCCCGCCCGTCCCCGTCCCCTGCACCTAGGAGAGCTAGATCCCACGGAGCAGAAACCCCGCCAAACATCCCAGAGAGTTCCAGGAAGGCTTGGAGCGTCCGAAAGCAGGAGCAGATGGAAGGAGGCTATAAATTACTCTCACCTGGATGGGCTTCGGCCCAAGACAGCCTAAATTTTCAGCGACACAAGGATGAAGGAGACTAGGGAAAAATCCGCCCCATAAATCCAGCCTGGAGTGGGGCCACTCACCCTGCTACACAAGGCTGACCTCTGGGGATGCTCGGGACTTAGAGATACTACAAGATGACCTCATCCAAACGCGGGGCTGTCAGTGTGGACGCTGCCCAACACAAGGGTGAAGAAGTTGAAGTAAATCCCTGTTCTTCAATCAGGAGTCCCAGAGATGGAGCCTGACACTCTACACCTGCAATTATTCTGAAAGACCCGTACCAGAGGTGGGGTCGTCAAGGAAGAATATAGCCCCCAGGGAGGGGAAGGTTAGAGGGCAGAGCAGGGCCCTACTGAGGCCGCTGGGGTAGCTGGAAGGTAATGAGCACAAAGGCTCAGGATTAGTGAGGGTGCATCCAGAGAAGTCAATCCTATGGCCTGGGGGGCTGGGAGAGCTGGGACTGTGCCATCAGCGCTCCCCCCAGCAAAGGATCCCCTGATCTGCTCACAACCAGGACACTCACGGGGCTCCGTGCCGGCTGAGTGGCCATGGTCACTCTCTCAAATCCCAGGACTGGGATTCTGGCTCAATTCCAAGCCTCACAAGGGCTGAGAGGGAGTTTACTGAGGCAGCCTCTTACAAAAGGAATTGGGTCTGTGACTGCCTGCTCCCACCCACCTCCTTTAGGGTTTGTCTCCACCAGGAAGAAAGGGTCCTAGCACAGCTGCACGCATTTCCCCTGCGGACGCCACCACACTCCATCCTAACCAGCTTGCCGCAAGCTGCCTTGAACCCGATGCTTCCTTCCTTCTTCCCTGCTGCTTCACCTCCCTGCTGATGCCTTGCCTCTTTCTGCAGACCCGATGCCCAGTGCCACTCTCCAGTTAGGATTTTTGCTTCCCAGGTTGATATGGTTCAGAATCCCTGCCTGGCTGCACTTCTTTCCTTCTGCCCCAGATGAGCCTAGAGATCTTAACCTTAGCACAAAGAGCTTGGGGCAGCCTCTCTGCTGGCTGCCCAGGCTCAAGTACAAGCCCCAGACAGGGATTGGGTGGGCTGAAGCCTGCGGGTGGGTGGCATCAGTGAGCCAGCAGCAAGCTACTAGAAAACAAGGCAACAAGAAAGGGTTGGACCTCTGCTCTTTTTAGAGGCTCACATTTTTTTTCCAACAAATTGCTAATTTTTTATTTTTCTGAAGGTCCCTGAGGTTAGGAGACCGGTGTTGGTGTTAGAACCGGGAAGGGTCAATTGAAGGGAATTTGAATAAAGTCAGGTAGGAGAAATCACAAAGGACAATGAATTCTCCCAGGGACTAACAACGATAAGGCTCTGCCATCACTCCTAGGCAAGGAGAGAATGTGATTCCTTGAGCATGGAGAAGGAGAAAACACTTAGAGGGATGTGGCCAGCCCAAGGTGACCGGATGGGAGGGTGCTGGGAGAAAACGCCCTGCCCTCCTTCTCTTCTCTCCCATCTCTTGTTTGCCTCTCATTGCAGGAAAGAAGGGCAAAGAAGTTCACTGACGTTGGCCACCCAGAGCAGCGTGGAGAAGGGAGAGTGGGTCTCCTGCAGGAAGGGGTTGGTGAGCCATGGGGTTAGAGAGGGGATGGTGTCACCAGTCAGCCGGTGGCATGGTCCCCTAATTGAGGGATTCCTCATTTGGGTCAACGAAGAGAGGAATAAGATTTTGGAAGCATCTAATCGCAAAAGGTAAGTCCAAAAAGACTCATTCCTGCTTTACAAAAGGTGCTAACACCATCAGCATCAGAAATAATGACGACACTCCTAGCTGCCTGAGGGATAAGCCAGGTACTGGACTAAATTAAAGTGTTCACTTTGAACCTGGCACCGCCCTAGTGGATGCCCTTGGAGTTATTGCCCTTTTAAAGGCTCAAGAAACACACACCCTGGAAACAACCAACGTATTTCTGTAGGGTAAGCAATGAACATCTGTTAACACCTCTCTGGTTACAAGCACTATAAACATACGTCTACCAAGTTTTTCTCCCTCTGTATCCTAGGCAGTAACTCTTGAGCTGCCATGATTGGCAGGCCAGGCTTTGTACCACCTGTGTGTTTCTCCAGATGGATGGTGATTTTCTAGCCTAGCAAATAGGGCAGACACACACTGTCTCATCCTACACTGTAGGTGTTACAAAAATGTGAAGCTGGAGATGGCCTGAGCCTGTGAGATGGGGGACCAAACTCCTTTTTTTTTTTTTTTTGTCTGTTTGCCTTTATGTAGAGCCGCACCTGCGGCATATGGAGGTTCCCAGGCTAGGGATCTAACAGGAGCTGTAGCTGCCGGCCTTCACCACAGCCACAGCAACGCGGGATCCGAGCCACGTCTGCAACCTACACCACAGCTCACGGCAACGCTGGATCCTTAACCCACTGAGCAAGGCCAGGGATCAAACCCGCAACCTCATGGTTCTTAGTCGGATTCGTTAACCACTGAGCCACGACGGGAATTCCCAGGACCAAACTCCTCATGAGGTTTTCTTGAGTTGACTGTTGACAGAAGACTTGGACATCTGTGACAGAGATGATAAGAACCTTGGCTCTATCTAGGGCCAGCTTTTTCTCAACAATTTTGCTGTACTCCTGTAGATGGAAGGGAAACGTGCGATGACAACAGAGCCTGTGTCCCTACCCCCACTGACCCTGTGTCCTCTACAACGCCCTCCTCACTGGAATCTGGTCTGCAGGCATTCTATGAATTTCTGCTGCATTTCTGAGCTGCAGGGACTGGTCGACAGGCTATTTCCTACTGACCACCTGGGATTCCATATGATCAGATTTGATTTACTTAGTTCTCCAACTCATTGCCTCATGACCATGACCTACCACCTCCCTCCTGGTCTTTTAGAATTGATCTTTCCTTGGACCAGGGTCCTAGATGTGTGCTTCAGCCCTGCCTTACGTGCAATTTCTTGGCCAGTCTAACCCAAGCCCTGTAAACCACCCTGCCTCCTGAGCCCTGGCCCAGGGCTGGTGCTCAGGTCCCCACATGATCAGGAGAACCAGCGTAATGGCGCAGTCCCTACTCCGAGCAAGGCTACTAATGGAATCCAGAGCAAATTGTTACAGAAGCATTACTTCCCGTTATCCCACAGCAATGCTATCAAATGAGCAGGGGTCCTTTTTCTCATTTTCAGTTAAAGAAAGAAGGGTAAAGTGACCTGTCCAAGGCTATGTGGCATTGAAGTGGCTGAGCCAGGATTCAAGTTCATGTCTGTGTCAAAGCTGGCAGGACCCAATGGTAATGCTTTGGGAGTTAGCTGCTCTGAATGAAGGCAAACTCCTTCCCGCTCATAAAGACTGGTTTTTCTCTTTCTGCTGATTTTTGCAGCACAAAGGTAAGGGAGAAGGATGGTCTTCTTGCTTCTGGCCGGCAGAAAGTTTGTAATAGATTCTGGGTATTCGTTCTCTATCGTCTGCTTCCTAGACCAAAGGAAATGAAGGAATCTCCTCCAGCTGGTGTCTCCGGGTCGGAGACCATCCATTCTGGCACAGGAACAAAGGTAGAGGCCAAAGTTAGAACAACATGTCCTCAGATGACACAAGCTCTCTCTCCCATTACACACGCACGCACACACACCTCTTGACGTACTTGCTGATTACAGCTGCACGTGGGATGTGAATACTTGTCACCCGAGGAACATGGGAACATCCACTGGACTTCCTTCCTAGGCAGCATGTGTGCAGAGTAGGGGGACGCGGGGGCACATCGGGCCTCCCCGCCTCTGCTGTCCACTCAGCCACAGGCCGGCCGGTGCACAAGTGAGCCGAGAAATATTCTCACACCAGATGGCACTCACTTATGAATTGGCTTCCTGCTTCCTGGTGCCACTGGCAAACATCCCACAAGCCCTTCCCTGACCCACCCACATCTCCACAGGATACTGCAGGGAAACGAAGCCAGCTGCTCCGGGTGAATCTCTGTGGGTCCCTTGGATCGTCCCAGTCATTTCTGAAAATTCTGGGGCAGCCCCAAAGCAGAAGCGGTCCTAACCATGAAAACAGGCCTGCAGCGCATGCGTTTCGGCTCAGGAGTTGTACCAGGGGGTTATTTGTATAGCCTTCAATTTTGCTTCGGGGACCAAGTCTTGAAATTAGCTCATGGACGCAGACAAAACGAATTTGCAAGTCTCAGCTGAAATCTTGAAGCAGGTGATCTAACATCTGGAGCACCTAACTGCTTTGACAAACTGCTTTCTCATCCTCTTTAAAACCATGTGGTCAGTCTGAAAGAGGAAGAGGAAACCAATGGAGTTTTGATGATGCTTACAAGTCAATTTCCTGCCTTCCTTCTCAAACAGTTCTGCTGACCTCTTAGGCTGCTATTTTCAGAAGCGACACTCTAACTATGAATAGTAACGGTAGCGTTGCCTTGTATTTACATCAGAGCCCCTCCTCGACAGCGATCGCCATGCGCTTTCTGAATTGCCTGGTTTGTCCTCTTGACGCTTGTGTTGCTTCACAGGTCTGCCACGCTGCGGGTCTTCTTGGCAGTGGCTTGAATTCCTTCACTACATCTCAAAGGAAACCACCTGCTCTGCTCTTTAGCTCATCCTTTCCTTATTCTCTCTCAATCCTCCACTCTCCCTCACTCCCTCCTGCTTCCACCTGCCCAAGTTCAAGGTCGCGGACAGACAGGTGTAGCGCGGGAGTTATGGAGGCGGTTTTGGGAGGAGGACAATGTGATCCGGGCGGTGAAGAAAAGACGGTGCCGTTTTCCCCCCATCTAAGTCCTGATAAAAGTAGTTTTCACAATAATCAGATCCCAGTTCTTTGTCTGTAAAATAAAGGACTTGAACTTGAGGTTGAGGGTCTCTGATGTTCCCACCAGTTCTGATAAGCTCATTCCATCAACATTCCATGACTCACTTTTGGACCATCAAGATGGAAACCTATTGCTTGTCCTCTCTCCCAAACACTTCCCCCTCCGGACCTGCTGGAAAAGGAATGCTTCTCTTCCCCAAATACCTTTTTTTTTTTCCCTATCATGAAAAGTGGACCAAAAAAGACAATTCTGCCATAATTCTACCCAGCTTTAGTAGGGAAGTCTCTGGAGATGTTTTCGTTTTCACAATGATTGGGGAGCCTACTGGAATTAAGGGGGTGGGAGGTCAGGGACTCCCAAATCCTACAAGGTTCAGGTAGTGCCTGTGCCTGGCATACTAACAGGTTCTCAACAAGTCTGTGTATTGAATGAGCAGGAGTATGCCAGTAATTTCCCTAGAAAGGCCTCCTGTCCCAGGGAGTAACTTGTTCATCCAAGGAGCTTCAGAGTCCTGTACACACACATATAGGGTAATTTCCTAACGAAGGAGTGACAATCTAGCACAATTGCTCAGTCTCTAAACTGTAGCCTCCTTGGGGGCAGGGACAATGGTCAGTACAGGGTCATTAGGGCTGATCACAAATATTTCTAGAACTCTTTCTTCTGGACATAGGACAGGATTATACCTTCCCACCCCTTTGATGTTAGCCATGATTAAATGTCATGCTTTGGCCAACGGGATGTGATTAGAGGTGATGTGTGTCATTTCTGGGGGATGCTTAAGAGCCAGTGTGCAAACCATCACTTTGCTTCTTCACCCTAAGGTGACCGTGGATCCTTGCAATGAGATGGGGCCTTGGGGTGAGGGTGGGACTGGGCTGGGTAGGCTCCCTGCTGAGTTGTGTTGGGCTGGAGGCTCCAAGTTTCCCCGAGGCAGCCTGCTAATAGGATGTGAGCAAAAAACAATTGATGGCTTTGTTAAGCCACTGTGCTTTGGAGTTTATCTGTTACCACAGTACAGCTTGCTTATCCTGACTGCTACTGTCTCATCTGGATTTTTTGAGGAAGATGAATAAAAAGTATTCCTACTTCTTTCCCCATCATCTGAACAAATGGAGAAATAAGGTGAATAGAAAGGCAGATGGAAACCGAACTGGTAGCTTTGTTTTGGTTTATTTTTCTGGGGCAGCTGGGGGGGGGCACTCACAGCATAGGGAAATTCACAGGCTAGGGGTCGAACTGCAGCTGCAACTCCCAGCCTATGCCGCAGCCACAGCAACACCAGATCCTCAACCCACTGAGCAAGGTCAGGCATCGAACCTGCATCCCCATGGATACTAGTTGGGTTCGTTGCCACTGAGCCACAATGGGAACTTCAGCTTTGTTGTTAATTCACTCCACAGAGCACTGAAAGGAAGCTGCTTCCTTGTGACGGTGTGATGGTGGGTGGTGGGGGGCGGTGCCTGCTCGGCCAAGGCTCACTGCTTTCTCGGGACGTGTGTTCTGGTCCAGCGAGGGTAGGTGCACCCATTTGCTAGGCCTTTCATAACAAACGTCACCATCTGTGTAGCTTTAAAAAAAAACAAGAAAGAAAAAAATTCTCTTCTCACAAATCTGAAGGCCAGAAGTCCAAGATCAAAGTTGTTAGGAGGGTTAGTTTCCTCCAAAGCTTTGCTCGTCAGCTTGTAGATGGCTATCTTCTACCCGTATGTTACCTGGTCTGTCCTCTACGTGTGTCTGTGTCCCTATCTCCTCCTCTTATAAGAACACCAATCACCCCCAATGACCTCTTTTAATCTTAATTACCTCTCTGAAAGCCCCATCTCCAAATACGATCACATTCTGAGATACCAGGAGTTAAGTGTTTCAACACACGGATTTGGCGGGGGACGCGATCGCCCGTTACGGCAGGCTTCTCAGTTGGCAATGCATCTCCAAAGAGCCAGAGAGGTAGAGCTGAGCCAACACTCCCGATGATGGTCTCTACAAGTGTACTAGCACGTGGCACTCTTTCCCAAATGACCCCTGCAACCTTTCCAAAGGTGGAACGGACTGAGTTCATGGAGACATTCAGTGAGACAAATGGTCTCTCTTGTGACACTCCTTACATTGTTTTCGTCTTATTTTTAAATTTATTTGGTTTGGTTACCATTGCTGTGTCACTCTTTAGTCCACATGTCTATTTTCTGCCTGGTCCACCCCGACTGTCAGCTCAGCTAGGAGAAAGGCTCTTCCAGCACCCTGACTACACCTCGCGTTGTACCAGGATCACAGCAGCTGCCTGATGGGACAGTGGGTGGCAAATCAGGCTCTGAGTTTACCTTTGACTTTCGAGTTCCTCGCACTGCAAAGGGGCTGAGAAATAAGAACATGGCGTAGCAGAACCTAGAGAGGCAAATGATAGGAGAACCCTTCAGGCGCAGGGCCAACAACTATCTCCCCAGGTAAAACCGAGCCACTGTGAAACCAGCCATTGGTCCCTGTGGTCCTGATGGGTGCTGGGTGGGTCTGCCAAGTCCCACTGCCTTTGGGAAGGAAAACCAATGTGAGAGACCCAGGCCAAACTGCTCGGCTCTGCCACAAGAAGCCAAAGTGGCCTTTTGAAAGATCAATGGGGTATTTGGCTCTCAGGGGAGATGGGGAAAAAGCTTTCTGAAAAATAGCAGCAGCTTCAGGCAGGGATTCCAGAGGAGGGGGGTGAAGGCTGCGGGATGGCCCCTCCACACTTTTTTCCTTTTAATCCTTGCTTTCTTTTTTCCCACAGTCTCTCACCATCCTGCTTCTCTTGCTTCCTCTTCTCATTTCTTCTTTGGTGCTTGGCCTCCCCAAGCGATTTCTGCCTTTCCTTTCCTTTGCCCTGTCATTTGATCTTCTTCCTTTTCTCATTTATCAGAAGCAAGAGGCACTGTGTACGGTGGAAAGATACAGGTTTTGGAATGCAGCCTGGGCTTTCAGCCCAACTCTGCACTTTCTAAAATGTGTGAGAACGACATGGATTGTGTCTGTCTGTCTCCTTTGGAGATGACACCCATAAATGTTCCTCTCCTCTGAAAGTGATTCTGGTGGGGACGTCAATCAAGGGGCACCGCCTGCCCCACCGCAGTGCGGGCACGTGATGAGAGCCTGCAATCCGCCTGACTCGGTGGTTGGTCCAAGACAACCAAGAAAGGCCAATCAGAATACTTCTAGGTGTCAATATGTGCTGTAAGCTGGAAGGACCATGGAAACCTGTGACTTCTGGAAGTCATCTTCTTCCCCATAAAGGAGAAACTTTCCAATGATGAAGCAATGCAGAACAAAGCAGAGTCAAAGAAAGGTCACAGATGGGGCACCTGAATCCAGGAAAAAAAGTCAGATCACGCCCTGCACCGTTCCTCTAGTTTTTCCATCACGAGCCACTTCGGTTTGTTTGTTTTTTCCACGAACTCTTTGAATTTGGTTTCTGTTGCTTATGACCAGTGGAGCTCTAATGATTACACTGTGACTTTAGGCAATTTATTTATCTTCTTAGAATCTCAGTTTTCTCACCCGCAAATGGACTCGCTGCCCTTGTGCCCCCAGTGTAAGAGGACTGCATCCAAAACAAAGCATTCAAAACATCTCCTATGAAAACTCAGCACACTTTTCTGTAATCATTTCTGTAGCAGACTTTTCTCCCATTAGACTGAGAGCTCAGGGGTTGTATCTTATTCATCCCAGTATTTTCAGAACTTACCCTGAGACATCAAAAGAACTCAGTAAATGTCAACTTATTCCCATTTTCCTCTTCTTTTAAAATTTTTCTAATTTAATTTTTTTGAATGACTGCACCCATGGCATATGGAAGTTCTCAGGCCAGGGGCTGAATCCAAGGCGTAACTGCAGCACCACTAAATCCTTTAACCCACTGTACCCGACCGGGATCAAACCTGCACCTCTACAGCAACCGGAGGCCCTGCAGTTGGATTCTTAACCCACTGCGCCACTGCAAGAACTCCTCTTTTCTTCTTTATTGCCTCCAGCTTGTAGCTCTTACTTCTTGTATTTTTTTTTTCTTTCCTGGGCCAAGTTTCTAGCTAATTTCCCCTAGTCCTCCTGCATGTTAAGTTTTCATACCTAGATACCTGGTGTACAGTCATTGGTGATTGTGTGCCCAAGTGGTGCTGTAAAGAAGGCCTGTTTCATCTGTCCTTGCCAGGGAAGGGGCAGCTGGCCAACTGTGCCCACAAGTGGCTAGTTGCTACAAGTATTGCAAAGCTTTACTTTGCTAGAAATAATTGCTAGTGCAAGAATTAGGTCCAGTCGAAAGTAATTTTAGCTTGGTGTTAAAGCAAAGACTCATGAAATTAGTCACACGCAGACTCCCTTTCTTCCCCCCACCCATCCAAGTCTGGCCCTCTTCTTAATAATATTGCATTCCTTGAACATTCATTCCCACACAAACACATGGTTATCCCAAGGTGAGCGTGGCATCAAACTCCTTTCTCCTCCTTTGCTTTCTGGTTTGAGTGAGTGGCACCCACATTTTCCTAGGCACCAGGACCCCAACCTGGTAATGATGTTACACGTCTTTTACTTTGTTCCCAGGTCATGAATATCCCCTCTCAAATTCATCTCCTCCTTGCCTGCCATCACCCTAATTCAGGACCACTTACCTCTCACCTGTGTTATTTTAGGAGCCCTCTATTTGCTCACTTCCTCTCTAGTACATTCCTCAATCAGTCCAGCCCTTTACTCCCTCACTCTAACACTTTTAGGGGCTCCCCACTGCCAAGTGAATCAAGCACAAGGATTTCACGGCAAAATTCAGGATGCTCTGAAAAAGAAGTCAGGCCAAGTCTCTGATCCCATTTCCGCTTTGTTCTAGCCAAACTATTTTACATCCTATTCCCTGCCTGATCTCTTCCTGCTTTTGCTCTGCTGCTATTTCTGCCTTGAATACCTATTTTCCTGTTAGAAGCCCAACTCTCCCCAGGACTAATTCAGATGCTGTAGAGACTGTCCTCCTTCCAGCCACCTTGACACCATGGAAGGGACTGACCAATGAGGAGAACAGTCTCATTGGGTTAAGTTGCCTTGAGTTTGGTGAGTTTGATTACTGATCCTATCTCACCAGCTTTTGACTCCATATGGCAACTTCTTGCCTCCAAACATTAAAGTCATCCTCTGAAGACCAGAATTTCTATCAAGGAGAGTCTTTGGGAATAATAGCTAGCGTTTAGGGAGCACTTCCTCTGTGCCAGGCTAAGAGCTTTCCACGCGTTATCTCATTAACTCCTCGCTGTCCCATTATAGGATAGACAGCTGTTACCTTCACCTGACAGCTGAGAAATGAGGCTTAGGGAGGACAGTTTACTTCCTCTGGGGACTGTCACTAACAAAAGGTAGTTCTTCGGGTTCTCAAGCCCATACTTCCTACTCAAAACGTGCTACAATTATCACACAGGGAAAGGAGTAAGTGCAGTTATCATAGGTGCTGACTATCTGGAGGAATACCTTTGGTCAAGGCTCTTAGCCTCTGAGGATGATCACTTGCCTGAGAAAAACTCATGCCCTTCATGCGTTTTGGGTGTAAGTCAGTCTCATTACTTATGAGATGGTCACATCTCATACAATATTGTTTTCAAAAGAAGTTGCTTGTATTGTTATTTAAATGAGACTTGGAGTTCCCACTGTGGCTCAGTGGAAATTAATCTGACTAGTATCCATGAGGATGAGGGTTTGGTCCCTGGCCTCGCTTAGTGGGTTAAGTATCCAGCGTTGCTGTGAGCCACGGTGTAGGTCGCAGACGTGGCTCAGATCCCAAGCTCCTGTGCCTGCAGCATGGGCTGGTAGCTACAGCTCCAATTTGACCCCTAGCCTGGGAACCCCCATGTGCCACGGGTGTGGCTCTATAAGTAAGTAAGTAAATAAATAAATTCGAGACTTATGATCATGCTTAAGCATTCTCAGTTTTCCTATACCATCACTGGTAAAGAAAATACACCAAAATATTTTCCCTTTTACAATTTCCCTGGAAACAAGTGTTCAGGCTAGTAAGACAGATGATCATCTGTTTATCATTTCAGTGTTTAACCACTTTTTCCCTAAATTATTTTAGAAAGACCTAGAAATTATTGAAGCCTCTGACTCACAGATGCTCTCGAGTCCTTCAGCCTTCCGGGTCATGCTTCTAATGTAAAATCAAACAGGCCTCAACCTCTGAAAGTAGTAGAAGCTGACCAGCTGCCAGAAGCTTCCAGGAAAACAAGAAGAGGTTTGAGGAGAAAATTTGAAAGCCTTTATATATGTTAATTATAGACACTAAGGGTCAAAAACAGGGAAGGGGAACCAAGCCAGAATGAGAGGAACACTGTACATTAGTCAGAGTGATGCTAGGTTATGCTGTAGTAACAAGCTCCCAGATCCCAGTGACTTTCACATGAAAAGTTTTGCTCACATAGAGTCCACTGCAAGATCCCTGGTCCTCCAGGGAAACTCCCTTCCAAGATTCAGGGGGCCAATACGCTCTCAGGGGGCCAATACGCTTTTATCTTGAGATTCCAATATTTCAGCACATGGCTTCTGGGGCCATTGAGTTGGAGAAAGAATGGTAGGGTCAGGAAGGAGCTTGCTGATACTTTAGCCTGGAAATGATACATGTGACTTTTGTTTGCAGTTCATTGGCCAGAAACAGTCATGGCTAACATGCAAGGCTGCTTCTAGATGTGTAAGGACTCATGTATATTAAGTAAGCAATCAGTGCTCTGCCATGAAGGCAGGGCTCAGGCCATTTAACTTCTCATTCATTTACCAGGCAATCTCCTAAAACCTAAGAGGTAAGGAGTCATCTTTAGATTCCTGTACTTTCTATAGTAGAAACTGAAGCAGAAGGAGAGAGAGAAATGGCATAAGGAGAGCAGCAGCTTGCTCTCTGATTTGGATTTAATCTCCTTAGCGGGCAATTTGAAATTTACATGTGTATCTCATTTCAGAGACTTTAAAGCTTTTAAAAGAGCACCACAAAACAGTCTGGGAACCAATATCTGGTCCCAATGATTTCACTAACCAATCTGTGACCTTGGATATCCGACCTGACTTCTCCGACTCTCAGAGTGCTCATCAGTACACAGGGAAGGACGATTCATAAACTTCACTCAGTTACTGCAAAGTCCAGGTCAGATGTCTGAAACACTTAGCAAAGTGCTCAGCTCATAGCAGGTGCTGAAGCGTTTGCTGAATGATTATCTGTGAGCAAATTATTGCTTCTTGTTTATTCTAGAAGAAGCTGCTAAAGCCATGAAATGAAACATAAGTGGTGCCAAGTGCATGTGATCATTATAGTTGCTCAGAATGTCATGGTTGGTAAATTATGCCTGTTGGGGCAATGTTTTCAAACAAAAGTAACTCACTCTACTTCACTGAGTTGTTATGAAACTCAGGTATCTGTGAAAAGGCTGTGCAAACTGTCAAGTGTCATGTAAATGTAAAGTATTGGTATGAATATTGTGACCTGTGCTGTAGTCATACACATCCCCACACTTAGAAGGGTCTCACACTTGTTTTCACAACCTGTAGTCAACACCTTAAAAATTCTTAATAATTTTTGAAAAGGGGGCCCCCTATTTTCACTTTACCCTGGTTGTGACTCAAAATGTTGCTTCTTTTTTGTCAAAGGAAGCGAGTTTGAGATGTTTTTTTCTGGTCTCATGCAGCCCTAAAATTATATGATTCTGAAAAATATTCCACATGTACCATTTTCCTATTTTTGGTTTTTTTAAAACTATAGATAGGTAACAAGGACCTACTGTATAGCACAGGGTAATCTACTCAGTGCTGTGTAATAGCTCGTATGGGAAAAGAATCTGAAAAAGGTATGGCATATATATATATATATATACATACACACACACACACACACATATATCTGATTCACTTTGCTGTACACCTGAAACTAAATCCACTATACTCCAATAAAATTCATTAAAAAAATCTTTTAAATAAAAAGCAAAAACCAAAACCCTATACTATCCTTCTAATTCTAAGCAGGCGTTTTTTAAAGTATGTGTTATTTCTTACCAGGTCTCATTCTTTAGGTCTGCACTCCTGTGAAGTCCTGGGAAAATAATTCATTTCTCCACTAGATTCAGTCTACTTAGTGAAAATCCTTAGGGACAATTCCACCTTCGTGTTTCATGAGGCCTCTTTCAAAGTATGCCCTGTGCATGCCTCACGGCCTGGATTCTACACTGAAGATCTGTATGGGTACTGAGTAAGGTATTTTATACTTTGCAAAAGAACGTATTTTTTTAAACATCTGCACAGGAAAGAGAACTTTGGAGCTCTGGTGTTTTGCTTCTGAACCAGGGAAGCTGTAACGCAGCAGAAAATGCAGAAGACTTGGCATTCGTAGATTTCTGTTCTTGTTTATCCATCACTGTGTATCTGAGTCTAATCAGGTTACTCGAGTCTCATGCACCTTAGTTTCCTTATCTGTAAAGTGGGATTGGCAGAGGCCGGGAGCGGGTAGTATCTACTCCATAAAATTTTGAAGCTAAGATACGACAATAATGTTCTTGAAACTCCTTTTAAGTTGTGACTAACATGTTGTTTTCATTATAAGAATTTCATCCCATAAATGAATTAATCAACCATGACAACCTAAAGAACTCAAATGACCCCCTGCATTTTTACTCTTTAACATCATGGTGCTTAGCTCCACAGATTTCCCCCAGGCTAGGCAGAAAACAGGTTATTTTGTGGATGGATATTCATTTAACAAATCTTTTGAGCATCCACTATAAGCTCAGCATTTTGCTAAGCACACTCCCCCCAAAATTCTGATATTAGCTTACAACCTAATATATCCTAAAACTCAAACTACATAGCATTATACATTTGATCATAAATATTCCATTGGTAAATATTTAATACATATCAGCCTATGCCAGGTCTATAACATATAGATTTTTAAAGGGGAGGTAGGAAGTGATATGGGGATTATAACAAAGAGATCAACCAAGTCTCTCCTGTTCTTTTTTTTTTTTTTTGTCTTTTTGCCTTATCTAGGACTGCACCCGCGGCACATGGAGGTTCCCAGGCTAGAGGTCTAACAGGAGCTGTAGCCGCCGGCCTTTGCCACAGCCACAGCAACGCGGGATCCGAGCCACGTCTGCAACCTACACCACAGCTCACGGCAACGCCGGATCCTTAACCCACTGAGCAAGGCCAGGGATCGAACCCACAACCTCATGGCTCCTAGTTGGATTCGTTAACCACTGAGCCCCGACAGGAATTCCTTTTTTTTTTTTTTTAATGTGGAAAGGAGGGGAGAGAAACTTAATATAAGAACTTGAAGCAGAAATCCTCAGGGAATTAATAACAAAATACCATAATGGGCCATCCCAGTTAAGAAGGGCAACCCTTAGGCCAGGAATGGAATGAGGAGGAGAGAGAAGCAAAAAAATTAAATATTCAAATAAAGAATTTATGCGTTGCTAGTGTGTAATAAAGATTTATAAATTCTCCAAGAATTCTCAAAAAGAAGAGAGCAAAGCAACCTAGAACGGAAGAAACCCAAGGGAGATTAAAGGAGGAAACGGGATCGAGGGGAAGTGGGCGGGCAGGGGTGAGAGAGAGAAAGAGTATGAGGCAGGAAGATACAACAGGACTGGGCCCCAAGAAGAGGCCAGTGAGGGACTCCCAGCAGCAGGAATGGCTGCGGCCTCCAGTTGTGACAACTGTGTTGCACAACTCTAGGAAGACAGATCAACCTCCGGTTCAGATCGTTATGAAACAGTTTCTCAGCAGATGGTAATAAAACTCTCAATGAAAACAAGCCTGTTTTTCTAATTCACATGTCACACGGACTAGCAGGACTACCCTGGCTGGGGGGATTTTGAAAAGAGCTATTCAAATTTCTACTGCTTCCGGCAACATAGTTCTTACTCTTGGGCATCATTGCCAAATACGCACTTAAAGTACACTATGTGGAATTTCTCCTTATGGATGAGATTTTGAAAAACTCAAGGGCAAAGGTCAGTTGGTAGTGGCTGGAAAGGAAGAGTTAGGCAGGAGACCCTGGTAAGAGATCAAGAACTCAGGAGAAATGCAAAGTCACCAGGTTCCTTTTGCCTGATGCACAGCAAGCCAGAACGCCGAGACGCCAAGGTCTGCAGCAAAGATAGGCCTTATTTGAAAGGCAGCCAAGTGAAGAGACTGTCTTAGACCTGCCTCCCCAAAGCCAAGGGGCTCGTGGTATTTATGGGATTACGATTAAATGAGCTGGGGAGCGTGGGGAGCAGTGATTGGAAAGAGGTGAAATAATTGTTATTCTGGGCAGCTGTAACTAAGCTACAGACTGTGGCACCTTCTGAGGGTGGACCTTTAGGTCCTCCATCCAGCAGACACTCACGCATGCCCAGTTGAAGGGCCAGTGGATTGGAAGGGCATATCCAATTCAACTAACCAGTCTTAATCAGCTCAGCTCGAACTAGACACAGCTCTCCAAATTCTGAGAAAACAACCTGGGCAAACAGCTTATTGTTGAGGCTATGTGCCACTTGGAGGATCTGGAAATCTTAAAATGACCTGGACTGGCGAAAGCAATTGAAATGGATTTAACCCACGGCTTCACTGACCATGTCAGATGTATCTTTCAAATGAAATCCCCTCCAGCCCAACAGATACTCAAGGCTTTCTATTGGTCTTTCGTTTTTAAAGGCACATACAAGATGCGGCTATTGGTTTTTCAACTCTACCTGTGGGGTATGGTCTGATGGGCAAACTTCTAGACAACTGTTGCTGAGAAACTTGGAACCATCTCTCTCCCACCTGAATTTATGTGACTTGAGGAAAAATCTCTTAACCTCCTTGAACTTCAGGTAAAAAACACATGTCTTACATATATGCAACGGAATACTACTCAGCCATAAAAAAGAACGATACAATGCCACTTGCAGCAACATAGATGCAACTGGAGATTCTCAATACAAAGTGAAGTAAGTCAGAAAGAGAAAGACAAATGCTATATTATAGCACTTATGTGGAGTCTAAAATGTGGCACAAATGAACCTATCTACAGAACAGAAACAGATTCATAGACATAGGGAACAGACTTGTGTTTGCCAAGGGAGAGGGAGTGGGATGGATGGGGAGTTTGGGGTTAGCAGAAGCAAAAACTATTATATTTAGCAATGTGGTCCTGCTATACAGCACAAGGAACTATATCCATTCTCTTGGGGTAGAACATGATGGGGATGATATGAGAAAAATAATGTGTGTGTGTGTGTGTGTGAGAGAGAGAGAGAGAGAGAGAGACTGCGTCGCTTGTTGTACACCATAAATTAGCATGACACTGTAAGTCAACTACACTTTAACAAAATTTTAAATAAAAAAAGAACGTAACAACAACAACAAAAAACCCACTGTCTTGCCTCTGCCATCAGTATCAAAACAAAACAAAGCAACACAACAACAGCAACAAAAATCTCCTTGAATGAAACCAAGGACCACATAAATGGAGGGAGCTCCTCATACAAAGGTCCATTTCCTTGTCCCCGAGCTCTGTGGGACCACATTCAGCACTGTAAGGGACCCTGGAAGAGGCCATCATTTTCTGCAGAGGGAAGACACAGGCCGATCTAAACGGTTTCAGCTGCTGGAAAGTGGTGCTTGCTGGGCCCAGGAGATGTCCTAGCATTCCACAGCAAAGGTTCTCATTCTACTTGAAAGTGGAGATTTCTCCACCCCTCGCCACCCCCAGAATTTGTAATCTGGATTCAAAACCACATGCGTCATTCCGATCGTTTTTTCCTGAGATTGTCAAACTTTTGCAGCTAATTATCAGCTGGAGTCAGTGTAATAGGACCTGTGTTTCTACGCTGGATTTTATTAAAATACCTCTGATATCAGCAGGGACTGTGGTAAACTTTCAGCTAGCACATGCAGTGGGCTTTTTCCTGTCTCTGCAAGGAGAGCCCCAGCAGGTTTTAAAAATCAGGACTCTTAACTGGAATGGCAGAGACTTACTGTAAGTAAAGCGCTATCGCTTCCGCTTTGAAGAAACAATGAACTATTTCCTGGCTTTCCAACCAGGAAGACTTTGGGGGGCTATAAGGGAAAAATATAATGTGTAATAAATATACTAAGGAACAAGCATGATTAACGGCAGTGTAGAAGGTTCCTTTAAGCTGATGCCTTAGAGCCCAGGAATCTTCATTTACTGGCGTCCTCTGAAAACCTAGGTTCCATGAACACTGTGATAAATACTCAGAATCTCAGAAAGCCCACAGAAAACGCACTTTGAACTCTGTGTTTGGCTCAAGATTGAAATCTTTCTTGGACCATGGAATCTCAGCTAAAAGACTGAATGATCTCAGGCTCAACTTCCCCCTGCATGTGATTTGCTAGGTTGTGTGTGTGTGGGGGGGGGGGGTACAGCTTTGTCCTAATATCTCCCTAGGACTTCTAAGCCCATCAATATAGAAAATTCTAGAAGAGGTCTTCAGACCTGAACATGTCCCACCAATCATTCTTATCTGTACCCATCTCACTGTCCTTCCATCTCTGGCCACAGAGACCTAGGCTTCCCTTCTATCTGACGCTAGGCTTTCCTTGGCTTTTCCAACAAGGTACTTCACCTCCTTCTCAGCTGTAACTGCATCTTATCGCTCTGGCTTCTTTTCTCTACAGACGTGCTCAAGTACCTTCCCTCCTAAGAATGATTCTTTCTGTTTTCATTGCAGTGGAATTCCAAAAACATGCTGCCTGCACACTCTTAACCCGTCACTCGTTGCAATCTGGTTTCTTCCACCACCATTCTCCTGGAAACTTCAAAGAATCACCTCGTACCTTCCTGAAAACCTCTCTTCAGAAATTGTCTCCAAAAATTTTACTTGCTTGTAATATACCAGAGAAAAGGAATTATTTGTCTTTCTCACAGTTATCTGTCTCTTTTCAAAGTACAGATTAAATTTTATGTTTCCCACACTTTGAATTTACAGGCAAGAGAGAAAAATTATGGAGCTACTTTATAAATAATATGTCTATATACACAAAGAAGCTCTCACTTTTCATATTTTTTCATTCCAAATAACTTTTCATGGGACAAAATTTACAATTCTTTAATAATACATTATCATTTGGTCTGGCATTTTAATTATTATTTTAAAAATATGACTTTTCTCATTCCTTATAAGATAATAAAATATTTTTCATGAAAAATAATTGTTGTGATTTACCTTTCTGCTGCCTGTAATTATTTTCACTCTGACCTTCTTTCTTTCTACCACTTACATGATGATGGTCTCTCCTCCTACTTCCAGTTGCTCTTTTTCCAATTCCACTGGCAGTTATTAATAAATAGTCCTTTAAGTGCAGGATCATCACAGAATTCCATCCTCACTTTTCTGTAACACAAGTGTCTTCATCTGTAAAAAGAGGGTGATGTTGCTGGTGAGAACATGCAATGATGCAGTCACCTTGGAGTTGCCATTTGATCCAACATGCCCACTCCCAGGTATTTATTCATATACCCAAGAGAAATAAAAGCATACGTGAACACAAAATCTTCTATACACTCGTTTGTAGCAACATGGTTCATAATAGCCAAAAGGTGGAAATGACACAAATGCCCATCAACTGATGAATGAATAAACCAAGTGTCATATATCCATACAATGGAATATTAGCCATAAAAAGAAAGAGTACTGGTACATGCTATACCTGAATGAACTTTGAAAAGATGCTAGAGTATGAATGAAGGAAGTCGAAAAACACTACATATTAAATAATTCTAATTATAGGAACTATCTAGCATTGAAAATTTTAGTGTTTTAAAGTAACAACAGTTTAAAACTTCTCACAATGCTATATAGATCAGCCATGTGGTTATTCTGCCTCATATAGCAATGGCTGGGGTCCTGGGAAGGCTGGAAGGTTTCTCATTCACATGGCTAGCAGCTGATGATTCACCGGCTGGGTGCTCAGCTGAGACCGTCATCCAGGGGCTTCAGTTCTTTTCTTCATGGGCCTCTCCACATGGCTGCTTGACCTTCCTCACAATATGGTACCTGATTTCCAAGAAAGAGCATTCCAAGTTGGAAAACCCAATGTGCAAGCACTTACCAAACAACCACTTTTGTGTTGTGCTTGCCAATTTTCTATAGGCCAAATCTAGCCAGATGGTCAAGCCTAGAATCAATGCTGAAAAGGCTGATACAAAGACCCGAATGCTAGTATTCATGTTTATTGAGGATCACCATAGTAATAGGCTTTATGAAGACAAAAATGGTAAGTAGCGGACAGGTTTTTAGAGTAACAATGACAATTTTTCTTTCTCTATGACCAGTTAGTCATTTCAATATCTTCTCTGTAGAACACTTACAAGTCAAAGAAGGTAAATTTATTCGTCAAACGAAGACTAAATGCCTGGCCTTTTGCTAGGTACTAGAAATACTTTACAGAGATACGGCTAAACCTGGATTTAAGAAGCATATGGTCATGCCAGGAAAACAGGTATGCAAATATGCAGCTATGAACAGTTGAAGATAGAATAAACATGTATATCTTTGAGACAAAATGGGAGCCCAGAGGCGGGGGGGTGTCCTAAGTGTGCTTGAGGGAGGAGAAGGAGGCGTTTTCCAGCTAAACAAGAACAGGGGAAGAACAGCGTATGCAAGGTGAAATAGCATATGCCACCATGACAATCTTTGCTAGAATTACAGCTGTGTGTGTGTGTGTGTGTGTGTGTGTATGTGTACTGTTGCTTAGAAGGCAAAGTTGGACACGTGTGTGGAGATCAGATTAGGATGGGTCTTGATATCCATGCTAAAGGGCTCCAGGCCCCCATGACCACCCCTTGGAGGAAGGGGGATGGGGATCCACAGAAGACGTCATCAGAGGACCAGGGAGGTTAGATTTGTGCTTTACGCAGATTGGCTAACTCTGTCTGCCTTGGTTTTTTCCTTTGTTTATTTGCTGCATGCCATTCTTGTAGCATAACTCAGTGCTTCTACACATCCCCCCAAAAGAACAACCCCACAAAACATTAGGGAGAAATGTGAATTTTCTTTACATTCATGCAATGTAGAGATTTCTATATGTCTCAAAAACTAAAGGTTTTATGTGTGAGGCTGCAGAGGGAGTCACAATCAAGGATACACAAAATCTCACTCTCTGAAATCCCCATTTCTTCTCCCTTCTTTGGCTGCCAGGAAGGTCCCCATCTCTCTCTCTGGACCTTTTTCCTGCAAAGCCTTCCATTTCCTCTAATCCCCAGGTTGAGAATCGTGCCATCCTGCCCTCCTCCTCCTCTCACTCTCTCTTCCTCTTTCTCATGCAGAACAGCTGAGAACAATCTAGACACTGCTCTTCCCATAACCTTACTCAGCACAAAAGACTTGCCAACGTAGATATCTTTATCCACTTTGAAAGGCATCAGGGAATATTAATTATAGAAGTCAACTCTCTGTGCTTATTTCTATCGTATCTTTAAAATCTCACTTTGGAAGCAATATGAAGAATGGGTTGAGTTGGGAACAGCATGAGACCAAACCCAGCGGGACCAATAAGGCAGGGATCACATTAGCCTAGAAAGAATAGCGGAGAGCCTGAGACAGGGTCTGTTGAGATGGGAGGTCAAAGGGACAGACACGATAGCAACGAGGAGGCAGAATCAAGTGGACCTTGCCATGAGTCCAGTCCATAATATTCACTAAGAATAGCAGAGTTGCTCCTGCAAAAAGAATAGCATTCATTAGGATTTGGGACTATTTGTTGAGCCAGACCTAGGAAGGGAAGTAACAAGTGTAATGAGAAATTAACTGAGATGTGGTGACGATGATCCTCTCAACCCCCCCCCACGCCAGCCATACTGGAAGTATCAGGGAGGACAATATGCATGAGAATAAAGTTGGAAAATACCAGATCTCACACATCCAAATAGGTGTTAGCCTCTAAGTCACCATGAGCACCTTGTCACTCATTCCAACAATGCTGCTGTTGTTGGAATCCTTTCTGGACTCCTCTTTCACATCTGCCAGGATATGAGACACCCAATAGTCTGGCCTCGGTACTTGACAGTGAATTTTTATTTTTCCTCTGGATAGCTTTAGCCACCGTGAACATCCAAATTGCTTTCCAGACACCAAGACTAAGCCTTTGACATGGGAAAATAAATTGGGAACTGAAGACAGAAGAGCTTTGGCTGAGGCTCATGGTTGGGAACACGGCCGCAGCCCACAGACGTGTCACGGAGAGAGGTCAGGAGTGCTAGCTGTGCCCGCCTCTTCACCCCCCACTTCCTGAGCCCCACGTGTCGCCAGAATGTGATCCAGGGAACTTCCCTCCATGTGACATTTCATTTCTGAGATGTGAGAAGCAGAAGGGATTCAGACAGAATAGGAAAGGCCACAGGAGCCTGGGAATGAGCTTTCCTCCAAAAGAGCCACTGATGGTTTTTAGCAGAATGAGACTGAAAATGTGTTTTCCTTTAGTGGACTCACTGGTCATTATCAGGATCTGCTTATATCAGGGCAAGGTAGGCATTTTAGAGCCATCCAAGTTCAAGAGGAAGTCCAAGTATGCTCAGCATGGGCTGAACAAGCATGCTTTAAAAAAAAGTTTTATTGAAGTCTAGCTGATTTACAAGCTTGGGATAACTTCTGCTGTACAACAAAGTGATTATACAAGTACAAACATTGATTCTTTTTCAGATTCTTTTCCCACATAGATTATCACAGAACACTGGGTAGAGTTCTCTCTGCTCTACAGCAGGTTCCTGTTGGCCAATCATTCCATATACTTCAGTGTGCATATGCCAGTCCCAAACCCCCAGCCCACCCCCCACCATCTGTTCCCTTTGGTAACCGTAAGTTTTTCAAAGTCTTTGAGTCTGTTTCTGTTCTGCAAATAAGTTGATTTGTATCCTTTTTTTAGATTCCACATGTAAGTGACCTCATATGATGTTTGTTTTTCACTGTCTGACTAACTTCACTTAGCCTGAACAGGCATTCTTCATTGTCAAAAAAGGATGAGAAAAGAAAATATCAGAAACTGTAAGCGACTAGTAAGTAAAATGCATTTAATACATGAGAAGTGATTACCACAACGCCAAATAATAAAATCTGCTCAGTGTTAAATAAATGATGAGGAAAATCACAGGGACTTTTTTTTTTGCTGTTGTTTGATTTTTTTTTTGTCTTTTTTTTTCTTTTTTGCCTTTTCTAGGGCCGTACTCGTGGCATATGGAGCTGTAGCCGCTGGCCTACACCACAACCACAGCAACGTGGGATCCGAGCCGTGTCTGCAACCTACACCACAGCTCACGGCAACGCCGGATCCTTAACCCACTGAGCAAGGCCAGGGATCGAACCCACAACCTCATGGTTCCTAATCAGATTCGTTAACCACTGAGCCACGATGGGAACTCCTGTCTGATTTTTTTTTAATGGAAAAACAGAGAGTACATAAACTGCCATAGGCAGACCCTACTGCTCCCACATAGCCACTAATTTTGGATGATTGCCTTTTGTTGATAATATAGATATATACAGAACTTACCATATTCCAGACACAGTTGTAAGCATCTTGCCAATACCCATTCTTTTCATTCTGATACTAAACTTATAAGCAAGGTACCCTTATTTTTGCCTCTGTTTTACAGATGAAAAAACTAGGGCCTAGAGAGTTTACATAACTTGCCCAAGGTCACTCAGCTAATAAATAATGAGCACTGTGCTCGTAAGTGCCACAATTTTCCACCTTCTGAAGTTCAGCTTTGGCATCCTTTTCATCCCTCATCTGCATCCTGCAATCTTTTTTCACCAAGGGTTTTCTGTGGTACCAAGGATAAGCTGGGCCTCTGGGTACCCTGGATAGAAGAGGCAAACCAGAACTAAACTAAACCAAAAATACCGTTTGAGTTGAAGATACCTCAGTGATCATTAACCCAGGCATTAGCATTTTTTTTCTTTTGGCCACGCCCACAACATGCAGAGGTTCCTAGACCAGGGATCGAACCTGCACCATAGCAGCAACCCAAGCCATAGCAGTGACAATACCAGATGCTTAACCCAATGAGCCACCGGGGAGCTCCAAACATTCCTTTCTTTTCACAAATCGTTTTGTTTTTTTGTTTTTGTTTTTGTTTTGGTCTTTTCAGGGCCGCACCCATGGCATATGGAGGTTCCCAGGCTAGGGGTCTAATTGGAGCTGTAGGCACCACCTACACCACAGCCACAGCAATGCCAGGTCCAAGCCGTGTCTGCAACCTACACCACAGCTCACGGCAATGCCAGATCCTTGACCCACTGAGCGAGGCCAGGGATCGAACCTGAAACCTCATGTTTCCTAACTGGATTCGTTTCCACTGAGCCATGATGGGAACTCCTCATAAATCTTATTTTTAGGACAGTTTTAGGTTTACAGAAAAATTGCAAAGATGGTACAGAAAGTTCTACAGTTCCCCCATTTTAACACTACATATTAGTATGGTACATTTGATACAATTAATGAAACAATATTCATAAATTATTAACCAAAGTTTACTCTTTATTCAAATTCCCTTAGTTTTTACCTATGTTCCTTTTTCTGTTCTAGGAGCCCATCCAGATGCCACATCACAAAAAACTATTCTCTACAAACCTTAATTTCCCCATAACTAAAAACAGGAAATAATATACAAGGCAGAGAAGGAGAGAGAGAGAGAAGGAGGAATGAAGTATAATTGTGTGTATAACGTATTTACTTAGCTCAGAGCTTGGCACATGTGACATCCTCAATAAATGCTCGCGTTTAATTACTATCTCATTGGCTTCTGTATGATTTTGAAACCGTGCCCTTTCACTTCTGGATCTGAAATGCTGAGTTCTCAGCAACTCTTCCCTTCTCAGCAGGGTCTAGAGAAGAGCAAGAGGACTCCTGTCATTGAACTTGGGATTGGTTCCCCACCTCTGAACATGAAATTGATTTAGTGACTTCTGTTTAGCTGGCAGTGTTCTTATAAAGCCTGGGCACCCTTTGAAATGCATGAATCACACCAGCTCTGCTGCACAGTCACAAGAGTAACTCAGGAGCCCAGATGTGAATCACAGACCAAGACGGGTCTGCTATTAGTGCTTCTAGGTGGTGACAACTTGCCCCCACTTCCATGTACACCTGAAATACTTGGTTAATATCTCACCTTTGATCATGGCATTGATTCCAGAGAAATAACAGTGTAATTCTCACCTCGGGATTCAGAAGAGACGGGAGGGCCTTGGATCTTGCAGCTTGAGAACAACAGGAAAGCTGTGTTCCTAACCTGTGCTTGTTCAGGGGTTGGCCCACATTTGCCCTTCACAGAATCCTATACTGTTCCCATCTGAGGCCTGCCAGCTTCAGAGGTTAAGTTTCCAAGACCAAAGGAAAGCGGGGGCTGGAGGAATTTTGGAGAGAGTCCAGGGCTGCCTGGGCAAGCCAACCCAAATAATTCCGGCAAGCAAAAATTTGCTTGGACCTGAGCTGGCTGTCTAGACAGTCATGACTGCACACAGGTATGACCTTGTACTTCACTTGGCCTGTGTTGAACTTGCTTAAAGGAGCCTGTCAATGAGTGTCTCAGTTTGGGTTCCCCCAGAAATGGATTCAGAATGAAGGATTAATTTACTTAGCTAGTGATCCTAGGGTGGGCTGGCAGGGAAATGGAGGAGTGAGCTAGAGAGGGAAAGAGACGAATCAAGGGTGGGTTTTCAGGAGTTCCCACTGCGGGTCAGCGGGTTAAGAACTTGACATAGTGTCTGTGAGGATGTGGGTTCGATCCCTGGGCTCACTCAGTGGGTTAAGGATCCAGCGTTGCTATGGCTGTGGTGTAGGCCTCAGCTATAGCTCCAATTTGACCCCTAGCCTGGGAACTTCCATATATCGCGGGTGCAGCCATAAAGGGGAGGGGGGAAGGTGTGTTGTCCAGGTAGCTACCACTGTGGGCAGCTGGAAACTCAATCCCATGAGCCTAGTGAGTTTACTGTAGAAATGCCACAGAATCACAGCCCAACAAGAGGGCAAGGAAGCTGCGTGTTTATCCATCAGCTCTTCTCTGCCATGGGTGAAGGGCATGTTCAGCCTGCTGGGAATGCAGAACAATCTCCAACCTCTTGGGCAGAAAGTCACAGGTGTGCTGGGCCTCGGCATGTGAAGAAGGGCTCAAGCAGGTGGGCAGTGCATGTGGGCAGGGCCTCGCCAGTGTTTTCAGCCAATGATTCAAAACACAAAGCTCCCTAAGCCTAAAGCACTGACCATTCAGACCTCGTCCCACTCCTCCTGGAGACTGTTGAATCACGGTCGTCAAGATACAGAAGTTAGGAAACTTGGCAGATGATTCCTCCTTCTGCCAGAAATCCCTTCGAAAGAACTACGTCTATTAAGTGCTTACGATGTGCCAGGCACTTAAATCATCTCATTTCATTTTTATAACAACACTAGGAGGTGAGAACTCTTAATATTTTCACTCACACTGCATGGATGAAGTCACTGAAGCTCTCAGAGTCCAGGAACTTGCCCAAGATCACATACTCAACATGAAGTGAAGCTGAGGTTTGGTCCCGGGCCATCTGACTCCAGCGCTCACACCTCACCCTAGGCGCCTCCTGCTGCTGTCCCCTGTGCCAGGGCTCCCGCAGGCCCAGGGGAGCTCCTTCTGCCCTTAGAGTTGTTTGCTAACCAACCTGTAGGTGCTTATGTTGAGGAGGGCTTTGCCTATTTGCATCTTGCTTCTTTCAAGCTGGAGCTAAGACAGAAGGAAGCTGCTGTTTGTCGACCTGCCACTTCCCCTGCCAGCTTTCCTGTGATGCCCAGGGCACCTGAGAGGTTGGGTTAAGGTCCCCTCACACCACAGGTAAAGAACCCCAGTGAGGTTTCAAAAAACAAAGTGACCTGTCCACACACAGCACTAGGGGGGCAATGGAGTGAGGCAGATGGAACCCATATGCAGGGTCAGCCACCTGCCCAAATTCAGGTCAGGCCTCCCTCCTCCCACCCAGGCAGGAAAGAGCCAACCCCGAGCTTCAGATACACACACACACACACACACACACACACACACACACACACACACGTCCTGCTAAAGCACTTAGGATACTTTATTTCCCACCCCTGGTTTCCAAGTATGTGCTTGCCCACTGGGAGTCCTCTGACGACCTTTGAAATGCCAATTCAGCTCATTATGTGTCTCAATAACCAAGACATGGAAGCAACCTAAGTGTCTATTGACAGATGAATGGAGATTAAGAAGATGTAGTACATATATATATACAACGGAATACTAGTCAACCATTTAAAAGAATGAAATAATGCCATTTGCAGCAACACGGATGCAACTAGAGATTCTCATACTAAGTGAAGTAGTCAGAAAGAGAGACAATTACCATATGACATCACTTATACGAAGAATCTAAAATATGGCACAAATGAACCCATCTATAGAACAGAAACAGACATATACATGAAGAGCGGACTTGTGAGGGAATGAGATGGACTAGGAGTTTGGGGTTAGTCAGTGCAAACTACTACATTTAGAAATGATAACTAATGAGGTCCTACTGTGTAGCAGAGGGAACTGTATCCAGTTCTTGGGACAGAACATGATGGGGCATGTTATGAGAAAAAGAATGTATGTGTGGATATATAGATATGCATGTGTGTGTTTGTGTGTGCATGACTGGGTCACTTTGCTGTACAGCAGAAATTGCCACAACATTGTAAATCAACTATAATAAATGTAAAAATATCAGTAGGTGTTGAACAAATATATCAAAACAATAAATGAATAAAAGAATGCGCAGGGCCTAGGTTCAAATCTTGAGGCTGCCATTTTTCTCTTGAGGGCTTTGAACTCAGAAAAGCCTGGATTCATCTGCCCGGGACTGTGCCTCACCACCCAGGCAGTCCAGAGCGCCAGGCTGGTCCCTGCCTGGCCAGAGGCCCCACCGGACTCTCCACTCCCACCCCTCCTGCCGCGCTGGCAATCAGCTCTCCCTCTCCCAGCTCCCACCGGGAGCTTTGCCTTTTGCCTCACTCCCTCAAGATCTAGAAAAGTGACTAAAGCTTCTTCGACAAATCTATTCCTTCTAAAGTGTTGATGGCCACTAAGAGCCCAGTGCACTACTTCACATGGGAATTTATCGTTCAACAAGGAACTTGCTAAACACCCAGTGTCTTAGCTCAGAAGAATAACAAATGTAATAGCTAATAGCTACTTCACTGCTACTCTTGGCCAGTCACTATTTTAAGTGTTGCTCAAGTGTAAACCTCACACTAACTGTATGAAGTTGTTAGAATGGACTCTCAACCTTCTGTCAACTGTCTTCCTACCAGCCCGTCACTGGTGCCTGAAATCTTATAATCTGGTGGTTCTTCAATTAATGAAGCCCTGCCACAGTGCCTGGCACAGAGGAGGTATCTGGGCTCCCCAGAAGTAGACTCTACGACAGGGATTCTAGTGGAGGTGGAAGTGAGGAGGGAGGTGCAGGAAACACTCACAGGAAGTTGAAGGGAAGGCAGCTACAAAAGGATGTGTCATCAGACAAGCTACAGTTGTGGGCCACTGCAGATCAGTCTCATGGACGAACACTGGAAGAGGTGGAGAAATGTGCCCAAGTGTTACTCACCCCACAAGTGACGGTCCTGAGGTATTTTTTATAAGTAAACTCAGTCCTTGGTGAGCACTGCCCCCAGGCAGCTTGCAGGCTGTATCACTCCATGGGGCAGTGAATGCAGGTGGACTGGTTTTGGAGAAATCCCGTAGGCAGCAGAGGCAGAGGCGCTGGCAGAGGAAGTTGGCTGGAGGGCACCCAAGTGGTAAGGCCCAAAGGATGTGGGCAGATACCAGCAGCATCTACTACAGTGCTTAGCAGGTAGACGCTGAATGAACAGATGAATGAATGGGATGAAGGAGGTGATGGGAGGCAAAGATGCCCTGATTTTCATCGGTTTGGTATGACTCTTGGGCCTTCTACCACCTTGGTGATATTCCATCATTCAGGACACCTTACCACAGAATATCTAGGGGGTCGGTAGCAAGAGAAAGATACTTCATGAGAGTTCTGGGAACATGGACTGAGTTTTGGTTGTTTTCAAACTGTTCACCCCCACGTGACATTTGCCATCATACACCTGAAGCTTTGATCACAGAATGTCAAGACCTCTGCAGTAGCTACCAGGAAAGCAAAAAGACCTCAGAGGGCAGATGCCAGCAATTTTTCACTTTCTCACTAGTGAACCCAACCATAATTCTAACCTTGGTAACACAAGGCCAGTGGAAACTATGTGCAGCACATGTTTGGGTTAAATTCTCTGTTGACTTCTCTTGATTTATAGGTTACAACCCCGCCAATGCAAGTCTTTCCTCTACCTTACCGATTTTGGTCTTGAACTAAGTGTTCAATGTTTTGTCAAACTATGCTTTTTGTTATTTTTAGCCTCATAAAAATGATTAAAATTTAAAAAGCCCTGCGTAGGGCTGGAAAGCAGTTTTTTTCTGTTTTTGTTTCCAGAATTATTTCACATTTCTGAATTAACACAGCTCCAGATCCCAAGAATCACATGATCTCACTGCACTTAAACACAGATTCTTCATATTAATTTGTTCATGACATGTCAAAGCAGAAAACAGAGCTTCAGATCCACATGCAACACATATGGTGATGGCTTCAGGGTCAAGGACAAGAAACAACTGTGATATAATCTTCTCTGGAAAAATCTCGCTTCCCCGAGAAAGATAACGTCTTTCTTTTTTCCTCTTCCTGCTTTTCCTCCTCTTTCTCCTCTTCCTTCTTTTCTTTCTTTGGGGGGAAATACCAAATATTCCTTGAATTCAAGCTCAAGGAGAGCCCAAAAAGACATCTGCAGCTTTGCTAAAACATGAGCAGGTTTTGGGTGCTCCTGACAGGGGACTGTCGCCCAGGGCCAATCACCATTCTGTTAACTATAACCTAAGTCTGCTACAAAGCCACTTCGAAAACCTCATGCTAGGGAACCAACAAACAAAGAAGGGGTTACCGTACTGGTCAGGGCAACTGACTTTATCAAGGAGAAGTAGAGTCGCTACCACATTCTGAGAGCAGAGAAAAGCATGCCTGGAAAGCAGGCAATCTTTGAAAACGGTTCAGTAATTCATGCCCTGCGATAAAAAATTAAGGGGATGGAGTTCCTATCGTGGCTCAGAGGAAACGAATCTGAGTAGCATCCATGAGGACACAGGTTCGATCCCTGGCCTCACTCAATGGGTTGAGGATCCAGCGTTGCTGTGAGCTCTGGTGTAGGGCGCAGACGTAGCTCGGATCCCGCGTAGCTGTGGCTACGGCCTAGGCCAGCAGCTACAGCTCCAATTGGACCCCTAGCTTGGGAACCTCCACATGCCATGGGTGCAGCCCTAAAAAGCCAAAAAAAAAAAAAATTAAGGGGAAAAGATAATGAAAAACTACAATTAAGTGAAGGCAAGGCTACTATTAAATTCTTAGAGTTTGGGTCATTCTGTCAGACAAAGAACTGTATCAGTTGTGGGGTTTTCTGAGGGTAAAGCAAATATAGAAAGAATAATTCTGTATTTGAAGGAATTAATAGAAGGAAGAAGGAAGAAATGATAAATATCATCTAGGGTAATATGACCAGCTGCAGAAATGATGGCTTATAATGGTTATGAGCATTTATTTTCTTTAATATATGTGTATCATATCATATATTAAAATATATGTATATATTTATCTATATGTATATTTGTATATATGTATATACATTTACATATGCCTTACATATATAAAGTCTATCTATATGCATATATATGTGTGTGTGTGCATATATATACATACGCACGCATATTTTACATATTCCTTTTCTTTCTTTTTCCCCTTATCCTTTTTTACCATGTCATAAAAGATGTGGCAGAAGTGGCAAGCTTTATGTCTTGACGTTTTAAGTCGCAGGACATTAAAAAGGGGTATGATTCAGCTAGTAGTGAAAGTGAATATAACCCAAAGATGAATAAAAGTGCACAGCTTTAGAGAAAGCCCGTTTCCATTTGTATGAAGGATAGTTGTATTGTTAACAGAAAGCATGATTTCACATTGTCTTTATTTGAAAGTTAAATATAGGAAAAAAGAGAGATGTACTAAGTTATAAGGGCTGCACTGTTTTGAATCCTTCTGTTGTCCACTTGGTTAAGATAGAAATGTTCCCCAAATTCCCTTCTCTTCCTCACCCTATGACACAAGCTTCCACATTAGAGTTGGCCAAAAGGAGAACGTGTTCAATATTTGGAAGGTGTAAGTCAATCAGCGGCCATGACCCCCAGCAGACGCACAGCAATGCCCTCAGACACGGTGCTGGAAGGTGCAGGCCTCCTCGGTGGGTCTGAGCTGGTCTTCACTCTTCTTTGCTCTGCATTCGGCTCATACTTTTGATTGCTGACCTGCTGACCAACTCTCAGCTCTGCGCTCAGAGACTCAGAAGCACAAGGGAATCGACTTCCTTTACAAGGAGTCCTCCCTTTGCCGGCCACTGCAAAGGCTGGATGTACTTGGCTTCTTGCAGTTCCCTGCACCTGCCAGCCTGTTTACCTGCACCTAGGCTTCAGGAGGACTGGTCCATGGCTCCTTCTTTGATCTTTTTATTTCTCTTTTCATACTTGCCATTTCCCAGCTTCTCTTATACTTGTAAAAGGTCTGATTCCCATAATAAACTCCTCATTCCCATAATACTGTTCCTGTGCATCCCCAATTGAACCCTGACTGATACAACCTGCAATCTGGATGGAGTTACACACATTATTTCCGTGAAAACAGTCACTTCCCAAGTGACAGCCGAGGCTCCGGGCTGGCAGTGCGTGGCAGCTGTTAGCCAAGGGAGGACAGGGAAGCGCGGCGTTTCTAGCTTAACCAGGTTGACAATGGAAGGATTCAAAACTGTGCAACCCTTATCAACTTAGCATATCTCTCTTTTTTTTCCTATATTTAACTTTCAAATAAAGGCAATGTGAAACCATGCTTTCTGTAAACAATACAGCTATCCTTCATACAAATGGAAAGAGGCTAGCTTTCCCCAAGACAGTGCACACTGGGGCTGACAAGCGTAGCTAGAAATAGACTGATTTCTCAAGTCTTAATATTTAAAAGTTTTCTATTACTGTTCCTCTCTCACTGGCATTTTGCCTTCTCACTGGCATTTTTTGTTATATTAAACATGCCAGTCATGGCCAGCATATGCCTGACAGAGACATGACTCGTGAAGCCGTGAAGCTCAGAACCAAGAATCCTGGAATTGGACCCAAGGGAACACATAAACGGAAGGTGAACTCAGGGCCATCTGAATCTGCACTCCCTCTGTCTTTCCCATTGCATCCCTGCCAGCACTTGACGCTAGCACTCGGATTCCACCTTGCCCTAGATCACTCTGGAATCACAGGAGATTTTCACGCAATTCCAGAGCTGTAAAATGCTCCTTCACCTCTGGCCACCTTTTAATTCTGTAGTAACTTAAAGTGTTACCAACCTTTTGGGGGCATGTTCGACCAATCACGGTCAGAGAAGTTGGGTTCCCCATGATAGGAAGAAAAGCTGAGATTTTTAGCAAAGACTTTATAGGTATTTAAGTCTATATACCATTAAATACAGATATTTCCAGGCATTCCATCACTGTATTGATCATTTATTATAACTTTTCAGGATGTAAATGTTGAAATAGTGATACTAGGAATACATTTTACTGCTCTGGCTTTTAATGTAAGGAAATAGATATTCTATATAGAGCTGGAAATAGTCTTGAGCACATGGCATATAAATTTACTGCCTGGACTTAACTTGGCAATTACTGTCATACTTGCAGAATGACATGGAGGTCCAGGGACAATTAATTATTAGTAATTTTTCTGAAACAGAAGCTTGCATCCTACCGTATCCAACAAATCATTTCCACCCCCTGGGGTTACACAGTCCACTTTTGAGAGCCCTGGCTCATGCAAAGGGCACCCATCCATTAAGGGGTCTTCTGAGTCAGGTGGGCTGGAGGACAGACAGAAGCAGACAGCTCCTGAGTACCTAAAGGGAAGTGTATGATTTCACTGGGGCAGATTCATCCCTGAAGTTCTTTGATTGAAGGCAAGTGAAACAAACATTGTCCAAAGGAAGAGAGGAATTGGCGGGAAGACTAGGAAGCAGTGCAGGGAACAGAGGGTAAAGCTGGGAAAGTGGCAGTGGGGGTTCTGGGACACGAATGGGCCACCTCTGCAGAGAACTACTGTCTCTGTGGCTGAATGGCAGCCGACTCCAGTCTTGTGAGTCACTGTGCCCAAAACTCAGATCCAGGGACAAGGGACTGGACCTGCTGAAAGTTTTGGGCTCTGTCCAATGTCTGTCAAACCCTTAAGACTATACCTGGCGAGAGGGATGTTTTCCCCAAAAGAAATCAGGATGTCTTCCCCAGAAAGTGAGGTCTCTGAATCATGAAAAGATGGGTCTTGTGGCATCTGCCCACTCACACTTTCCCTACAGATAATACGAGCACGTCCGGGCTGAGACATGGGGGCTCCCAGGGATTAACCCCTCATCTCAGCGTTAGGCTCCCATCTCCTCCTCCCCCACTCAGCACCCCTGAGCTTTAGGAACTATCCAGACCCAGATGGTATTTGTATTTCTAGGAGCCCCAGACACTCGAAGTCTGATCTATGCCAACTAAGAGAGCCATGGAAGGGAAGCCAAATGACAACCGGGACGCATTTTTCCAGACGTCTCTCCCTCTCTATCTAGACCCCAGTTCCAAGGAGTCTGCAAAGTCCCATTATCTAGGCCGAGCAGTCACCCTGGGGAAGGTTTCTAAGGCTGTTTAACTTCTTTGCTGCCCAAGAACTGCTCAAATCTCAGTCACAAATCCCTCCCCTCCAGTCAAATGCATCTCTTGGCCCTAAATCCCAGCCTCCACGTCCATAGCTCCTAATATCTGGAATAGCCTGATGCCAAGCCGATGAGTCAGTTTTCTGAGTCTCTTCAGATCCCCAGAGATGTACTTCCAGAAGCTTCCAACAACACCCTTGGGATGCATGAATATGTCTGAACATCGAGTTACATGTAAGCTTGTGGGAGGATTTGTACGCAGATTCATTGATCTGCCTTTGTCCTGTTTCCATTTTAGATCGAGAGAGTCGCAAGGAGAAGGGTCCCATCTGGTTCCTTCTTCTGCCTCTGCCCACGGCGTCTAGCAGTGGGCACACAGTCAGCATCTGAAACTAACTCACCTAAATAACATGGTGAAAAGGGAACTTGTCAGGAGATAGAACCATGCTCTGGTCCCAGCTCCCTGATTCACTAGGTGAGTGATGGGCAAGCCGTTCAAATCCCGTTTGTCTGTCCTCTCATCTTTGCAAAGATGGCCCTGATTCATCCTGTAATTATGCCATAAGGTTGTTGTCATGGCAAACGAGAGGGCTGATATCAAAGTGGCATATGGTCTCAGCTACAGACATGCCACCTGGTAACTAGGTCACTCTGGTGCGCCAGAGACAATCCCTAAGAAAACTGGGAAGGTTCAGCAAGTTCTGGCGATGCCGGTGCCCCCTTTCTCCCAGCCCCAGGACTTGTGTTTGTGCCTTTTAGGGAACATTGAAGCTACAAGGCCACAGGGCAGAGGCCCTGCCATTTTATTTTGAGCACAGCAGTAAGCACAAGGGAAAAAAAAAAAAAAGGTAGCAGAACGCCGGCAGCAACGAAATACTTTATCAGGGGAGTTAAGGAGCCAGGCTTTTCCTCGCTCAGCAGTTTCTCTGGTGCCTCCTTTTCCATCTGTCCCTAGCATGAAGACACTTGTTCACACTCAGCCTGCTTCCTGCCTGGATCCCTGCCACCTTCTACTGCTTGACTTTCTATCTCTTGCCTCCTGACCCCACTTCAGGGCCAGACTGTTCAGGACGCCACTTCTCAATTCAACTTGGAACGGCCTTTCGCTTTCTGCACCCACCTGCCTTTTCTGCTTACAGGACTAGAGACCTTCTTTCATTGTCTTGCATGTCACTCTATTCTTTCCTGTCTTCTTTTCTTCCCTTTGGATTTTGCTTGCTTGTCTTCCTAAAATTGCCTGCTAAAGGCACAGGAGCCAAGTGACTTCTTTACCTCCTGTTTTGTTTTTTTCTTTTTTGCTATTTCACATAAATACATTTCTCTGTCCCTAGAAAACAAAAGCAACATAGCACCAACCCCCCAGCACAGCAGGATGATTTTGAAGTGCTGGCAGAAAGTCCTAAGAGATTAACATGAAAAGAAACTCCTGTCTTGCAAACATTTGCTGGTGAACCCTGTCATCCAGCAATGCACCCCCAGCGCTGAGGATTCTGATCTCTTGGTCAAAAACTATGCAGGAGTTTTGCTCCCAATTTTTCTCCTGCTCAACCTAGACCCAAATTCCTTTCTTTCTGTCCATCTGGTCTCCTCATTTAACTTGGCTAAGCACAGCTTGACAACTCTCCCCCACTGCGATGGCACAAAAGGAAGCAAGGGAGACCTGGAATCAGCTTGATACAGTCTCAGACTTCGATTCCATGCTACTTAAGGTGAAATAAACCATCAAAGTGATGTATTAGGGAACTATGTGCAGCAAAGCCATGTTCATTCAAAACTAAAGGCGGGGAAGAAATGGATTTAGAATAAATAGTTCTGGTGCTTTGGGAAGAAATGACTGGAAATTCTATCCCACTGCGCCTTCAAAATAATAATTGCCAGCGGCATTTGCGTTAATCTTCACAGACAACAGAGTGCTTTTACAAATGGGAGGACATCAAAGAGTAGTATAACGCTAATTTTTACTTGCCTCTCTCTATTTTCAAAGCCCTTTTACATTGGATACCTCGATTCATCCTCTCCTAAATTTTGGAAGATGGATAAAGCAAGGTTTATTCAATCAATTATTCATCTATTCAACTCATGTTTCTTGGATGCCTACAGTAGATGCCTGGCACTATTCTAGGTCTGGAAGACACAAAGCATCGGCTAAAACAGATGTAGTTCTGCTGTAATAGAAGAAGACCAAAAGCAAGTATGAACAAACATAAAATATATCAGATGGGATAGGAGGGGAGAAAAGCAGAAAACAAAAGTAAGGCAAGGTAAGGGGAATTGAGCAGCACTGGTGAGGTCTACGTTTTCTCCAGGGAAGTCTCTGAAGAGGGGGTATGAGCATAACCTAAGGAACTGAGGGCTAAGATGAGCACATGCCCAGGGGAAGAGGCTTGCATGGACTCAGAGGAAATACTTAAGCAGGAATGTGCCTGACTTGTCAGAAAACCAGCAAGGAGGCCGGTGTGGTTGCAGAAGAGTGAGCAACGAGATAAGAGCGACAAGACGTGTACGGCCCTGTTGGATGCTGCAAAAGCTTGGGCTTCTAGCCTGAGCAAGTGGGAAGTCTCTCCACAATTTTAAACAGAGTAATATGATCTGACTTACATTTCAGAAGAGTTACTCTGTCTGAAGCTGTACACTACCCCCAGAATCCATTCCCTCTTTCTTGCATAAGAGTGGAAAACACAGATTTCTAGCAGCCCACGTGTCATTCCAGAATGAAGACTAAATTTCTCAGCTCCCACTGCAGGTGGGGATAGCCACGTGACCAAGTCTGTGGGTGACATGTGGACGTATGGTGTGGTGCTTCAAAAATTTATGCCCAAAGAGAGGCAGTTTGTACCTTTGGATCCTTTCCTTTTTTCCCCTGTTCTTCACCCTCTGCCTGGAATGTGCATGTGATGGCTGGAGCTCTAGGTACAACCCTGGACTGTGAGGACAAGGGCCACCACTCCCGATGGGATAGTGGTGACTTGGAAGAAGCTTATGTCCCCAAGGACTTTAAGAAGCAGATTCATACCTGCCCATGCAGGCCACCTCCAAACCTTTATTTTGTGTCTTTCTGGCAGTTGAGCCTTGTCCTAAATGGTAAAATATTTCCAGTTGCTTTGTGGAGAATAAACTGTTTTGACAAGGGCAAAAACAAGAATAATCTCCTTTCCTGAGTGAGAACTCTGAGGCTTGAAGAGGTTAAGTAAAGAACACTGGATTAGGGTTAAAAGCACTGGCTTTTAAAGTCAACAGACCCGCCTGTATTTAAATCCTGTCTCCAACACTCTGTATCTTTTGTAACCCTGGACACATTCCTTGGCTTCGCTAAGCCTCAATTTCTTCATCCGTAGTATGGGGATGTTAATGATGTCTACCTCAGATTATTATTGTGTGTGAGGCTTACATAAAATAAATGATGTGAAAAGACTTAACATGGCCGGGCACTGAGCTGGACTCCTCACCTGCGGGTTCCAGGTCCCTCCTCCTCGCTACCTTCCTGCACCTCCCGCGCATGCCCAGGAAAGTGCAGTCCTTCCAAGATTAGTGTCCATTATGCACAATTAAGAGGAAATGCTTTGTCAGTAAGGGAGGAAGGGGAGGAGAGAGAGAGGAGAAAAAGAAGCATTGGTGCACGGATGTGATGGACTTTCGGGCTCTCAGATGCTCTTGGTTCCCAGGAGGAAATGGCACTGGTGGCGCTGGAGGTGCAGAAAGATCTAAGGAAAGGAAGCCTGCAGTTCAGCCTTCAGCCCAGGCTCCGGTGACATTTTCAGTGCTCCAAGCGGTTCCCTTTCTGAGCACCTTCTTCTCTGTCCCCTTCTCTCTCTCCTCGCCTCCTTCCTCTTCCAAAATACAAATAGGAATAGCGGAAAGCTTGGTAAATCCTCTGGCTCTCCGGCTGTTTTTCCTCAGAGTGACTGAATTTTTCACTGGCCCAGCCCAGCAGGGGCAGGATGTTTGGAAACTGCGTGGAGAGCAATCTCTGTGTGTTTTTTCATCTGAGTACTGGACTTTGGAATGCAAGGCAGCAATTACATGTTTCCTTTTTGGTAGCAGATTCTCTTCCTAATTATGTTTTGCTCAGACTAATATTAAAATGAATTGGCTTCCTCTGACAACAATACGCGTAATAATAACAGGAAATGGCCCCGAATCACACAATAATAAAAATAGAGCTTGAGGGGAAGCAACGAGACTTTTGAGAACATTTTGCTGCTATAGTTTTCCATCCCATCCCATCCCATCTCATCTTGTCTGTCTATCCATCTACTCATGGATCCAGAACACTATTAATTGATTCAGAAAACTGTTTATAACTAGTGAAACGAATGGGGAGCCTGAAAAATTCAACTTTTCTTCTTATATTAGAAGTTTCTGAAACATTAAATACCCCAAATTAGAAAGAAGAGAGGCATGTCAGTTTTTGTATAAAGACCTACCTATACTGTGCCTCATAAGGCTCTTTGTAAGAAAGGTTGAATGGAAATAACACACTTCCATTAATTACAGTCTACACTGCAGTCTCTGATAAGTCCGGCAGACCAAGCAACCTGGCTAGATTTGCCTCAGCTAGCGAGGGCCCAACTTATTGACCACGAAAATTTCTTTTTCTCTTTTTATGACTACTTCTGAATTCTGGAATGGGGATTACAGAATACAAATTTTTCAAGGTTTTGGTTCTCAAGGGAATGTTCTACTTGTGTTCTGAATGCCACTTCCTAGGGATTTAGTCTTAATTTAATGGTCCTTAATTCTGTTAACTGATTGTTTAGGCCTCCATAAAGAGGCTATTCTCTTAACAATAATGTATTCTGCTCACCGATATACTTAATTCAACCAGAAATTTGGCAGGTAAACTGTCTTTGCCTTTGCAAGATGATAATCATCAAGTCGACCTTACCTGAACAGGTACACATTTGGAAGGCGGGAAAGGGGACACCTACGCTCCGATGCACTTTCTTCCCTTCCCTCCCTGCACAGGAAGCCCTTGGTCTCAATTCCACCACAGGCAGAACCTCAGGCCAGTTCACTTCACACCACACACAGCTCCTCTTTGTCAAAGAGAGAGAGAAGAACCAGTGACAATCCCTTCACTCACCTGCATCTGGAGAAGGGAGGACCCACTGTAAATCCACCTAGGACTCAGTGAATGGATGGGTAACAAACCTCATCTATTTGTGTATTAAATGAGATGACAGGAGGCAAGGCCTAGGTCAGAGTTCAGGGCAAACCAGTCTGAGCATACTTACTCAGGAGGCCCAAGTTTATCCAAGAGACTTGGTACTCACCAAGCAACAATCATGAGCATGTTTGACTCAGGATGGTTGCCAAGAGGGATCACGCACAGTAACAAAGCCCAGCTAAGTCCAGGGTCAGCCTGGAGAAACAAAGGCTTTTTATTAGGTGTGACATCTGTTCTGATCTCTGCTGCCAATAAGGTTGTCTTTAGACCTGGCCAACACTATTGATAGCAGAGGTGCCACTGAGAGGGGACATTAACACCTTCGCCACTAACTGTAAATCAGGGGCCACTCTGGTTGCTTGAAAGCATCTGCGAAAACATCTCTGTCTGGATTTCCAGCTCAGGCTTCTCTCTATCCCCCTGCTCCTGGAGTTATGCACATCTGGAGTGGCTGTCTAAGTACCCAGGTACCATGGGATCAGTGAGAGCTTCCAGGGCTAAGGTAGTGAGCTGCATGGAAAGTTTGATACCAAAACGTTTATGTTTTTTTTTCTCTCTCTCTTTTTCTTTTGTACCATAGTTTTTCTTAATTTTTTTGGAATATTGTTGACTTACAAAAGTTGTGTACATTTATATGTATCAATTTCTTTTCAGATTATTTTCCCATATAGGTTATTAAACATTACTGAGTAAATGTCCCTGTGATATACATTAGGTCCTCGTTATTCATCAATTTTATATACAGTAGTGTGTATATATCAATCCCAACTCCCTAAATTATTCTTCATTCCACCACATTTCCTCTTTGGCAAACAAAATCTTCCTTTGGTAAACCAAAACAAAACTTTGGTTTCAAAATCTTTGAGTCTGTTTCTGTTTTCTAAGTTCTATTGTATTATTTTCATTAGATTCCACTATTGGTGATCTCATATAATATTCATCTTTCTCTCTCTGATTTACTTCACTTCGTATGGCAATTTCTAGCTCCACCGTGTTGCTGCCACTGGCATTATTTCATAAGGTTGTAGGGTAAAAAATTAATACACAGAAATAGCTCATATTTCTATACACTAACAACAAAGATCAGAAAGAGAAATTAAGGAAACAGTCCCATTTACCATTGCATCAAAAAAAATAAAATACCTAGGAATAAACCTACCTAAAAAGGCAAAAGACCTGTACTCTAAAGACTATAAAACACAGATGAAAGAAATCTAACAAGACACAAACAGAGGGAAAGATATACCATGCTTTTGAATTGGAAGAATCAATATTCTCAAAATGACTATACTACCCAGGCAATCTACAGAGTCAAGGAAATCCCTGTGAAATTACCAGTGGCATTTTTCACAGAACTAGAACAAAATACTTTAAAACTGGTAATGGAAACACAAAAAAGACTTTAAACAGCCAAAGCAATCTTGAAAAAGAAAAACAGCTGGAAGAATCAGGCTTCCTGACTTCAGATCATGGCTACAGTCATCAAAACAGTATGGTACTGGCACGAGAAACAGAAATATAGATCAGTGGAACAAAACAGAAAGACCAGCCCACACACACATGGTCAATTAATTTACAACAGAGGAGGCAAGAATATACAATGGAGAAAAGAGAGTCTCTTCAAAAAGTGGTGCTGGGAAAACTGGACAGCTACATGTAAAAGAATGAAATTAGAACTCTCTCTAACACCATACACAAAAATAAACTCAAAACGGATTAAAGACCTAAATGTAAGACTGGATACTGTAAAACTCCTAGAGGAAAACATAGGCAGAACACTCTGACATACATCGTGGCAATTTTGGATCTACCTCCTAGAGTAATGAAAATATGTTCCTTTCTTTTTAAAATAATATACACATTGAGCTGAAAATTTGGAAAACTACAGATAATCAAATGAAAGGGAATAAAGATCACCCAGGATGTTACCATCCTAATACCTCTCTTTCTAATCTTTCTTCTCTGCATTTGCTTTTCATTTCTACAGAGTTGAAATTATGCTGTTCCTGGAAAAAAAAGGGGGGGTATTAAAAAAGGATGTAAAAGTCTTTTATTCCATTCCAATCACACTGGCCGCCTGAGATTCTCCAAACACCTAAGGCATGTTTGTACCTCATGGCCTTTGTACTTGCTGTTTCCTCTTTATAGAATGTTCTTCCTCTGGATACTCTGATGACTAGTTCCCTCACCTTCTTCAGTTCACTGCTCAAATATCACCTCCTCCAGGAAGATTTCCTGACCACACAGGCTGAAATAATTGCTTCTCTCTGTCATTCTTCTATTCCCTTGCTCTGCTTTCTTCTCCTTCAATGCACTACACTACCTGATGCCTGTATTATAAAGTTGTTTACTATGGGTGCTCTATACTGTTATTTAAACTCGCAGAAGACAGCTTCTGTGGTCAGAAAGTCTTCCTGGAGGAGGTGACATCTGAGCAGTGAACTGAAGAAGGTGAGGAAACTACTCATCAGAGAATCTGGAGGAAGAACATTGTTTTATTCACCACTGAATTCCCACAACCTAGAACAATGCCTGCCCATAATAGGTGCTCAGTACATATTTGTTAAATGAGTGAATGAATATTTTTTGGTAACTTGCATTTCTCCCCTTCAACAATATTGTACAGAGCCCTCAGGGTCACTAAATATTCTTCTGCATACCGTTTTTGAAGTCTATATCATATTCCACGCTATGGCTCTCTTATAATAGGTTTATCCAACCCCATGGTTGAGCATTTAAGGTTAAGTGTTTCTCCTACCCCCACCCCCCACCCCCATTTTTAAGCATATGTTGGGCACTGAAAGTTTTAAATGATTTATATATGCTGGGCAAAATTTGATCTTGAAAACTCAGTTGGAGGCTCAAACTGGGGGAACTAGTCATTAGCAAGCCCTTGACCAAACCAGGAATTTAAATTCCTCTGATGGAAAAGGTAGAGAAGTTGAGGACACCTGCCTTACCAGCCGGATGGGCCACTTCGGCCTTGGAGGTCAGTGACTGACAGCCAGCTCACTGTGGTTTTACACAGGTCCTTAGGGCTTACAGAAAACAGGAAAGTACATTGAGGATGGGGGGTCATGGGCTGAACTGAATCCCCCTGAAATTCGTATGTTGAAGCCCTAACACTCAGCACTTCAGAAAGTGACCATCTTTGTAGATACGGTCTCTACAGAGGTGATTAAGATAAAAAGAGCTCATGAGGGTGGGCCCTAAGCCAGTCAGACTGGTGTCCTTATAGGAAGAGGAGATTTGGACACAAAAAGAAACACCAGAGATATACACAGGGGGAAAACCACGTGAGGACACAGGGTGAAGGACACTGCTGAAGAAACCAAACCTGCCAAAAGCAAGCTGGACCTGAAACTTCTAGCCTCTCCAACAGTAAGAAAATAAAATAAGTTTCTGCTGGTTAAGCCACCCAGTAGTCTATAGTATTTTGTTATGGCAGCCCTGGAAATAAACACAATAGGTAAGTGCAGTGATGTTACAGTGCCCCTTAAACGGTATTTGGGGCTTCCTAATATACTTTGTAGTACATATCAAAGGCCAAAATTTTATACATAAACATGTCTGAAATTAAAATAGAAGGCATTTAGGTATATATGAATCAACAGTCAAATATCATCTTTGTAATTTTTTTCTTGAGTGTTTCATCTTTAAAAAAAAAAATTAAACCACAAAAATTACAGAGTTCCCTTCACATGGCTCAGTGAAAATGAACCTGACTAGTATCCATGAGGATGCGGGTTCAATCCCTGGCCTTGCCCAGTGGGTTAAGAATCCGTTGTTGCCATGAGCTGTGGCACAGGCTGCAGATGCGGCTCAGATCTGGTGTTGTTGTGGCTGGGGTGTAAGCCGCCAGCTGTAGCTCTGATTCGACCCCTAGCCTGGGAACTTCCATATGCTGCTTGTGGCCCTAAAAAGAAAAAAAAAAAGAAAAAGAAAAATTAATGATAGGTCTCAGAGCAATCGATCTGAATTTCAAAGGACTGGTCACTTCTCCCCCTTTAAGGATATAAATCCTCTATTCTGTATCCACCTATTTAAACTTTAATTAATCCGACTAATATTAGCAAGCACTTAGTATGGGCCAGTTCCTGGGGATCTGACAGTGAGTGAGAAAGCTGCCTCCCTGCTAGCATGACACATAATCCATTGAGGGAAAGAGTTAAAACAACAACAATTACAACAGGACACCTCCTACTGACAGAGGAAGGCTTCATCTCCCAAATCAGAGACAGGTAAACTTTTTCTGTGACAGGCCAGAAAGTAGATAGCTCAGTTTTGCGGGTCACATGGTCTCTATCTTACCTACTCCATTCCTAGAGTGAAAGCAGCCCTTAACACTAGCTAATCAGTGAGCAGAGCTGTGCTCCAATAAAACTTCATTTATAAAAAGAGGATGCACGCCAGATTTGACCCGGAGGCCAGGGTTTTCCCACGCCTACCCTACGTTCCACACTGGACGATGGCTTGACCGCTTTTTCAGGCCAGCACAGAACATCCACGCGTCAATGTCCTGTCAGGTGAGGGGTGCCCACTAAAGTGTGGGTAGATCTCGGCTTTGCATAAAGAGAACAAGTGATCCTGTGTGATCTGTCTGAGACCCCTAAATACACAGAACATGAAATCACATATTCCCGATGGCTCTGCTGAAAAGACAAAGTCTTGTCACCCAAATTTATGGTGCAGTCCCCTCCCTTTCCCCCATCTCTTCAGAACACGGGGCCCCACCCTTTCGTACAATTCCCGCCAGCAATGCCTGGCGGTCATACCTAATGTTTGGGGCCGGGCTGGCAGCCTCTGAGTATTGCTGCCCTCCACTAGAGCTTATTCCTGCTTCCTCTCCAAGTTTCCAGAGCCTTCCCTCTCAAAACAGTCCTTCTCAGAAACCGTGGTCTGCGGCCTAAACTGCATGTAACCACACCCTGAGGTACAACTTCCAGGCCACATTAAAACATGGGTGTGCCCGATTTCCAGAAATTCCTAGGGAGGGTTGAGCCACCTGTGTACAGATGTGGCACAAGGCCTTTAATTTTATAATTATAGGCTCTCTGAAACCCTCACATTCTGGAATAAAAAAGAACAAAGTTCAGAATCACAGGGAGCTGGGTTATGATCATGAGTGAACTTATGAACATCTTTTCACAGAAAAAGCTTCCAAACTAGAAGTAAGGACAAGGTGTAGAACTGTGGAGGACTATGTAAAGAGCCTCTAAGCCAAAGTCAACCAGTATTTATCCCCTACTTGCTATGAGGCAGGCACTGTTCTAGGTACCAAATGAGGGGGAAAAAAATCACTGCCCTCGTGGAGATTATAGTCTGTATTCAGAAAAGCTTCCCAGCAGAGGAGACATTCGAGCTAGGAGGGGCTCCGTTTTGCACAAACTCACGTGACCACCATTCTCATTCTCACCACAGCCTGTATCAGTGGCGCCCCTGGAGATGTGAAGTAGACACACGCATCGCACATGGAGGCCACGACCTGGGTCTCAAAGGACGAGGACAAACAGGTTCAGATGGGGAGGAGGGCAGTCCAGGCAGAGAGAAAGTGTGTGTGTAAAGGTATCGACAAACATTTATTTAGTGCTTACGCCATACCGGACTCTAAGCATTTGGGGCTACTAAGAGGTAAATTCTTGTGACCTGCATTATAGAGCCACATCACTCCTTCAATCACAGAATTTTTAAAAAATAGTTACTGAGCTGGATCACTTGCTATGATCCAGGCTCTGCCTCTAAATCCATGGGAATGTAGCCGTGAACAAATCAAAAATGGTGCCCAACCTCGTGAAATTCATGGTCCAAAGACATGCTGAATAATCACACGAAGGATGAGCATTTTATAAGTAAGGTGCTGGGTCTTAGGCATGCTTATACCTGGGAGAACAGACCTAGTCCAGGTAGTTTAGAGACTTCTGTGATGGGACAGATGTGACTGTCCTCTCGCTCATCCTGGTATTAGGTCTCCATGGCAATGGGGTGGGAGGGTGCATTCTGTGCACAATGACCTATTTCTTTAAGTGACACTATGGGCACCAGAATAAGAATTACTGTACATTAAGGAAACAGATTTAAGAAGAGCAGTGGTCCACGACTTCACCCCCAAACAGACAAACATAGACCATTCCACAGTTTGGCTTCTTCTCTTAGAAACATGCCACAAACAACCTCAGTAAGGAGGGGAGAAGTGGTTCATTAATAAACTTAGGAACTGGAGAGAGGATGTGATGTGATAAGGCAAAAATTACGGACTGGGGCTGATTTTTGAGGTTAGACTTCTCTGAAGATGTCTGACATATGATCCAATACCCAGCCGGATGCACCACATTTTATTTATCTGGGCAAATTAACCTCAAAGTGCACATCCCTCAGGAGGCCTGGGGAAGATGTTCTACACTCAACACAAATCAGCAACAGCGGCTTGAGTTCAGAGCAAAATCCCAAGCATCTTAGAGCAGTGCTCAAACCTCCGCACATACTAGAAAGGCCAGGAGGGTCCACACAGGTTGCTGGACCCCATCCCTAGAGCTCCTGAATCCGAAAGTCAGGAGTGGAGGCCGACAGTTTGCATTTCTTATGAGTTGCAAGTTGGTGCTGATACTGCTGGACCACCTTTTCATAACCACTCTTCCTGCACATACTGTGAGACTTTTCAGGCTCTGGCTCCAAGTCTTCTTATCCACAGTTGAATTTCCCATCATGCGCCAGACCAGCCCAGAAAACAGGTATTTTTCTACATGCTCAGAACATAAATGAGGTATCCTCTAAATATTTGTTCATTCTATTCCCTTCAGCCTTAGCATAAATACCGCTTTCTCCGTCAAGCTTATTCTGGTCTCTAAACCTCAGAATTAAAATTTTAATCTGATCTGGTGTTCTGTGCACTATTCTCTGCTCTCTGTGGTTGATAATGATGATCTCCCTAAATGATACCATGTTATTCAGATGTTCATTCAATAAACTTGTGTAAGCTACCAACTGGGGGCACAGGCATGGGCCCGGCGGGGTACGGTGGCGGCGGGTGGGGGGTAAGATTGTCATGGGAAAAGAGGTAACCTCTACACCTCCCAGGAGCTTATTTTACAGGGAGAAAGACAAGTAAATGATCAATACAGAGCGATCAGTTAAAAGTTGGTAAAGGGAGCACTTGGGAAAAACACTCAATACAGCGTTGACTGGTTCAGAAAAGACTTTCCAGAAGAAATGATTCCTCTCTGACATGCGAAGCATGAGTGGGATTTAACGACACTCATGAAAGTGAAGAAGGAGAAAAGCGGGGAAACAGAAAGCCTGGCCCAGGCCAGAGATGAGCGAGGGCGTAGGATGGAAGAGCCAAATCTGAGGAGAGGAGGGATGAGAGAGGAAGCTGGGGGAAGCCTGGGGCTGGTTTGTGAAGATCCTTAAATATCATGGGTAGCAGTTTTGATCCAATCAAGAGGCAGACACCACATGGCAGGTTAAACAGGGGAAATAAGAGGCCCATGGGTTAATAACTGAAAGACCACATCAGAAAATTTTAAATGAACAATCACTTTCTCTTCTCAACACATGGCCAAGAAGCAAAAAGAGCTCTTTTCACAAATAATTATTTTTTTAAGTTTCTATAGAATCTTCTATACATAATAGCAAAAACACCACCACCACACTTAGCACAGAATTTCGTGCATATATTCTACGTAAAACCATATTCCAGATTCAGAATTGGGCAAAGAGCGACTAGATGTTCCTCAGGCCAAGCCTCAAGGAAATCCATCCAACATTCCCAACTGCAATGAAACCCCAAATCTAAAAAAGGCAATCTGGGCAGTGCCCGTGATGGTTTTATTCTGGAAGTTTCTGTACAGATGCGGTCGGGTCCTCCCAGTGCTCATGGAGTGATGAGTCACAGAAAACAAGGGAGCGTCCAGTATTCCAGACGGCTGCCCACACGATGCATTCATACGTGATACTTCAGACCCTTCACAGTAAACATATATTCCATTTAGACATACATGTATGCATGTGTACGTGGAAGGTTTCGTGGAACCGTAAGTAACCTCTCACTGCATATGTTCTAAAGGCTTAAAAGAAAACACAAATTAACTCTATTTTGTCCCTTCACGATCCCTGTTTTGTCATCATAGGAATCTAGCAATTTAAAAAAAAAAGAAAATGAGATCAGAGACTTCAGCATGTAGTTTGGTTCCCTTATCTAGAAGCCAAGGAGAAGGGAAAATAAAAGAGAAGGAAACTAGAGGGTTGCGAGAGGAGGGAATTAGTAAAATGCTTATGGTTAGAACCATTCAAATTTCTCTAGGACCTTTTTTTCTGTTTGAAAGATGACTCTGACAACACCTCCTTTTGCACCCTGGGTTCTCCTCCAGCCTCCCACTGGCTATTCTCATCTCCCTATCCTGCACGCTCGCCCTAGACGTGTCATAGCCTAAAGTCCCAGTGCTGTCTTGGCACTTAATACCCTCCCTTCTGCACCTTGTCAAACACGCAGAGGCTTCAACTACCAAGTATGAATTCCCAGGTCTCCAACACCAATTCCATATTCTCAGTGGCCCGTTTATTGTTACGGTGCTAGTCTTTTACTGCCTCTCAGTTAAAGCTAATTCAGCCGCATCCTTTGCAAGGTGACTCTGCAGGACGTCCCCTTAGAGTGGGTAGAGTGCATTTCCCCACCACTTTGAAGTTAGGCTCTGCCACGTGAGCTGATTTGGCCAATGCGGTGTCAGTGGTCATAAACAAGAAGTCTTCACTGAGCTTGCATGACTTGGCTTGACCTCCTGTGCTTCTGCCACCGCTAGAAGAAGAGTACACCTTATGTGGCCACTGGCCTCAGAATGAGCAAGTCTGTTGGAGCAGACTTGAACCTCTCCTGGAGCCTGAGTCCGGTGGGGCTGGAGGGAGAGATTACACAGGTGTGTAAGAGAACTTTCAGCAGCGATAGACATGTTCTTTATCTTGATTCTGGTGTCGGTTTCACAGATGTATCCGTAAGTCCAAACTCAAACTTGACAGTTTAAATATTTGCAGTTTATTATATGTCAATTACATGGCAATAAATGCTTAAAAATATGTCTCAGCTTTTGGAGTTCCCATTGTGGCTCAGTGGTTAACGAATCCGACTAGGAACCATGAGGTGGCAGGTTCGATCCCTGGCCTTGCTCAGTGGGTTAAGGATCCAGCGTTGACGTGAGCTGTGGTGAAGGTTGCAGACGCGGCTCGGATCCCGCGTTGCTGTGGCTGTGGCGAAGGCCGGCGGCTACAGCTCCTGTTAGACCCCTAGCCTGGGAACCTCCACACCCCGCAGGTGCGTCCCTAGATAAGGCAAAAAGACAAAAAAAAAAAGGTCTCAGTTTTTAAATGATCAGCTCTTATAAAAATTGCATAACTAAGCTTTTGTCCTATTAACGAGGGATTCGTTGGCAGTGTTTCTTCATCGGTGATACGTTTCACATTCAGTTGGTTTCCTTTTATTATTTCCCTTTCAAAATTAGAATATTCTAAATAAATGTTGGCACTTATCGACTTGGAGATGTCCCCATGGTATACTTCTGAATGATGAAAAGCAAGGTGCAAAGTCAAATACATAGTAAAACGCTACCCCTTTGCCAATAAAAAGTATGAGCAGGAAAAGAACATACGCGTGTTTAGTCACATATTAGTTTACACTTTGGTTTGAGCGCACAGGAAGGCGGCTGGGGCCGGCAGCGGGCACTGAGTCGTGTCAGGGTATCTAGTTAATAAGGTTATCTCATCCAAAAGTTGAAAGCTGTCTTTTTCAACTTGGGAGACCTTTATTGGTCGGTGAATTCCTAATGCGCCCATTTTGTTGCTTTCTCCTCTCCAAAGCATTTCTTCATGGTACGTTGGAACATTTGGATGTGGTTTTAAAACATGCTCAGTAATATATCATCAGTGATTATCTTCAGTAAGTGAAGGAAATTATCAGGCACTAGGAATGAATCAAACCCCCAGCAATGCAAGTGTCTGCACCAGTTTGGTTTCCTTAAGATATCCTAATATCCTTGATATTAAAATTCATGGCATTTGAGAACTAACATGGAGTTTCTGTTGTTGAGAGAGAGCCCACTTGAGCAAGCCACTTGAAATGATATTTTTAAAAGGGTATTTTAGTGTCATGGAAAAATGTGTTTTTTTTCCCTTATCCTTTATTTTGAAAAAAAAAAAAAAAAGGGAAAGCACATTTCCCGTCCAGAGCCAGCATATTCTAGTGCCAAAAAGCAGAATGTGAACTGCTCTGCTAATTAACAAAAACCCAGAAAAGACATATACTCATTAGATGTGGTTTGCTAGGACTTGGAATTGTCTCCATTTCTTTCAGCTCTGACTCAGGAACGGGTGGTACAGCACCAGAGCCGCGTTGCTGCACAACTTTGGCGGGTAACCCTGCCGCTGCCTTCCTGGAGCACCGTCCGTCCTGTTCCTGGGACTAGTTTCTGCCTGTTCCCTTTGAGTCAGGCAGCGTGTGAACCTGCACTGGGGGCGAGCTCTCGTCTCTACATAGCAGCACCATCATTCCTGATTCTAGGCACCGTTGGCAGCCTGCTTGTGAATCACAAAATAACTGTTAACTGCATGGAAAATGTCTTCTCCTATGGCAGGGACTTGAGCAATTAAATAGAACAAGATGTTGTCTGGCACTTTCCCCCGACGTGTGTCCTGCAAAAGGCTAAGAGTTGATTCATACTCGGAGTATCAACAGTCCTCCAACAGAAAAGCAACAGCAACCTCTCTCCGTGGTGCACGACCACGAGTGAGAAATCCAAAAGTGTCGCTGGATGAGGGATTCTTGCCAAAGCCTCGTTCTGATTTCTTCCAGGGCATATTTTTTAACTTAAAGCCAGTCTTAAATGGTCTTGGCCACAGTGTAGTTAAGATGTTTTGCTTCAAGGAGTATGAATTTGGATGATACTTCAAGAGCTTTGGTCTCTTCACTGCCTTAACTAATTCGCCAGTTTTGTATTGGAAAAAGAATTATTTTGTCCTGGTTCTGGAGAAACTCGAGTGCTTAAGAGTTATACCACTAGGATTTGTTTAAAAATGAAATGAGAACGTGGTTGGCTTTATGTTCCGACTCTACAAATTTTCCAAATAGATAATGCGCCGCGTGCTGGAGAGTAATACAATCTAAACTTCCTACAGTCATTCCTTCCCTCATGCATTCATCTTGAAAGTCAGGAGTCTTTAGATGTAATTTGCTCAGAGCAAAATGTACCCTCCAATATTCATTTTGATGCTTCCTGTGCACACACAGATAGGAGAGAGGCTGTCAAAAACATGTCACATTAGCTCATGTTCACATTTTGTCCCACCGCACACATATTCACATACATATTGAGTCCTAGTCCTTGTTGATAACATTATTTTGAGTGGCAGTAACTACACATCTGTTTTCTTTCCCCTCCTTTTTTTTTTTTTTGTCTTTTTAGGGCCGCACCAGCAGCATATGGAAGTTCCCAGGCTAGGGGCCCAGTTGGAGCTGTAGCTGCCGGCCTTTGCCACAGCCACAGCAACACGGCCTTGTCTGAGACCTACACTAGAGCTCACGGCAACGCCGAATCCTTAACTCAGTTGAGCGAGGCCAGGGATTGAACCCACATCCTCATGGATACTAGTCAGGCTCGTTAACCACCGAGCCACGACAGGAACTCCAGCATACCTGTTTTCATCACTAACTTTATGCTCAGCAAATCACTTTTGAACCTCTGATCTCTTTACAAGAACTGTAGATATAAAGCCCATAATAATGATGGAAAAGGAGAATTTCAGTAAATGTAAACAGTCACACCCAAATGAAGTAAAAAAAAAAAAAAACTCTAGTCAAGTGACCATTAGTAAAACGGAATTTCTGTGAATAAAACATAACGGAATTTCTGTGAATAACCACAATTATTTTTACATTTCAAATTTGTAAAAAAATACAGATCTAGGTGCTATTTTTTTCCCTCAGAAACTATCAAGTCACTTCTAACTGCCCACAAGATAGCGCCTCAACAAACATGGCCCTGAAAGGTCTAACTTCATGCTGAATAAGTGAATAAATGACCTGAATCGAGTGATGTGGAGAAACAAGTTGCCAAGTAAATTCATGTCATATTCCCAATGAATAAACTCAACCTCTCTCCCTACCAAAGGCAAGAATTTTCTAACCAAAGAGGGAGGAGTCCCTTGCAAACTGATAAAAGAGCCAACATGTACCACTAGAGAACTGCCTGTACGGATACAAATGTGAAACATGGGGAACTCCTTATCCTGGGCTTCCTATTTAGAGGGGTTTTAAGAGGCTCTTCTGAATCATTCTTAAAGGTCGAGTAAAACAGCAAAAAGAATGGCTAACTCAGGCAGGAATACATACATCCTTCTTACTTTAAGTGACTGATGACGATCCCCATGAATTCTCTATGTCAGGCCGCAAAATCTAGATGGGCTTTCGAGCAGCAATGCAGGGCCCTTTCAAATGCATGAATTCTATTTGTGGACTCTCAGGTTTCTTCCATATCTCTGGGTTTTTTCCTTTTAATCTAATTACAGTTTGCAAAATGCCGACTTACACTTTTTATTAGCAGCACTATGACTGTGACTATTTGGGAGAGACATCTGGCAAATATAGGTATTTATACCTAATTTCACAATCGAGTGCATTCTATCTGACTCAGGATTTCACTGTCGCCACTCTGCAAGATCTGACCACAACCCAAGGGAGGCATTTACTTATGTTTCATCACCAAATGTCAAGTGTCCTCAGGTTGCCCCTGAAGCAGCTTCCTAGGTCTTAACTTTAGAAGATTCAGAGTGGCATTCTTCTGGAATGATGTCACCTGCAAAAAGCAGAAAACTGGATTCACTGTCATCTAAAAAAGTAGAAGCCCGTTTTCCTGACATGACACAGGTAGGTGGTGGCTGAGGCTGGTTCAGTGGGTCCGCAATGCTGGGGTCGACTGCCCTCTTGGCCTCAAGACTACAACATGTCTGCTGTCCTTCCGATCAAACAGCACATTTAATAAGGAATGAAAGCAGATGAGAAATGGGGGAATGCCAGTTGCATGTGTCCCTTTTTAAAAGAAATCAAGAGCTTTCCCAAGCCTCTCTTTGCTGATTTCCCCTTCTAACTCTTTGCCCCAAACTGGGTCACAGGCCCAGCCTGGATGTAAACGATGCTGGGAAATGAAATGATTTGATTTTCAGTCTCAGGAGAGGAAGGTCAGGGAGAAGCTGCCTGGGAATGGATGTCTGAAGAGTCAAACTGCAATATCTACCATGATGTCGACATGCCATCATTACGCTGTTCTAAGAACAGGAGAAAGGAAAGGCAAGGGCAGGAGAGGAGAGGAAAGGAGAGCAAAGAAGGGGAAGGGGGAGAAGGAAAGGAGGATAAAGAAAAGATGGGCTGAAGTTTAGTCTCAGCCCTGCCACTTCCTAGCTACGGGAAGACTAGGTCTTTAGGAAAGTCACTTAATGTAGCTATACCTAAGTTTTCTCGTCTGGGAAGCAAAGACAGTAATAATAACTATCGCATAGAGAAGTTGTGAAAATAAAGTAGGATTGATGCAAAGAGCTAAGCCCAACACCTGGCACATAGTAATCACTCAAGGCCACTACCACCACCCCACTGCTATTACTACTACTAATAATAAAACAACAATAATAACAATATTGATAATTACTATTACTATATATGAAAATATTTCCTCTTAGATAAGGCACTCCATAAATAATCCCATTTACAGAACTTTCTAAATTCCCTCCCATCTCTTCCCTTTTAATCATTTGGTGACAGGATATTATTGCAAACATTTAAAGAATTGTCTATAGCCCTGGGGTTTCATTCATTCACTTGATCAGCAATGATTTATTGAACACCTGCCCTGTGTCAAGCATTTTGTAGGATACTGAGGATGTGTTGGCAATCATAACATGTGCAATCTAATTGGTGAGACAGACATTAAATAAAAATTCATAAACATGAAAGCGTAATGAAAACCATAGTCAATTATAAACTCTTAAAAGGGTTTTTCTCCTTTTAAGAACATTAAAGCTTTTAAAAAGTCTAGAAGTTGAGTAATTTTCAGACATCTGTAAAAGTCACTCCAAAACTCTGAAACAACTCGAAACTCTCTGCCTGCTTTTGCATTAAGGGCATTTGGAAAATTAATTCCTATACCTTGTTAGGAATGTATTTCTTTGTATGAGGACTATATTTCCTGCAACTGAAAATTAATGTAAGATGTTGGCTGCCCTAGAATGGAACAACCAACTGTATGAAATCATTTTGTGGTTTGATACTTCATTATTAGCAGGAGGAGTCCCCACCCCCTCATCTGCCCCCTCCCCAACCTATGCCACTGCAAATAGCAATTAGTTCAAGTAAAAAAAAAGGATTACAGCCAGGTGCACTGTTTGAAGTTCGGGGGCTTTTTTCTCCTTTAGTTGGGGTGGGGGTGGGAGTGCAGGGGGTGTCAGGGAGGAGAAACCTCTTTTGTTAAGTCTTTGCAGTCTGTGGGCATCAGGGTAATTCAACAGGCATCTGTGGAATCTTGGGGCATTGGGACCTTTTGTGTTTAACCATCAAGCTCTAACCTCAAGGGCGTTTGCTGTGGGTTGAAATGGGAGTTGTGAGGCTTATTCACTGATGTGCAAAATGACATGATCCTCTTAGGAGTTAGATGAGTTTCATTAGATGAAAGGCAAGGACACAGTTGAGCTTAGTGTCTCGTAAAAGGAATCCAAGAGATATTGATTAGAAATTGAATTAGCTTTTTATAAATACTTAAGTCCAGATAAAGTCTATTTGCATGATGGCTCTTTTACATCCCTAAAAAGCAGATGAACAAGTACCTGTAAACTTTTTTACTGGGTTTTATTTTGTTTTGAGAGTTCTTTAGAATTCTTGGTATAAAAACGTATGTAAGTTTGAAACTGGAACTGAATTAAAAAAAATATATGGAGAGAGTGATATTACGGAGGTTCTTCTGTTGCTCTAAAATCTCTCCAGGGTATTACCTATTACATTGGTTCCCCCAAACTCCCCAGGCAGGAAAGAATGGCCCCAAGTACTGAACCCTGAATACAAATGAAAAGTGCTCAGCACCATCCTACTACCTGTGCTCAGAGCTAACCCTGGGAGCCTCAGTCTTCTCATTAAATAGTGGAAACATCAGCAGTCCTGCCTTGGTCTCAGAGAATCTCAAAGACAAAACAGGACAGAGGAAATGCTGGCATTTCTCTAAAGCACAATACCTGTTATACAGATGCCAGAGAACAGCAGCATGTCCACTTTGGTTGGGGAGATACCAGTTAGGCCTCCTTTGGGCTAAAATCTTTTTTTTTTTTTTTTGTCTTTTTGCCTTTATCTACAGCCGCACCCGCAGCATATGGAGGTTTCCAGGCTAGGGGTCTAACAGGAGCTGTAGCCGCCGGCCTTCGCCACAGCCACAGCAACGCGGGATCCGAGCCGCGTCTGCAACCTACACCACAGCTCACGGCAACGCCGGATCCTTAACCCACTGAGCGAGGACAGGGATCGAACCGCATGGTTCCTAGTTGGATTCGTTAACCACTGAGCCATGAAGGGAACTCCTGGGATAAAATCTTCAGAGACAAGGTTTTCCTGGTTTCTGGACCAACCATAAATGCTTAGAAGATAGGAAGAACGACATAGGGAGTTCCCATTGAGGCTCAGCGGGATAAGGACCCGATGTTTCCATGACGATGCAGGTTTGACCCCTGGCCTCACTCAGGATCTGGCGTGGCCACAAGCTGTGGCATAGGCTGCACATGCAGCTCAGATCTGATGTTGCTGTGGCTATGACAGGCTGCAGCTGCAGCTCCATTTTCGACCCTGGCCCAGGAACTTCCATATGCTGTAGGTGTGTGAAAAGGTAAAAAGGAGGAATTAAAAAAAAAAAAAAGAATGACCTAAAGAAATGATAAAATGACCTAAACAAAAGATAAAATCCATAATTCCCAAGTGGATGGAAAAGCATGAATTCATTCAAAACAGAGGATCACCCTCATATTATAGCAGGAGCCAGACAGTTCATTGGTTTAACCCCAACTTTGCCACCTCAATTAATGATAATAATTGATAATAATCCCTAACTCACAGGGATATTGTTAAGGTTAATTGAAATAATTTCTGTAAAACACCTAAATGCCTTAGCAATACGTTTAGCTGCCTATGTCAGAAAATCCAAAACGAGAGCATCTTACGTGCACAAAAATTCATTTCACAGGTAAAAGATGTCAGGAGCTAGCAGACCCCAGCTGATGTGTTGGTCTCACAAAGTCATAGGGAGCTAGAAGCCTATCTTTTGGCTCTGGCATCTGGCAGATAGATGGCATCTTCTAGGTAAACTCATGGTCCAAAATGGCACCACCGCCAAGTGTCACAAATGTGGAAAATAGCTTTTCTCAAATGTCTGTCTTTTAAGAAGCCCTTCTAGCAGTTAGTTCCAACATCCCTATTCCAGACTCTTGGCTAGAACTGGGTCACAAGGCTTCTGTTAGTAAGGAAGGACAACCTGGCTGTTAGCAGGCAACTGGCAGTCTCTGCCATGGGACCGGATAGAAGCAAGCGGCCAGTTAAGGTTAGTTGTTATTGTTCTTGTTGGTGTTAGAGCTATGTCAACAAAAATGGGTCTTTAAAACGTCTTCTTATTCTTCTGGAGGACCAACAGGATAGCAGAGCTGATTTCAGGCAGCCACACATCAGCGCTCACAGGTATCTCTAATGTGTGCCGCCCTGACAAGTTATTCCCAGTAGAGAATACAGATCAGATATTTTAATGCAGCTAAAAAAATAATAAAAAGTTGTTTCAATCCTTAGAGCTATTATATAACTAGTAAACTAGTGTTTACACCTAAGCTCCATGCTTAGAGCTATTATATAACTAGTAAACTATTATATTATAAGCTCCATGCTTAGAGCTATTATATAACTAGTAAACTAGTGTTTACACCTAAGCTCCATGCTAAGCGATGAGGATATAAAAATGCAGGTCCCAGTTCTCAAAGGGCTCAGAGACAGGTGCTAGAAGCAGCCAGGAGGGCATCACGGTGCACAGAGGGCAGAGGTAAACACCAGGGATCCAGGAGACACAGGAGGAATGGCAGAGATGACCTGTCCTTGGAGGCAAAGGATGCATTCCAGGGAAGCGGCAGGTTGTACAGATCCCGGTGGGAGGGAGGAAGGGCCCCAAAGGGGAAGATGCGGCTCCCCCCAGGGACACAGACACCAGGGGGAACCATGCGGTCTCAGGGGACATGTCAGGACAATGGCTCCATACAGCTTTAAAAACCTGCAGCGCATCATTTTACATATCCTCGGTGTAAAAAACATCCATCCTTTTGAGAGTTCCTGTCGTGGTTCAGCAGTAATGAACCAAGCTAGGATCCATGAGGATGTGGGTTCAATCCCTGGCCTCGCTCAGTGGGTTAAGGATCCGGCGTTGCCGTGAGCTGTGCTGTAGGTCGCAGATGCAGCTCAGATCTGATGTTGCTGTGGCTGTGGCGTAGGCTGGCAGCTGTAGCTCCAATTCAACCCTTAGCCTGAGAACTTCCATATGCCACAGGTGCTGCCCTAAAAAGAAAAAAACATGCCCATCCTTTGAGCACTGATTTGACTTTCCAAAACAGACAGAAGTCATTGAAAGCTAAGTCACCTGAACAAGTTGGGCAATTGAGATGGGTGTTTCTATCTCAAGGCAAATATGAGGTGGGGGGCGGGGGAACAAAATAATGGGACTTAACATTCTTGTGCAATTCACAGACTGACTTACAAAACAATTCCTCCTAAAAGAACAGAAAGATTTGTACCAACAGTGGGCAGCATCTGACAGTAAGTCAATAAACAAACCCCCAAGGTGACCCCTTGGGAGGGGATAACACACTGGGATGACTTGTCTATTAAATGTCACATTACATGATGGCTGTGCTTATTTGTGGTATATGGAGTCAATAAAAAGATCACTACAGTTCAAATTCCTGGTAAATATTTCAATGCTGGAGTCAATGTAAAAATAAATTATCTCCACTCTCTCTATTAAAACTCTGTTTATTTTTCTACAGAAAATTTTTTAATGGTTCATTAATTTACATATACTGGTTCTTTAAAGAAATACAGATTTGCTGAGAATTTTGTTTCTCCCCCATTTCAAAATATTCAGAAAATGGTAACCATTTAAAACTCCTCCCTTCCATCTATTAAGTTACTATTTTCAACCCCCTGCCCCTAAATACTTCTCAAGGTACCCTCTCTTTGTTATCCTCTTTGCCATTGTCTTGATCCAAGCTTTTAAAATCCCTTACCTAATTCGGCGATTCACTTTCAACTGTTTTTGCTGTTCTTCTCTCCCCTTTCCAGTAATGTGTCCACATACTGCCACCAGAGAGGTCTTTTCAAAAGGGAAGTGGAGCGAGTTTCCTCCTTTGCTTTTAACTTCCCACAGTATCCCCTAGGAGATCCTCTAGGATCTAAAGATCCACTGAACATCCCAAATCCTTCTCTTGGAAGAAAAATGGAAGTCCTGCTACTTTTCCGGCCTCACCCCCAACCTTACATTCCTGGATCCCGCTAATAGGTGCCGCTCTTGTTCCCAAGATCAGCATCTAATCCATCAGCCAAGCTTGACCCTTGACCTTCAGACTATTTCCTTGCTCCATCCACCTTCCACCTATCAGCTGCTGTTGGCTTTGTCTAAACCACCATCATCTCTAACCTAGAAGACAGTGGTGGCCTCTTCACTGGTCTCTCGATGTCCCTTTCGCCCCCTATATTCCAGGCTCCATGCAGCTATAAATAAGATCGCATCATTTCTCTGGTTGCCCATCTGATTTCTGAAGCCAATGTCATTACCTGGGGACTAAAGGACCCCACGCGTTCTGTCCCGTGGTTCTCTCTCCAAGCTCCTCTAACCCACTTCTCTACGGCTAGACTGGTTTCTCTGCTCTTCCTTCAACATAGCTGAGAAAATGTCTCTTCACAACTTTTGCATGTGCTGTTCCCTTTGCTAAGAATCCTCTTTCTGCCTTTCCCACTAGAATGCAAGCATCAAAACAACACTGTTTGGGTTCCCCTCTGTACCCCCTCACACATAGAACACTGTTGAGCATGCAATAGGAACTCAGTATAGACCTGAAGAATGAGCTGTACGTTTTGCTGTTTTTGTTTGATGCCTTTATCCTAAGCACCGTGGGGAAAGATGGACCTGGTGAATTTGAATCCCCAGCTGTCTTTGATGAGGTGACCCTGGGTAGAGTCCTGTTTCTGTATCTATAAAATGGCAAGCCTGTACAATATCCAGAATTTTTGTGAGATTCAATAATATGATGTTAGTTTCTTCCCCTAGGAAATCTGAGCTGATGCAAAGACAGTCAGGTGATCCTTGTGGTAACATTCCTCAGTGTCCTAAACACAGAAATGTGACTTCTTGGTTCAGCCAGATAGAAATCTCCGTGTTTAAACCTACAGAGCTGGCTTAAAAATGATACAACTGAGGTTTCTTATTCTTTCAGATGCACTCTTTTCGAGGGATGTAAAAATTCACTTTTAAAAGAATTTTTTTCTTTGTTTATACCTACTTTGAAACAAAAATGCACCATGAACAACACATCGGTAGGAAAACTGCCTATTTTTAATACTCATCCTTGCGTCTTTACCTGGCCTTTGCCCCCAGGCCTTATCCACCTCAATACAAAGGAAGACTGTGCTCACAGGCTTTTTTCCTCTCCCAAATATATTTTTCTCATTTACTCCCTTCTGATGGACACATGCTCAGAAGTTTCTGCAAAGGCTTGGGCTATGGTGGCAGGGCTCATACGTCCCGGCTTACACCTGTTGTCCAACTGCAATTATTTACAGTGTGCGTTTCACTCTCAAACACGTCCTGGTTTGGACAATAAATTATGTTGTTACCCTATTAACAGGCATGTCTAAAAGCTCATTTTGACAAGAATAAAATTCTGAGGCCCACTACATTTTTATTTTTTTCTTGTTATCTTACTTAGATCTAACTACAGTCTTTTTTTTTTTTTTTAATGGCCACACCCACCACATATGGAAGTTCCTGGGCCAGGGATAGAATCTAAAGATCTAACTATAGTCTTGAAATACTCTTAAGAACAGCTACTTTAAGAACAGCTACTTTGCTTATGTTGCAAACTTTGGAGTCTTTTTATTCTTACAATATGTTATGTCCCCCACCCTGTATTCTCTTAAACCCTTTCTCCAAAATAATTTTTCTCATTAACTCATTTTTTTTACCTGTGGCAACATCATAGAAATAAGCATCATTCAGACAAATGTGACTGAATTTTTCCCACTCTAGGTAACCAAATTTGTATATCAGTGTCTCTCACCTCACCATCTTAACATCAAAAGGAAAATTGGTTACTTAAACACAAATAATTATGCTTCACAGGGAGAGAGATTACAGAATAGGAGAGTAAATAGTGTTCTCCTTGAGCACACCATTCCACTGGGCTGCTTAGGTGATGTGCTGAAAGGAGCTGTGAGGCTGGGCCAGGGCTCAGTCAGAAAGTGGGCTATGATTGATTAGTGATGTCTGCCTTGGGCATAGGAAAGGAGAGTGGCTGCATCAAGGTCCATGAATCAGCTAACTCCATTCTAGGGCAAGGGGTTCGGCAGAGAGATTAATGAACATTAACAGGGACTAGATCATCTGGGACAACTCATTTTATCAGTGACACGGATACGGCCCCCAAAGAAAAAGTAACCTTCTTGAAGTTATCCAGCTCAGTCACTTAACAGCACCACCACTAGTAGTCAAGGATCTGGTCCATTAAAAGAGCAAACAAAGATACACAGAGTGGTGAAGGCACACTTCCTCTCCTCCCCAATTCTGCTCTTCTATTTATATATAAGGAAGCAAAAACAAAACAAGGCAAAACAACAGACAAACAAAAGACAAATGAGGCTGATTTTTAATGAGCCATAGAGATCTCTAAGTTCAGAAGCCTTGGGCAACAGATAGTCCCTTAATGAGGAAAGAGAAACTAAAACAGCTTGGTGACAGCTCTGTCATTGAATGCAATCAAGTTTTTTCTCCAGGGGTGAACATCAGAACCATATGAGTCAAGGCAGTATCCAGGGAATATGGCCTCTGTCTGGAATTTTCCGGGAGGGGCTGGAATGAACTGTTAACAGCTGTGAATGGCTTTCAGAGAAGTCCCTGCATTCATGCTGCTGAGCTCAGTTGTGTGACCTGAGTCGCTGAATTGATGTTAGAAACAGCTTGGCGTTAGCTTTGCCATTGAGTGTAATTAGCTTCATACGTGAATTTATTTTTGCCTTGTCTCCTGCTTCCTGGAAATCAACCAGCTTGGGTTATATGTGAATGCTGGGGTGAGGGGAGGGCAGGCACAAACGTTTTCACTGTCACTTCTGCCTGTCCTCAAGTCTCACACTTTCAATGCCAACCCTAAGCCCGAGGTGACTTAGGGAGAAAAGGACTCCTGTGACAAAGCATCGCATACATTCTCTGATTCACAGAGGAAAGCCCAGCCCACCCAGAGCCCGTTTGAGACCCATTCCCAACTAGAATTCAAGACTCATCTTCTACCAGGTTCGAACACCACAGAGTTCCCGTCGTGGAACAGCAGAAACAAATCTGGCTAGAATCCATGAGGACACAGGTTTGATCCTTGGCCTTGCTCAGGAGGTTAAGGATCCAGCATTGCTGTGAGCTGTAATGTAGGTCACAGAGGTGACTCAGATCCCTCATTGCAGTGGCTGCGGCAAAGGCCAGTGGCCACAGCTCCAGTTTGACGCCTAGCCTGAGAACCTCCATATGCCATGGGTGCAGCCCTAAAAAGAGAAAAAACAAACCGTAAAAACCACCAATGCAATTTTTTTGATCTGGGTCAGAAGTCCCCAGGGGCATAATCTATAGACATCAAAGTGCTACTTACATCTGAGGCTGGCCTTACTAGTCTCAGCTTCTCCAAACATCCCCAACCTTGTGGTACTTCATCCAAAGAAATTATTCTTCAATGATGGGAATCAGTGAGATTTTCTTAGCTTTTTTACAGTCACACTAGGTAACAAAGGCTTAATTCTTCCCTCAAACAGGACAAAGTATTCTTATTTATAGAAATAAGAAAATTTATCTTCCCTCTCATCATTAAGCCATGATCTGAAGTAGTTTCTTAAGTTGAGATGTACTGGCATGTACAGACTCCAAAACATACAGGGGCCAGGAGGCTAACAAAAATGTGTGAATGCGATGAGTATTAAGTCTTTGGGGATTTGTGGAGCCTGGGGAACTGGGTAATATCTACTCCTCTAAAGGCATTTAAATTTGTTTTAAGTGGAAATTCATTCTAATTCCCAGGCTAGGGCCTGAATCGGAGCTAGAGCAGTCAGTGTATGCAATAGCCACAACAACGCCAGATCTGAGCCATGTCTGTGACCTACACCACAGCCCATGGCAACGCCAGATCCTTAACCCACTGAGCGAGGCCAGGGATCAAATCCACAGCCTCATGGTTCCTAGTAGGATTCGTTTCCGCTGTGCCACGATGGGAACTCCTATTTTTTAATATTTTTTTATTCTAGTTGATTTACAATGTTCTATCGATTTCTGCTGTACAGCAAAGCGACCCTGTTAAAACATAACGTGTGTGTGTGTGTGTGTGTGTGTGTGTGTGTGTGTGTGTGTATACATATATACACTTTCTTTTTCTCACATTATCCTCCATCATGTTCCATCACAAGTGACTGGATATAGTTCCCTGTGCTATACAGCAGGACCTCATTGTGCTTATCCACTCCAAATACAATAGTTTGCATCTTCTAACCCCAAACTCCCAGTCCATCCCATCCCCCCACCCCGGCAACTATGAATCTGCTGTTTTTTAAAGATACTTATTATCAAGCAAAATACCCCAGTTTTGCAATTCTTGAACTTCAAGATTCATTAACAAAGTTAACATTTATTGGGTATTATCTATTTTTTTTTTTGTCTTTTTGCCTTTATCTAGAGCTGTACCCGCGGCATATGGAGGTTCCCAGGCTAGGGGTCTAACAGGAGCTGTAGCCGCCAGCCTTCGCCACAGCCACACGGGATCCGAGCCGCGTCTGCAACCTACACCACAGCTCATGGCAACGCCGGATCCTTAACCCACTGAGCAAGGCCAGGGATCGAACCCGCAACCTCATGGTTCTTAGTCGGATTCCTTAACCACTGAGCCACTAAGGGAACTCCTATTGGGTATTATCTAAATGCCAGGCCTCCTCTGAGAGGGTCACACATATCGAGTCACCTAATCATCACAAAATCCCTAAACAGTTACATTATCTTTGTTTTATAGAAAATGAAACAGACACAGAAAATACAACGGATCATGCAGACAGTAAATGGCAGAGCCAAGACTGAACTCAAAGCTCTCCGGCCCTGGAGCCCTTGTGTTTAACTGAGAACAAGAACCAAAGTTGATGTTGTCACCACTCACCAAGAGATTTTGAACAGAAATACCTCAACCATGACATGACTGAAGAAATTAATGAGTGGTTTAGACTACAAGAGTCCAGGAGAGATGGCTACCCTCCCCCAAGGCAGACCAGAGGACACTGAGTAGCTTCCATAGATGAAGATGATATGACATATGGTAATATTAAATCTTAAAGGAGTTCCATTCAACTCACTTGCCTAGCCAGCATCCATCTGTTGACAGGTAATTCCAAACTAGAGCTCCATTTAAATACTAGAAGCGCCTTTTCAATTATTCAGACAGCATATGATGACCTTCCCTCAATTAAGCTATTATGTGGGTGGTACATTGCTCTTGTGACGACTTACCTGGCTCCAGGCATGACCAAGGATGTAGCCTATTGTCTTTTTAAAGATACACAGGACTGATGTATTTTAGGTCACCGCCAATGCTGGAGAAACAGGTAGTTAAAGGAAGCCACTTGCATTCAGCCCTGTGATTATCTAACCTTCTTCTGAGCATTAGATACTCCACAGGCACCTAAAACTCAACTGGGTTCAAACTGAGCTACTTATCTCTTCCCTTAGACCCAAACATGTTCTTCCTAGAACTTCCTAAGAGGGTAGATTAATGATTCTACCCTCTTACTAAGCCTCCTGGATTTTCACTATCTTACTCTTCTTCCTCTCTCTCAAATCCTAGATCCAACCGATCATCGAGTCTTACTGATTCTTCTTCGGATACAGCCGTCTAAGTGAACTGCCCCCTTCTCTGCTATCACTGCTGTGTGTCCATCTTGTTTTTCTCTCATCTGAACCACCACAGTTGCTTCTTCACTGTTCTCCCTAACTCCTCTCTCTGTCCCTCCCATGATCTCTCACTCTGGTCCGTGTGATCTTCCGCAAATGCAAACATCCTCAGGTTTATTTTATCCAAAATGCCACTGGCTCTGTTTCCTGTAGTCCAATGCTCTTAGCAAGACCATTCACCTCAACCTGCCACCCATTCCTCACCATGCCCTGTCCTCCCAACCCAACACCACTTCAGAACTCTACGGAGCTGCTACTATACCTTCAGGCATTTGCACATACTTTCCTCCTGCTTGGAGAGCTTCTACATTTGGAAAACTCCTCTTTTTCAGGTCACAGCTCAAATATTTCACCCTCTGTGAAGTCTTTAGAAATCCCTCTGAGCAGATTTATTTGCCCTCTCCTCTGGACCCCAAGATCTATGGTCATCTCCGTGTCACACTCTTGAAATTAAGAGCTTTCAAGTTTGTTTTCGCCACTAGATGGTGAGATCTTAAATATAAAGAGCAATATCTAATGTACATTCACATGCCAGTGAATGACACGTTCAGTGTTGTTGAATAAATCTATCCAGCATTAATCTATCAACAAATGTTGACCAAGTGCTTGCCATCTGACAAGCACAGGATTAAATACTTGAAACAGGATGGTGAGCAAAACCAGGCATGACCCCTATCCTCACGATGTTTGCAGTTAGTTGCAGAAACTGATATTCATCAAGCAAACACAAAGATAGCTGTGAAACTAAAACTTCACTAAAGCTCTCTGAAGGAAGACGCAGGATGTTACGGGAATGGGGTTTGACCTGGCTGCGGAAACCAGGGAAGTGACTGTGCTGACGCACCGTGAAGAACAGTTACTTGAACAGAGAAGTGAGGGAAGACCAAGCAGATGGAGCAGTGTGTGCAAAGGCCTTGCGGTAGAAGGGAGTCTGGAAAATACAGGTCACTGAAAGAAGACCATGGTGGCTGGAGCAGAGAGAACCAGGTGAGCTCATTGGACGATGAGGCTGAAGAAGCAGGCTGGGTCCAGACCACACAGGGCCCGGCTGAGAAGCTCTATCTACCTTAAAGCAAGAGGAAACGATACAGCTTTTCATCTCAGGAAAGATAAGATCATTTCGCATTTTGACAGGGTGGAGAATAGATGGGATGGGGGAACATCGAGCAGGAAATTAGGACGAAAGCCTAAGTGAGAGAAGACAGTCATTTGGACTAGCTAGATAAGCAGTGGTGGAGACAGAGACAGGGGGCTGGTTCTCTAAGACTTTCAGGAGTTGAAAGGGGGGTTTGTGATGGATGGGATGTAGATGAAAAATAAGTAAGACTCTGAGGTAGAATACATTTGAGTAGATGTTCAATGCCATGCTGCGGGCTTGGACATCATTTACATTTCCTGCTGCAGGTCTCGGGAATGTGGGAAGAAAAGATGGAGAGGGCGTTCAGATTCCAGCTCTAAGCAGTATCTCAAGGTGAGGGGTCGGGGAGTGGGGAGCCAGCAAAGGCAAAAAAGATTAGCCTGGCCAGTGTGGGGGTTGGTTCGGAAGAGCTGCTAGATACAGAAGTCAGGGGAAGATGGAAAGCAAAGGTGAGAATAACTAGGGTGGGCTTCTGCTTAGGCCTGAACTGGGCCTTAGATGATGAGGAGGCCTCAGATAAGAACAGAGATGGAAAAAGGATCCCGGCAGGAGAACGTGGCACCTGGCTGATGACAAGGGAAGAAAAAGTCTGTTGAGCTGCCTCCTCTAAGCCTTCCTTTCCTTTAAGCTAAGAAGCAAGATAAGCAGGCGTGTTGCAGATAATTTAAAAATCTATGGCTGAGGATGTGAATTTGTGCAAAGATGCAAGAATTGGCCTCTCTGGAAACTAGGTAATGCCTTTTGGCTTTCAGCGTTCAAGGCTGTGTGCTAAAGGTCTGAGATGGCAGCTACATTTTAAATCACAACTGAACTTTTCTTTCCATGAGATGCATGATCACATTTCAAGAGTCTCCTTATGGCAGGCAGTGCACTAAGTTTTGAAAGCAGAAAGATGTTAAGGTGTGGCCTCCACGTAGTGTGTCTTAAAATCTACAAAACGTTGTAAGTTCAACTATAATATTAAAAATGCACCTAAGCCTTTGAAGGTATAAAGTAGTCAAAACAGGAGTTCCCACTGTGGTACACTGAATTAAAGATCTAGTGTTGCCGCAGCTATGGTATAGGTCACAGCTGTGGCTCAGATTAAATTCCTGGCCCAGGAACTTCCATATGCCATAGGTTTGGCAAAAAAAAAGAAAAGAAAAGAAAGAAAGAGAAAAAAAGTTTTTTGAAAGTAGTCAAAATGGAAATATTAGAGTGGGACAAGAATGAAGATATGAGATCAGTATATCATAAAGTGCAATCTCCTTGGCCCAAAAGTGCACAAATCACTGTGGAGAGCCTTCTAAAACACAGACTTTTGCTCCCATTCAGCTGACAGAACCAAACACTCTAAGGGTAGAGTCTGAGAATCAACATTTTGAACCAGTTCCTAGTGATTTTTAATGTCCAGTAAAAGCACCATTTTATTAAACCACAAATGAATCTGGACATTAGAAAATTTAAACCTCTCTTTTATGCTTTGACCCTTCTTTTGAAAAATACATAAATAATTAATGCAACCCAAACAATAACCCTTGTGTATCCAGCTTCAGGATTAGGATCCTAATCCATCAACAGACAGGAAATTTCAAGATTAAAAAAATTCTTTTCACCTTCCCTTGCCTACACGCACAGTCTGTGTCCTTGTTTGCCAGTGCTAATCACGGGCCTTCGATGTGGTTATTTACGTTGCCAAGTATCTCACATAAAATATAAGGCACAGTTAGTCCATGTGTGGCTTTTTATCAGTTTGGACCATGTACATTTCAGTGTGATTCAGTGTGAAATCAGCCTCAAGGTTGCTCTTCTATGGCACCTGTTCATATCTCGTTTGTGAAGAGATGTTGCTTTGGGCTAAGAGAAGGTACCCATATATTGATGTAATTTTGCTTTGTTGTTCCTGTATGTCCTTTCTGCTTTTCACCTTCGCCACATGAAATTTTTTAAGGAGGAAAAGCCATTTCATAAGGAAGAGTTCCCCTCAAATTTTAAATGAGGAGAAGCCGAATTCAGCCTTTGCCAAGAGAGCCTTGTCCCACGCGGCCTGTGACAGGAATGTGAAGGCAGAAAGCCAGTGTTGGGCTTTAAGATGGACAGGGAGAGAGATGTGAAGAAAAAGAAAGAGAAGGCAAAACCTTCCAGGCTTATCTGCTCCATCCACTTCCTGCCCGCAATACACACGGTGGGTTAATTCCTAGGAGGCACGAAAAGACTCACCATGCATTAAAGTTAAACCTTGTGGCGAATAAGTAAAATTCCAAACAAATCCTAAAGTAATGTGCATGGAAAGAGCAGAGGCCCCCTAAAAATGCTGCACTCAGATGTCTAAGCCTCAGAGAGGCCTGGACTGGCAGAACCCTGGAGCTCAAAAGGTCCAGAGAGAGGGTCCGCCTCGTACAGAGGACGAGCATGAAGCCAAGGGCGGTGCCCCCCACCCCCCGCAGCAAGTCAGTGGCGGAACTGGTCCCTACAGGCACGGCTGACTTTCAGCCCCCACCTGTCTCTGCCAATCCAAGCTTTAGATGATTTCCCCACTATGCGGTCCCAACTGAACCTTTCTGTACAATGAGTGACCCAAAAAGGATTGTGTCATCATTGCTTCCCAAGTAACCCGATGGCTTATCCTCACGAAGCAACAACATCATTATACTCTGTCTCTCAAGTGTAAAAACCAGCCAGGCTCTAAGATGACGACACATCCCTGGTCTATTTTTTTCAGCGGCCTTTCAAAGGTCAAGGCCTGGCTTTGGGGCAGGAGGGTCCGTGTGCATGTGCGTGTGCATGTGTGTGTCTGAGGGGGTGGAGGCGAGGCGAGAGCCCATCGTGTGCACGTGTGCCTAGAACACGCTTTGATGCGCATCTTCCACTGCCCAGTGAGACAGCTTGTAACCAGCAGTGCATTTGGAGCCTGATCCAGCAGCCACGGGGCCCTTTTTTCAGATGACCAAATACCTTCGCGATGAGACCACGGCACTCAGCCCGAAGGGGCGGTTCCCTCATCAGTCACCTGCTGTCATTCTTTTCAGGGGGCCTAGGACACTCCAAGGAACCTTAACTACAGGCTCTGATTGGGCCCTTCAGCTTCTTGACAGGGCTTTCCCAGGTGAACGGGAAATAAATATGGTTTTTCATTTATGTTTCTTATCATGCGTCTATAGGGAGGGAATAACAAGGGCCCAGGAGCCCATTAAAAGCCTGCGCTGAAGGTGGGGAGAGGAAGGGAGGAGAGGTTAGGAGAGAAAAACCTGGGAAAGTGGGGAATAAAAATAATCGCCAGCACTTGATTCAACCGTTTTATAACAAGTTAAAATCAGACTTCTTCCAGGTCTAAATGGATCCTGCAGTCCCATAATTAAATAGGGAAAATGAAGCTGTTTCATGCCTTATGCTCCCTTTGATCATTGTTATTTTTGTGACTAATGTGTAACCGGAGCTTTTCTTTCTGGGGTTGGAGCCTCGCAGGGGCAGCTGCCGAGAGAGCAGAGCGGAGCCGAGCCGGGGGTCCCACTGTCAGCCTGTGAGGGCTGCCTCGGGGTGGGAGCCGGACCCGGCCCCAGCCAAACCCCAGCAGAAGCAGCGCCCAAGTGAAGCACCTGCCTGTCTGCCTTTTCTTCCAGCGTGTTTTCCCATGTGCTCCCTCCTCTTCGAGGACTCTCCCGGGGAACTGGTGTTTTTTCCCTTGAAGGGAAGGCATGGGGGCATTTAAATGACAGCGCAGAAAACAGTCTCTCAAACCACAAAGAAGGTTCACGACTGAATCTTCTGTCCCTTTGGTCCCTGCATTTAAATGACAGTGCAGAAAACTGTCTCTCAAACCACAAAGAAGGCTCATGACTGAATCTTCTGTCCCTTTGGTCCCTCATCAATTTCTGTTCCTCTCTACTCCCCAGCCCCCCCATGTGTGCAACACACACACACAATACACACTGGGCATGAGCATGCACGTACACACAGGTGGAAGCTCTATGGATCTTTCTAGGCTAAGGAAGCAGTCTCACTATAAGGTAAAATTTATTCATTAACACAACTTCCTCCTTCTCATTTCCTAAGGAATCTGAGCCTGGTGATTCACTAGAGCGCCCTCAGGTGGCACTACATTGTTATACCACTCAAGACTCTGGAAGGGAGGATAATGTGAGAAAAAGAATGAATACATAGGTATAACTGGGTCACTTTGCTGTAGAGCAGAAATTGACAGAACATTGTAAATCAACTATAATAGGAAAAATAAAAATCTTAAAAAATGTTCACACGTGCACACAAAAAAAGAACGTATATATATATATATATATATATATATATATATATATATATATATTTATAAAACTGGGTCACTTTGCTGTACAGTAGAAATTGCCAGAACACTGTAAATCAACTACAGTAAAGTTTTTTTAAAAAATAATATGACCTGGTATGATGTTACCATTATAATTCCATTTATCATCTCAAAATGTTGTGTGTCACAGAAAGAAACAACTTTCCTTGTCAATTCCATTATAAAATATTTTCCTCAGATCTCAAAAAAAAAAAAGAATTCTCTTTAAGCAGTGTCACCACTTTTCTTTTTCCACCTTTACTTCTTGGGTGGGCCTATGAAGCTGAGAACTACTGCGTGAGATCTTGAGATAGCACAGGCCATCCCCCAAATGCGTGTCTAGACAAAGCCTGGTCAATCTCCAGGCTTCCAGCCAGGTTCAAGTTCTGGGTTAGGGCCTTGAATGCTCCCTCTCAGCCATGAGCTGAGAACACAGCTCTGAACTGCAGAGACTGAGGTGGGGGCGGGGGCAAGCCGCTGTGTGCCTCTCCTCTGCCTCATTGGAGATGCAGCCAGCATCAACTGAGCTCACCGCCTGGCCAAGAGTCTGATAAACCAGTTAAAGCCAAAGAGGTCATGTTAAAAGTGCTTCTCGAAGGGAGATTCAGGGAATTCCATCACAGAATCGCCGCGAGTGTTCGTTAAAATTCCAGATGTCCAGGCACTGCTCTGTACCTGCTGAATCAGAACCTTTGCACCTGGGACCCAAGGATCTGCATTTTCAGTAAAGTTTTCAAGTTGAGTTTTAGGCACAGCAAAGTTTGAGCAGCCTCCCTCAATTCTTTTCACATTCTCTCGGGTTAGAGACTTGCATTTTCAGAAAAGCCCTTTAATTCCACAAACCAGTGGGATGACCTCAGATACAGTGGCAGGGCAGCAAGGAGATACTTTAAAGTGAGGCTTCTCGGTTTTTCCCAGAGAGGCAGCTGCATATGCAGCTAAAACAAAGGTCAGTCTTCTCTATTCTACCCCTGTGAGTGTACCTCAGAGGTGGGGCACATAGAGATGGCGGGGGGTGGCTTCTGGCATAAAGAACTCTAAAAATTGCGGTATCCAGTTGGAGGGGAGAAAGGCCTGCAGAGAGTCGACTTACCTCTAGAGGGCGCCAAGCCAGATGAGAGGAGTGTGAGCTTCCTGTCTCTCCGGGCTCATCTCTAGCTTGGACACATCTTGTTCAAGTTGCCCCTCTCTGCCTCGATTTTCTCTGTGGAGAATGGGGACTAATATTTGTGCCTACCTTGAGATTACATATGTATAATTATTCATTTCTAAGAGTTCTGAGATTTATGGGTCTTGCCTATCCTCAGAGATGGGTGTTGGGAGTAGGGGACATAAAGTTACACAAAAATTAAAAATTAAAAAAAAAATAAAGTTACACAAAAGTACTCCACAAGATGGGTCTGCATAAGGGGAAAAGACTATTTGGTGTTATTAAATATATGAAAGTAAATTAAATCTGTTAAATGAGCTCTGAGCTCCCTTCTTCTTCATCTTAAGCCCCCACTGTCCTTGTCCTCTCTTCTATCATGAGGTTTCCTTCTGGATGTTCTGGGTCAGGAAGACTGTACGTAGCCTCCTTCCTCCGCCGCCCCAGGCACAGAGCATTGCACGGTCACTCTCTTTCCTGTCACTGGCAAGGGTGGGATGAAGTTGGGGAAGGAGGGAAGCAAGCTTCCCTTCCAGCAGACGCACGAGCAGACCCAAGGCAGGCCGTGAATAGAGCAAAGAGACACCCGCTTCACTCTGGTCAGGCCGACTGGGCTTACACCCAATTCTGCCACTTACTAGTTTTAAGACCCTAGTTAATATTCTTAAACTCTAAGCCTCGGTTTTTTCATCTGTAAAATGACTCTTATAAGTAATACTCTCTAACTCACAACTGTTTTAAAGATTAGCAGAGCTGAGGCAGTAAAGCAATTACACTGTGTCTGGTGCACGTAAGTGCTCTATTCGTGTTAACTATTGTGATTGGATGTGTGGAGGCCATACTCCTTAGTCCACGGCTTTAAGCCCCATGCAAGGCCTCTCTCTTGTTTTATCTCATATTTTACCATTTATTCTACAATCGTACTCCCTCTTGCCTCCTTTCTTCTCCTTCCTGGGATTTCATATATGTCTTTATATTTATGTGTATCTTTGAAAAACATGTAGCTTTGATTAATGTGCATGTTAAATTTTAATATCCTTAAATGGTATTGTGTTATAAATCGCTTTCCACCTTTTGCACTCAACGCTGAGCTTTTCAGAGCTAGCCATATTACTGTTTGCCAATGGCTCTCTACTTCACTACGTAACAGAATCGCTTGGGGAGCTCTTGAAAAATACCAATATCTAGACCTTAATTCCAGTGATTCTGATTTAATTTGTCTAGGGTGGGGGCCAAGCCTCAGGTTATTCTAAAGTGTAGCCAGGATTGAGAATCACTGCTGTATATAAAGACGGCTCCCTGGACAGGACTTCTCAGGCAGTGAGAGGTGCCGAGTCCCTCCTTTTTCTGGCCTAAGCAAGTCCCCACAGCAAAACCAAGTCATAATGAACCTAAGGGCAGTGGCAAAAGGAAAATGAAAGAGGGCAACTTGCTAACCTAAGAGAACATAAGGAAAGGCTGAAGTCAGTCCTACCCTTCCACCGCTTTTGGGAGAGCCACAGAAAAACCTGTTGTTGATTCGCCTATTTGACCATTTAGTTCCCACCATTTATCAAGCACCTCTGCGCGCCAGGAGTTCTGCCAGGTGCAGGGGACACAGCAGTGAACAGGGTAGGGTATTCGTGGTCTCAGCATTCCATTGCTTTCAAACCTGCTAAATGCAGCTTCTCAGGCCACCATTCTCAGAGCTTCCAACTCAGTGGGTACAGGGCTTGGCTCAGGAATCTGCATCCTAAACAACTGCAACAGTTGACACCCATCCCCTAGGGCCTGGTCGTCCTTTAAGGAAAATTCCTTCAACCGATTTATGAGACTCAGGTCATTTTAAGAACATTTTTAACCTATTTCCCGCCCCAGAATTTCTCAGAAAGCAGAACCTCCATTTCCCATATGTCTTCAGCAAGAGTTGTAGACTTGGCTGGTAGATCAGAACCCTCTTCCTCCTGTCAGAGATCCCTGCACGTAACACCACCAACAATTAATTCATTTGTTGTGCATCTGCCTTATATAGCTGCTACAGAGGCAGTGTCACATTTAACCACTAAGGAAACTGTAAGTTGTCTCAGTTTTCATGTGAAAAAAAATGGGCTCGTGTTGGTTAAGTGACCTTCCCAAGGTCATGCATCTCCAGCATTTAACTCCGTATTCTTCTGGTTAGAATAACCATCCATTCACGCTGTTAGGCCTTCCAAAAGAAAAGAGGTTGAGAGAAAAGTGTCCTGTCCACATGCAGCCTGATTGGTGAGGAGCTTACTTGCAGAGGCACTGTGCTGCATGCAGTCCGCTAGAACACCAAGACAGTCTTCATTTTCCTACTTTCTTTCGGGAGGCCCAAGAGCACCAACAGATGGTGATTCTGATCCTAATCACTGAACCAGCTCTTCGCTGGGTGCTTCATTCTTTCCATACATGAAGTATACATAGGATGCCCTCTTATCTGGCATTAGCTGGCACTGGCTGTCCATTGGCTCGTCAGAAAAACATGGCTAGAGTTGGGAATCATTAAAAGGTGATGTATACACATGGTAAGCATTTTATTTTAACCTAAAACATATCGGTGTACATTCATGAACCAGATTCTTGATGTAGAAGCAAGGTATTTTCTTTAAGCTCCCTGATTAGAGTTTTAACATTATCTTTAACATAAACTGCACCTGGAAAATTCATATTTTAGGATCGTAGTTTCTATTTTCTTAAAGTAGAGCAGAACTTAATTGCTCTTCCTAATAAGTCTAGGTGTAAAACTCCATTAAAAAATACATTCTAGGAATCTCTTATTGAACTTTAAGTTGAAAGAATGGTACAATAAACACCAGAATATCTTAAATAACTTGCACCTATTGCACATTTGCCTTTTTCTCATGATATATAGACTGTATCTACATCCATTCATCTATCTCTACTTACATTTGCTAAATATTTGAAAATAAGTTGCAGACACCATAATGGTGTCCCCTTAAATACACAGCATATACCTCCTGAGGATGAGAATATGCTTTTATATTTTTCATGCCATTACAAATAATGATAACTGCATAACATCTGATATCTAGCCTTCAAATTTCTCTAACCATCACAAGATTGTCACGTATAGATTGTTTTTTCTTAACCAACATCCAGTCCTGATTCACGCACTGAATTAGGTGGGTTTTTTTCCTTTTTAACTTTTTTTATTGTTAAAATACACATAAAATTAGTAAGTGTAGGAGTTCCCATTGTGGCTCAGCAGAAAGGAATCCGACTAGGAACCACGAGGTTGTGAGTTCCATCCCTGGCCTTGCTCAGTGGGTTAAGGATCTGGCGTTGCTGTGAGCTGTGGTGTAGGTAGCAGACAGGGCTTGTATCTGGCATTGCTGTGGGGTGTGGCGTAGGCTGGCAGCTGTAGCTATGATTAGACCCCTATCCTGGGAACCTCCATAGCAAAAAAAAAAAAAAAAAAAAAAGAAAAGGCAAAAACAAAAATTAGTAAGTGTACAGTTCAGTGGCATTAAGTTCATTAATTAAGTGCTATGCAACCATCACCACTGTTTATTTCCAGAATTTTTTTCATCACCCCAAATAGAAACTGTGTACCCATTACCTGGGACTAGAGAAAGATCTCTCTTGTTCAAATCCAGATGCAATGAAGCAGAAATTGACAGAACATTGTAAATCAACTATAATAAAAAATTACTTTAAATCCAGATGCAATGAAATACTTTTGGTTAGTTAACAACACAAAAATTTGCATGACATAATCAAAAGGCAAATACCTGAAGATAAAATACTGGTAACATAATCAGAGTTAGAGTGGGTGTGTGGGTGTGTGGGTGTGTGCGTGTTAGTTTAAATCAGACGCATTAGGTGTTTTATTTTTTGGATCATCCTTTTGTTTTGTTTTGTTTTGTTTTGTTTTCCCTCATTGATAGTTACTTTTAAAAGAGTTCAAGCCATTCTGTACAGTATCTAATGTTCTGGATTTATCTGCATATTTAATTGTAGTTATCATAGTTCCTCTTTACCTTGAATTCACTATAAACTGAACATTAGGTTTAAAAGCTTAAACAGATTTGGGTTAAATATTTTGGACAAAATTCTTCACTGCCAGTGCTTTGGACTTCATATGGCATCACGTCTTCTGCAGGCATTTTTGCGAGCAGATGTAAGCATTTCTCTTGGGTACATACCTGGAAGTGGAATGGCTAGGTCACAGGCTACACAAATGTTCAGTTTTTCCAAGCGGTTGTATCAATTTACACTCCTACCCACAGTATATGAATTCCAGCGGGGGCACCAGAGTTTCATTAACATTTGAAATTGTCATTCAGGTTTTTAATGATATCAGATTGTGATTTTTCTCCTGAGGAGCTTAAGCACATTTTTAAGTACTTGTTGATCACTGAGATGTAAAATGCTTCATTTTGGGGGCCCGTTTTTAAGTTGGCTTATCTGTCTTTTTAAAAAAAATGATTTGTAACAGTGGATATGAGTCCTTTGTTGGTTATATACATTTAAAACATCTCCCACTGTGTGATTTGCATTTTCACTCACTGAATGATGCCCTTTGAGGCACAGAAGTTCTTAATTTTAATATATTCCAGTTTATCAACCAATTCTATTATGTTTAGTGGTTTTATATCTCATTTCAAAAATCTTTGTCTTCCCCAAGATCATGAAGCTATTTTCTGTATTATCTTCTAGAATCTCTGTTTTTTCTTTTACATTGAGATGCAGAGTCCATCTGGAATTAATTTTTTTATGGGGTAAGAGAGAGGTCACTATCATTTTTCCACTTGACCAGAACATGTTATTGAAAAGACCGTCCTCTCTCCAGTGCTTTACTGGGCTCCCTTTGTCATAAAGTAAGTGTTCATATATGTTTGGTTCTCTACCTGAACTTTGTTTTGCTCCATTTGTTTGTTTATTCTTGTGCTAATAATACCATGCTGTTTTAATTACTTATAGCTATATAATTCTTAATAATAGTATATGAGATCCAAATTTGTTTTCTCTCCTCAAGATGGCCCTTGTTATTGGGAGACTTTTGCATTTCTGCATAAATTTTAAAATCAACATGATAACTTCCAATAAAATGACTTGATTTTGATTAAGATTATATTAAATCTATAGATAGATTTGGGGAGAAACCGTAGTATATTTTTCTTTTTCTTTAGATCTTGTTTAATTTCCACTGATAATATTTTGCAGTCTTACTTAAGTCAGCAACTCTAATATATCACTTGTAGATTATTTTGGATTTTCTTGGTACACAATCATATTATATGTGAATAATAGCAATTTCTACCTTTCAAATCTTATGCTTTTTATTCATTTTTCTTGCCTTATTGCAAATGCTAGGCCCTCCGATACAATGTTGAATAGTGGTAATAAAATGGTGATATACAGTGATGAGCTCCAGCATTTCTCCCTAAAGCCCAATCTCAGGAAAGAAGTTTTTAATAGTTCATCATTAAATACAAAGCTTACTATAGCACTTTTTAATATTTATCAAATTAAGGAAGTTTTGTCTATTTCTAGTTTGCTGTGATTATTTTAAATAAAGTACAGATGTTGAATTTTATCAAATACCTTTCTACATCTATTAATATGATTACCTGATTTCTCTTCTCTTTTATATTAATGCAATGAATAACAGTGGTTATTTCCTAATGTTAAACCGTGTTTTGTTAGGTAAAAAATCTGACTTGATCATGATACATACCTTTTTGGTATATCTTGTTTATATATATTTTGTTTAAAATATCATCATGTATATTCATGAGAAAGACTGAATTCTTTCTTTCTTTCCTTCTTTCTCTTTCTCTCTCTCTCTCTCCCCCTCCCTCCCTCTTTTCTTTCTTTCTTTCTTTCTTTCTTTCTTTCTATGGCCACACAGGTGCCATATGCAAGTTCCCAGGTTAGGGGTCAAATCAGAGCTGCAGCTGCAGACCTACACTACAGCCACAGCAACACCAGATCTTAGCCATATCTGCAGCCTACACCACAGCTTATGGCAATGCTGGATCCTTAACCCTCTGAGCGAAGCCAGGGATAGAACCTACATCCTCATGGAGAATACATGGGGTCCTTAACCTACTGAGCTACGATGGGAACTCCTTGGATTCTTTCTTGTAATAGTCTCATCGGGTATCAAAGGTTGCTGACCTAATAAAAGCTGAGAAGTATCCCTTCTTTATTATTCTCTGAGAAAGTTTATTTAAGATTAGTGTTATTTCTTCCTTAAATGTTTGGAAGAATTCATCAGTGAAACCATCTAGGCCTAGATTTTTCTTCATAGGAAGGTTTAAATTATGAATTTACTGTTTTTAATAGTTATATAATTATTTAAATGTTTATATATTCTTGTGTTTTTCTAGGAATTTATCCATTTTATCTCAGTGGACAAGTTTACTCATAAAAAGTGTTTATAATAACATAATTATCTCTTTAATGTCTGTCCTTTTGTTTAGACTGGTTATTCATGCTTTCTCTTCCTTTTTCTTTTAATTATTTTTTCCTGGGGTTATCAATTTTATTAGTCTTCTCAAGGAAACAAGTTTTGGTTTTGCTGATTATTTTCTTTCCAGTGTTTATTTTTTATTTCACTAATTTCTGCTCTTATCTTTATTATTTCCTTCTTCTACTTTCCTTGGATTTAATTTGCTGTTCTCTTGCCAACCTTTTTGATAGATATTTAACCACTGATTTTTGACCTTTCTTCTTTTATGGCGTATGCACCAAAGGCTCTAACTTTTCTTTCTTCTCTGCTTTAGCAGCATCCCACATTTTTTTCCTTAGAGAGAAGGATGAGAAGGAGACTTTTTTTGTGGTGGAAATGTTCTCAGAGCTACTGCAGAGCTCTACCAGGCCTCTCTGTTCCTTCCCCCACATTTAGAGCAGAGAGGTGTTCATGCAACTCTGTTTTCTGGGTCTGGTGGTCCAGTTCTTTCCTGGGTTTAAGATTTTGCAAGTCAGTGGGGGAGCATCCGGTCAACAAATGAGGGGCAGGCTGACATCCCATATATTATCATTCAATTCCAAACCTTTCTGATTTACAGCTTGATTTAAAAAAAAAACCATCTCAGATTATTTTAAAGTACACACATGGTTGATTTTTTCGGTACCTTTAAGTTTCTAACTTAACTCTACTGTGGTCAGAAAATGCTCTTTGGATAATCTGAATTCTATCAAATTTGTTAAGCCATGCTTACAGCTTAGCAATTGGTAAATATTCCATGTGCATTTAAAAAGACAGCATGTTCTTTGGTTTTGAAGTATAGTATTTTACATATGATGTTTGTGAATCATGTTCAAATTTTCTACTTCTGATTTTTTTTTGTTTTGGTCTTCTTTCAATTACAATGAGAGATGTCAAAATCTCTCACTGTAATTGTGTACTAATCTATTTCTCCTTCTAGTTCTGAGTTTTTGTTTTATTCTTTGATACTCTCTTATTACACTCAAAGTTACAATTATTATATATTTCAGATGAAATGAACCTTTCATTATTATAAAATGTCCCTTTTTACATCTAGTAATGCTTTTTGCCTTGAGGTCTATTTTTTTTTTTTTTGTCTTTTGTCTTTTTTTAGGGCCTCACCCGCAGCATATGGAGGTTCCCAGGCTAGTGGCTGGATCCGAGCTGTAGCCGCCAGCCTACATCACAGCCACAGCAACGTGGGATCCGTGCTGCATCTGCAACCTACATCACAGCTCATGGCAACGCCAGATCCTTAACCCACTGAATGAAGCCAGGGATTGAACCGAATCCTCATGGATACTAGTAGGGTTCGTTAACCACTGAGCCACAACAGGAACTCCTTGAGGTCTGTTTTAGGTTAATGTTTAGATGGTATATATTTTTCTATCCTTTTACCATCAAAGTTTATATATTCTGGCAGCTGTCTGGCAATCTTTGTGTTTTAACTGGAGTAGACTGCTTACATTTTATGTGATTACTGGTGTGATTTGACTTATTTCACAAAATGATATGCCTTTGTATCCTCTTTCTTGACTTCTTTGGCATTAATCAATTATGTGTTAGTTATTGCATTCCTCTATTAACGTCCTCTTTTTAAGACTTTTCTATCTAAATTTACTGATTCCCTAATTACAATCTCAGCAAGAAAGAAACTATTAAGGATCAGCAGGGGTTTTTGAGTAGCAATTACTTGGCTTTTTTTTTTTTAATATACCTATCAGCATGTGTGTGCGTGCACGTGTGTGTGTGTGTGTGCGCGTGTGTGTGTGCGTGCACAGGTGTGCTCTAAAATCTACTCTATTAGTAAATTTCAGATATATATTATTATTAATTATAGTTACCACGCTCTGAAATAGGTCTCCAGAACTTAATCCCCTTATAACTACGAGTTTGTATCTTTTGTTCACTATCTCCCTTCCCCCCCCAACTCTCAGCCCCCAAAAACCAGCATTCAACTCTCTGTTATTATTAACTTAACTTTCTTTTTTGTTTTCTTCTGGCAGGGGGGTCCACATATAGGTGCCATCATGCAGGATTTGTCTTTCTGTCTCTGGCTTATTTTACTCAGTGTAAATGTCCTCTAGGTTCATCCACGTTGTTGCAAACGGCAGGGTGTCCTTCTTTTTTTAAGACTGAATAATATTCCTTTGGATTAAATAATATACATTTTCTTTACCCACTCATTTGCCAGCACTTAAGTGGTCTCTATGTCTTGGCTACCGGGAGTAATGCTGCACCGAGCATGGCAGTGCAGACAGCTCTTCAAGACAATGATTTTACTTCCTCAGAACATATACTCAGAAGTAGTACTGCTGGATCACACAGTCAATCTACTTTCAACTTTTACTTCCATATTATTTATTTACTTCCATACTATTTTCCATATCTAGCGTATAAGACTGTATCCAAGGGTTCCCTCTACATCTTTAACATTACTTGTTATATTCTAATTTTTTTTTTTTACAAAAGCCATCTTAGGAGTTCCCATCGTGGTGCAGCAGAAACGAATCCAACTAGGAACCATGAGGTTGCGGGTTTGATCCCTGGCCTTGCTCAGTGGGTTAAGGCTCCAGCGTTGCCGTGAGCTGTGCTGTCGGTCACAGATGCAGCTCGGATCCCATGTTGCTGTGGTTGTGGCGTAAGTCAGCAGCTATAGCTCTGCTTAGACCCCTAGCCTCCATATGCCATGGGTGCGGCCCTAAAAAGACTAAAAATAAAATAAAACAAAAGCCAGGTTAACAAGTATGAGGTGATATTTCAGTGTCATTTTGATTTGTATTTCCCTGACAATTAGTGATGTTAAGCATCTTTTCATGTACCTGTTGGCCGTCTGTATATCTTTTCTGGAAAGGTATCTATTCAGATGCTTTGTTCATTTTTAAATGGGGTTATTCATTTTGTGGTTGTTGTTGCTGCTGAGTTGTACCAGTCTCTTGTATATTCTGGACATTAACCCCTTATCAGATATATGATTTGCAAATACAGTCAGCCCTCCATCTCCACAGGTTCTGCATGCACAGATCCAACTGCCCATCAAAATTTGATTAGAGATTGGTTGAATCCACAGATGGAGAACTTGCACATCGAGAGGGCCAACTGCACTACATCATTTTTATATGAGAGACTTGAGTATCCATGGATTTTGGTATTTGCAGGTCCTGTGACAAAGAAAGAGGTACAACCATATTTTCTCCCATTCTGAAGTCTGCCTTTTTGCTGTGATCACTGTTTCCTTTGCTGTGCAGAAATGTTTTAGTTTGATGTAGATCCACTTGTTTACTTTTGCTTTCGTTGCTTGCACTCTTGATGTCAAATTCAAAAAATTATTGCCGATAACAATGTCAGGGAGCTTTTCCCCTGTTTTCTCTTGGGAGTTTTAGTTTTAAGTATTACACACACTTAAATCTTTGATCCATTTGGGGTTGATTTTTGTGTATGATATAAGAAAGGGTCCAGTTTCGTTCTTTTGCATGTGGTGCTCCAATTTTCCCAATTCAATTTATTGAAGAGATAGTCCTTTCCTCATAATGTAGTCCTGGCACCTCTGTCAAAAATTAGTTGACCGTATATGCATAGGTTTATTTCTGAGCTCCCTATTCTGTTCCGTTAATCTATTTCTCTCTGTTTTTATGCCAGTACTATACTCTTTTGATTATTATAGTTTTGTTATATACCTTGAAACAGAAAGCATGATGCCTCCAGTTTTGTTCTTTTTGCTCAAGATTGCTTCAACTATCTGGGGTCTTTTGTGATTCCACATGAATTTTAAGACTGTTTTCTATGTGTTCGTGAAAAACGTCATGGGAATGCTAAAGATGAGTTCAGTGGCAAGGAACTGGGGCATGTGGTGGTGGTAGTCAGATCGGGCAATGAGCATGCAAATGGCTTACAGGGGCTGGAGCTGGCTGTAGGCATACATGTGGTGGCTATGTTGCCAAGGCCAAGGCTCCTGCAGTGGTGCTGGCGGAGGTGGCTCTGAAATCTGTCAGGAGAGTCTGAGGCAACTGTGCTGGCTATTGGTTTCTCAAGCAGTGAAAGCTCCTTGGGTCCTGTGCAGAGCAGGCTGCTGGTGGTCTGCAACGGTGCACACTGCAGGGTTCTCAGAAGGGAGAGCAGCAGCAGGGTGGGTGTACATGGCTATCGTGCGGGCTGCTGAGGTCTTCTGCAAATCAGACCATTGGGTGCCATGAGGCTGACACTAGTAGCCCCTGCCCTTTCTCTTTGTTCCTAGCCATCTCCACACGTCACAGCTATGCTGGTCTCCCCAGCCACTGGGAGCCAGGGGTGGGGGGCGGCATGGGGTGGGAGAAGGGGGGAGTTGTGGAACCGAAGCAGATCCTTTGGTCAGTGACTCAAAAGGCTCTGAAATCTGGTCATTCACCCCGCCGTCCTTTTTTCCTGCCAGGGAAAGTCCCAAGCTGGAGGATTCCCTCGTGGTGCTGAGCAGTGCCAGCCTGGGGGACGAGGTGATGTAAGCAAAATAAAACCCTTCTTCCTACTCTTTTTGGACAGTTATTCTTAGGTATTTTGCTCCACTATGTTTCTGAAGTGTCTTAAATGGGCTCCTGGGCTCTCCCAGAGCTATTTTTGTTCACAGATAGCTGTCTACTTGTTTTTTTTTTTTTTGGGGGGGGGTGGGACTAGAGGATAGGGTCTCCTACTCTGCTATCCTGCTGACATCCCTCTATAAATTCTTACTTATCTATTATTTCACTATTCTTTTAATGACTATCCTAGTGATTATAATATGCATCTTTAACCTATTCAAGTCAAATATAAATGTGTTTTTACTACCTCACAGACTTTGCAAGGCCTAAGAATCCTCTAATTCCAGATACCACCTTATTTTGTGTTACTGTTGTCATGTATTTTATTTCTAATTACATTTTTTTTCTTTTTTTCTTTTTATGGCCGAATTTGTGGCATATGGAAGTTCCCAGGCTAGGGCCTGAATCGGAGCTGCAGCTGCCAGCCTAGGCCACAGCCACAGCAATGCCAAATTTGAGCTGCATCTACAACCTACGCCACAGCACAGAGCAACGCCGGATCCTTAACCCACTGAGTGAAGCCAGGAATCGAACTCGCATCCTATGGACACTATGTTGGGGTCTTAACCCACTGAGCCACAATGGGAACGCCTCTAATTACATTTTTAAATTCCACAAGACAATATTGTGTTTTTATAAAAATAATAAATAATATTTAAATTTTTCCTACATGGTATCATTTCCATTGTTCTTCATTCAGATCTGAATTTACATCATCTTCCTTCCTCCCAAAACATTCCCTACAGTATTTCTTCTTTTTAATATATAGTTTATTTCAGACTCTTGAGTAGATATCCCTGTATCATACAGGGGCCCTTGATAGTTATTATGTTATAAAGAGTAGTGCATACAGGTTAGTCCCAAACTCCTAATTCTTCCCCCAACATTTCCCCTCTGGTAACCTTAAGACCTATTCCTTTTAGTACAAGGCCAGTGGTAACAAATTTACTCCATTTATTTTTCTCTGAAAAGTTTTTGTTTTATTTCACCTGCATGTCTGAAACATTTTTTCATTGTGTATTAAATCTGAGGTTAGCTTTTATTTGTTTGTTTGTTTTTGAAGATGCATTCAGGCATTTGATTTCTGAAATTTCTATTAAGAGGCCAGCTGTCTGGCCTATTGTTTCTCCTTTGATGATTATGTATCTTCTTTATCTCACTTATTTTAAGATTTCTGCTTACATCCTATTGGCTATGATTAGTTAGAAGAGACATTGGGAACTTTGTTTATTCTGGGTAGCTCAGCTCAAATTTGAGACATATTTCTTAGAAAAGCAGAGAGAATAGATACTGGATGACAACTAGCAGTGTCAACTAATAATTTTCTTGTTGCAATAAAAATTCCTGTTGGATTCCACAATAACAACTAATCCTGCCTTCCTCTGGCATTTTAGCTTTTACACTTGACTATGTCCTTAGATCCCTACAGTAATTCTCTGAAGTATAGCAGGTATTGTGAGACCCACAGGGGAACAAGGAGACAACTTCGGCACATTCAAGCAGCTAGATGACTCATCTAGGGTGCAACAGGTGTCTTCTAGCACTTGCTCCATCACCCAACAGCTCCTTGTGGACAGAAGGTGTCCTGGATGTGCAAAGAAGAAACTGAAGCTCAAATTCCTTTGCATGGTCTAGTTGCGATCTGCTTAAGGCGTGTAATAGCTAGTGATGTTCATATCTATCATAGGCAATTACTTTGAAACCTGCACTTTTTACTGGGAGTGTGTGTTTTTATTGTTTAGGTTTGGTTCAATTACAGGAAAGAGACCCGGTCTTCTTTCACTCACTCTGAGATTTCTACAGCGTGGTTCCCTATTAGAGATGGCTGCTGGAGCACCAGCCATTATGTCCAATTTCCATTCAACAGGAAAGAAAAAGGTGATACTTCTTTTCTTTTGAGGAATACTCATGGGAAGTTGCTTTTCTGTAGAAACTCACTCTCCCTTTTCTCTAAATATGAGTTGCTATATTATACATTTGTAATTACGTTACACTTTAATCTTAACCTCACTCATGGTACAGGAACATACCATACACAGGGCACTTCTTCACACAAAACAAGTGTCCAACAGAATGTACAAATGGATTTGAGGAAGGAATGGGGGGTGGACAGCAGAGAAAGGATGAGACCGATGATATGGAACAAGGAATGTAAGGTGGTGGCAGGGCCTACGGTAACTCTAATTTTGGATCCATCCCTCCCTCCCCTCCTTCCTTCCTTCACATCACTCTTCCTTTTCTTTCTCAACTAAAAAAATCAGTTATTCAAGACATAAAGATACTATTGTATAAGATATGTCTTATCAAAAGAAAGTGAGAACTTATCCATTCATTATTACCTATTCAAAAGAGAAAATACTGACTGCTATAGTCAAGAATAATCATCATCACTTGCTTAATACATGTTACATGCCAGGGAAAGTCCTGGGCTCGTTCTTTTGATCATCCTATAGTGCACACAAGAGAGAAATCTTTTTCCCTGTTTTACAGAAGAGCAAATGCGATTCAGAAAGCAAAGCAGCCTACCCCAAATCTGAAACTTAGATCAGCCTGAATGCAAAGCCCATAGGAAGGGATGGTGCCTTCAGCCTCTCTACGTCCCCACAGCACCCAGCACAGGAGGGCTCTGCCTCACACAACCCTACTTGACCGAAATCCTCGCCGTGTGATGAACTAGTGGGCTTGCCGAGTGACGGCCACTTCTCGAGGTTTTGGCCTGGATGGAAAAAAAAAAGTGCAGTGGACATCAGATGCAAAGGGGAGTCAGAGTGAGAGACAGTGCTGGAGGTCACCTCTTCCTAATCTCTAGAAATCGTAATAGCTCTTGAAGCCTAATGGCTGCTGAGGCTGCCCCTGCATCAAGCCATCCTACAGGCAGGTGCTGTAATCTCCATTTTACAAACAAGGGCAGGCGAGAATTCTACCACTGAACCACCCATGCACCGGTTCCATTTTTACAGACAAGGGAACCAAGACCCAGAGATCTTTACTAACTCGCTGAGGCCACACACCCTCATCTCAGAGATCGGACTTAAACCCAGGGAGTTTGGGTGAGATTTAATCTCTTAACCCTGTTTTAACATTAATTTCATATGGAACTGTATGCACCAAGTATAGGGTACAGCCCTTCACAGGTGTGATCTCATTTAATCCTGACAATAATCCCCAAAATTGTCGGTACTGTTTCACTCATTCTGCAGTAGACAATGAACACTTACAAAGGGGATGCAATAAGCTGGAGGTCCCACAGCAAGAAGTGGCAGAACAAGAATGGAAGCCAAGACTGCCACCTTGCCTGGAATTCAAAACACCTGAATATCTTACTGCCCCAAGTGTAGAAATTATTCTGGAGCCAGATGTCACCCAAGGGCCGGAGAGCTCGCTAATCTGCAAGGAACCAGAGACCATGGCATCTTCCTTGACAGGTTTATTGGTTAGCTGTTTGGCTGGTTGGTTAGTGTCTGGCTAGGCCCTGGCAGCCAGGGAAGAGGGCCACTTGTTCAGCTCAGCACGGCATGTGGTACATGACTGTCCCCTTTTCACTGCATTTAGAACATATACCTTGACCCTTTAGCTAACCTGGAAGCAGTCTGACTTGGTGGAAAGTACACAGGATTTGGAGTCAGTCACTCAAAATTAAGAACAAAGCCATTTTTCTTTTCCTCTCTGCTGTGGAATATAGTAGATGAACTCTAGAACCAGACTGCCAGGTTCAAATCCCAGTCTGCCATTTGGCCTCTCTATAGCTCAGTTTCTTCATCTACTTATCTCCTGGTTGTGAAAATGTAAGGAGATCACGTGTGCAAAGCTCTGGAACAGTCTTGACCCGAGGGGAGTGTTTGCACTGATTTCCCCTCCAACCTTTGCACAGCACCTGGAAACTGGCCAGCAGTTATTTCTAAACGGCAGGCATTTGCTGGAGCCGGTTTCTTCATCTACAAAAGAGCAGCTAAGTCTAACTACCTCTGGCCACTAGATTTTGAGAACTGCCTCAATTCACAGATACAAAAGCACCTGCTACCTTACCTGGCACATAGTGGGTGCCTGTTAAGCATCATTATTACCTACTTGAGCCCCAGTTTACTTTTTAGCAAACAGGTAGCCTCAGGAAGTCCCCTGAGTATAACAATGTAGGTCACAGTGCTGTGTATGCAGTGAAATGTTGTACAACAGTGAGTTACTGCCCAGGCCCACCCCTGCCGCCTTCAGCAGCACCACTCCCCTCCCTGTGGGCTTCCTCAGCCTCCAGCCACTCCCTCCCTTTCCTGTTGGAAGCTGCCTCCTGTTCCCCTCTGGTTCTTCTCCCATCACCTGCTGGTTCCCTAGCTGCCCCGGACCCCACTCCTTCCCTGGGCAGACCCTCTGCCCGCACACATCTCACGTCTGCCCGGCCCTCCCAGCCCAACAGGCCTTCCTGCCCCTCCCCTTGCCCGCTGGGGTGCTGGCAGGAAGCCCTTCCCTCCTCTCTCCACCCTGTTCCCTTTGGTAACACCCTGTACACATGGAGGTTATTTCTCTTGGCAACAGGTGTCCAGCTGTCAAAGAGACAGTTCAGACTTAGCCAGAAGGAGGAGAGGTGGGAAGGGAGATGGAGAAAGCGGACCTCAATGGAAAAGGCCCCTGCCAGGAACTCTAAGAGGCGGGGAGGGTGTACACAGAAGCTGGTGAACCTGGAAGGGCGCAGGAGAGCAGGGCACAGACCTTCTCTGAGGATCCGGATTCCCCTGAACCCCCACCTCTCACCCAGACAAGCACCATCAGGCCCCTCTCCAGCACAAGTAGGAAGCAAGAAGAAACAGAGAGAAGGGGCAAGGGACGACGTCAGAGTGAAAGGTCACCTGGTCTGAAGAATCAGTTTCATGTTTGCATTCACCACCTGCAAAATCTAGCACAGGAGTGTCATGAAGACTAAATCAGTTTATCCCTGTAAGTACCAGAACAGTACCTGGAACACAGTAAGCGCTAACTATGTATCAGCTAATTGCACTGTACTATCATAAGCACTGAAAGAATGCATCAAAAGTTCCAGGAATGGAGATCCATGGATTTGGGAGCCCGAGACCTGGTCTCAAATTCCACCTCGGTTACTTCTGGACTGTGAGACAACTTTTTTGAGCCTCGGCTCCTTAATGTGTGAAAAGACAGTAGTAACATTGCCTCCCTCGCTGCTATGGACCGAACTCTATCTCCCCCAAATCCCAACGTTGAAGCCTTAACCCCCCAAGATAACTATATTTGACAACGCGGCTTTGGGGAAGTAACTGAGGTTTACAGGAGGTCGTCAGGGTAGGGCCCTGGTCTGATAGGACCAGGAGCTTCATAACAAGTTGAGGAGAGAGAGCTCACACCGAGAAAAGTCCGTGGCAAGATGGTGGCTGACTGCAAGCCAGGGAGGAGACCTTCACCAGAATGTGACCACGCAGGCACTCTGCTCTCAGACCTCCAGCCTTCGCAACTGGAGAAGACAAAGTCTCTGTATAAACCACCCCGTCTCTGACACTTTGTGATGGCAGCCTGAGCAGACTAGTACCCCTGCCTTGCCTTGAATGGCGACTGACAAGTACACTGCAGCCTGAGAGACAAGAGCAGGGGACGTAACCTTCTACGGTGACATTGGTTCCCATAATTCAGAGCTTACAAGAGCCCCTGGTGGTTTCTGGGGCATCAGCCATCTTTTACAAGCAAAGGGGCTGAGCAGAGAAAAAGGACGGGCAGTCAAAGAGACAGGTGAAACAGAGGCCATGGTCATGGAGTGTTGCCTTGGTTTCTGGAAAGACCACCAGCTTTGGAGTCAGAATATCTGGTTCAAATCCAGCTCCATCATTTACCGACTGACACTGCGCAAATTATTTTATCTCCTTGAGAATCTGCCTTTTGGGGGAATCAAATGAGGAAGAATATATAAGCCTGGAGAAGCAGTCCGGACTCTTCTGTTTCAAAGGGACAGAAACAAACTCCACGCAGAGTAAACCAAAGCAGGGGCCATACTGGAGCAAGCCGCAGTCCGAGTTCCCAGAGCGCAGGCTCTCCCTCCCTTTCTCGCTCTCTCCCTCTGCCTCTCCCCACCACCAACCACGCCTTTCCCCTCAGCTCTAACTCATTTCTTCCTCTCTGCCACATTGAGTTCACTCTCCTTCGACCCTTTTTCCATTTCAGTCCTCAGTTGTTGCGTTTACAGGGTTTACTGGATTTCCTTTCACCTAAGCTCTGTTTACTTTTGAAAATGCACGTTTTCATTCCATCCCCCTCCCCCCCATACACTTGTTTCCAAGGAAAAGACAAACCACAGAAATAAAAACCTCACAAACCCCTTAACCAGTACTTTGACAGGCTTGCATAGGGGTTTTGAACTCTAACCTCCAGACATTTCCAAAGTTTATTCTTCCAGAAGGTCAAGATGCGTATTTTGAGTCCAAATTCCTGAGGGCTCGAGTGACTAACCTTTAAACATCATCTTCTTGAGAAGTTTCTGCAAGGAGAATTCGATTCAGGCTGAAAGCTAAAACATTTCACTTCCGACCCCAGATTAACTCTGGACACCCGACCGCAGTCTCCCTGTTCATTTTTACTTCCTATTCCACGCCTGACTCCACTCCCACCTGAACACACAGTCGTGCATATAAAGATTTTGTTTACAGCTACGAAGAGCAATTATGAGTTCCCAGCCCCAAAAACCCCATGCACTCTCATCCCCTTCCCCAGCAGAAAACTCGGATTCATCCTTTAAGTCCTAGTTCAAGCACGGGGTCCCCAGGAAAGCTGTCCCTTTTCTCTCAAGTCATGGCACTTTGCCTTAATATATCACACTGTGGCCATTTGTTTAATTTCTGTTTTTCTTCCTGGCTATGAATTCTTCAAGGTCAGAAACTATCTTAACCACCTAGTTCCCCCAGCACCTATTAGAGTTTACCTGGCATATAGTAGGTATTCAATAAATGTGTGAAAGATGAAACAGCAGGGGGTTATTACATGTGAATGAGCCTCATACCTCATTTAAGACTTGGTGGAGCCATCTTATTCAACTAGTCTACTGCTGTGTGACAAAAATCTTTAATACACAGCTGCTTAAAACAACAGGAATCACTGTAACACTTCTCACGGTATCTGAGAGTGAGAAATTCAGGAAATACCTGGCTAGCTATTTGTGGCTCAGGGTCTCTTACTTGGTTGCAGTCTAAGAGCATTTGCAACAGTGTGGGGCTGAAGCAGCTGCGAATTAAGGAGCTAGAGCATGGCTGGGGCTCTTTCTCCAAGTATTCTCAAGGCCTCTCCACGTGGTCTCTTCCAGTGGCCAGTCTGGGTTTCCTCCCAACATGGCAGCTCAGGGCGGTTGGACTGCTTATGTGGAGACTGGAGGTTTCAAGATGAATCATTACTTATAGCCTAGACTTGGAGAGTTATGCATTACCACTTTCACTGTACTCTGCTGGCCAAAACAGTCGTCCAAGCTTGTCTAGTTTCAAGACAAAGGGACACAGACCCCACTTTCCATGAGAGGAGTGTCAAACATTTGAAAACTCATTTTAAAACCACTACATTTTAATGCAATGTGGCTAGAAAATGGGCAACAGTGGGAAAACTGGTGAAATTGAGTAATGTCCAGAATTTAATTAACAGTAATGTGCCAATGCTAATTTCTTAGTTTTGATACATGAGGCGTGGAAATGGAAGATGTTAGGGGAAGCTGGATGATGGGTATATAAAGGCTCTCTGTAATGTCTTTGCGACTTTTCTATAACACCTAAAATTATTGAAAAATAAAAAACTGAAATAAACAGGAATGCTACACACCGCCTTCTGCCCCCTCTGAAAGCTGAGACAGAGTAACTAAACGTAAACAAAGAAGCTCATGTGCATGCAGTTACTAAGTACTGATTCTGGTGGTACTTTCTATTCTGGTCAAGCAGAATCTGCCGTGCCCGCTCCAATTACACTATTCATGACGTTCTGTAATTGTCCACTTAAATGCTCATATCCCCCTTAGGGGATGCCATGTCCCCTGAAGGACCTTTTCTTACTGTTCCTTTTATCCTCGGTGCCTAGCACAGTACTAAAATAATAGAGTGGTTAGAACCATGTGAAAGTGCCAGTTTTGCAGCTCAAAAACAGTTGAATAGGGGCAATGAATCCACAAACAAAACTTGAATGAAATGGACTCTCCTCTTTTTATTCCATGTTTTTGCTCACAGGGAATAACAAAGTCCAACATTCCTGAAGGAGGAACTCTTGCAGAAGAATGAGTATTGACCCACATTTCTCACTGAGAGCTCTTCTAAGACCTTGGAATTCTTACCCATCAGCTTCTTGGGTCCTCTCTAAGTTCTGGTCTCCAGAGCCAGCACCTTTGCTGGGCTGAGAGAGGCTGCCTCACTCTAGTAGGCCAGCAGCCAGAGGCCGAGGGGCCTCCAGATGCAGACATGAACGTGCAGGGTGGGGTCCACGATAGCAGAGTATGCAGGCCCAGCTGGAAGGCAGCCATGGGCGCTGCTGGAGCAGGAGGCTGCAGGAAGTGGAGGAAGGAGGAAGTTATCTTGTTGGCAAGCCCCACCCCTCTTACATTTCCCAAGAGGTCAAGCAGATGTCATCAGATGAATTTTTCCAGACTTGAATGGCAGCTCTAATAGGAGTCTAACAGGAGACGGTGAGGGTCACATTTTTGCCACTTTCTTTAGTCCTTTTCTATCTTTTTTAACCCAAATGTGGGAGCATGAGCAGCTGCCCTGGCATGGTGTTAGGTGGTACGTCCCTCTGCCAGGCCCACATCGGCAAAAAATGATCACCAAAAGGACGAAGGCAATGTGACGAGCAGTTTTGTGCGAGTGCTTGACTTGGTCCAGGACGGGACTGAGACATGGCTTCAGACCATGTGCGGGGAGAGGGTGGGGATGCTGCCTGGTGACCAATAGAGTTCTGCCGCCCACATGACAGCTTCCAAGGAGTTGCTGAGCCAGATCCAAAAATGTGCTGCCTCTCTCTGTGTTTATGAATTACCCTGCCCCGAACAGAACAGCTGGGGCATTTTGTTCTCTTTGACTATGGCTGGGCTTTCCAATTCCTTGTTCTCTGTAGTTTAACACACACAGCAATAAAATAAGAGAGCCATTTTCTGTGGTATTTAGCTAACAATGCAGTCTCTGGCAGCCTCTCCTCTTTCACCAAAGCCGTCCTTGGGAAAAGTTCTCATTCAAACACTCTAGGAGCTGTTTTTAACCAGCGAGTCCAAAGGTTTAGACATTTTAGGGGCAATCTGGTTCTTATTTTAGCTGAAACTAGTTTATTCTCCTCAGAACAAAAGAATGCCAATAATTCAGCCGTCCTTTACACAGCTACATCAGCCAGGGTCTTCCTGGGTTCTGAGAAACAGCCCGGGCAGGCTTCGGGAGATCAGAAACACAGGGAGGTCCTGACAGTCGTGCAAGCCGTCTGTTCTTAATCGGTCTCATTCTTTATTCTATGGGACCGTGCGGCCAGGAAGTACCCCAAGACCCAGGATACCTCATGACTGAGAGAGCCTTTGGGACCAGACGTGACCACAAAGGTGTGAGCCACACTCCAAGAAGAACCAGGCCAGCAGGGCAGAAGGCTTTGCTGTTAAAGACCAGGAATGCAACACTGAATCAAGGCCTACACGCAAATGACTCTTCTTGCACATCATCCCTACAGTCTGTTCTTCTCAAGAGACCAGAGGCACCCAAGAGGGCTGGTAAAACCATACTCAGTGATCAACCTGAGGACACCTACAAAACAGCAGGATACCCCAAGACTCCCAGATCCCATCACATCCCCAATGTGTTTGCCCTTTATAATTATAGCTCAGTCTTTTGGAGGGTCTGGAAAGTCCTTAATTTTCTAGATGAAAGAATTTTTACGGTTCTAAGATGACTCTAGAGAAGATCCACATGAGTCATTTTAGCCTCATGGTCAATGCTTTCCCACTTTTTTCCTCCCCTCCTTTCCCACCCTTCTTTTCTTCTTTCCCTCATTCAGTTGGTCAGCATATACTTATTGAGTATTTAGTCATGTGCCTGCTTATCCTGGGGCACTGGAGGATATAGCAATGTATCTGTCAGAATGGGCTATGTTACACAGCAGTAACAAACAACCCCAAGAACGTAATGTCTTAAAACAATAAAGGCTTATTCTCCACGTGCTTCATACCCATTGTGAATTGCAAAATGATATGTAAAAGCAGGAAAATGAAGAGGATGGATGGATGGATGGATTATATGCTATATCCCAATAAACTGTCAACTCCTCTGCTCACACTATCTCTTTTCACTTTCACAACAGCCACACAAGATGGGAAACTGAGCTCAGAGAAAAATTAGTAACTAACTCCAGCTGAGATCTGCCACACAGTAGATGCTCTATGAACATCAGCTGCTATTATTATCATTGTTAGTATTATTATTACCGAAAAGGAGGGAGAGGTGTTGGGGGCACTATATTCCAGGTGGAAGAGTATGTTCAAAGCAGGGAGGAGACCCCAAGTTAGGAGTGCTCTAAAAATAGGAAAGAGATGCCCTTAGGCAGAGAGACTTCAACCGGGACTCCTTTGAGACGAATGAGTATCATGACCCACTCTTCAGAAACATGTACATACACACAAAAGTTGTACAGATATTCAGATTTGCAGACACACAAAAGCCCACCCATGGACTCCAGCATAATAAATAGCAGTGGTGACCATGTAATGCTCACTGTGTACTAGGCTCTAGTCTAAACACGTCACACAAATTATTTCATTTAACCTTTAGTGCAACCCTGGGAGGTAACTACCATTATTATTTCCTCCTTTATAAACAAGGACACAGACAATGAGGAGTTAAACAGCTTGCCAGAGGTCACACCAAAGTGGCTGGCTCTAGAGAAAGCACACCCACCATTTGCATCCTGCTGCCTCTCAAGACTCCAGCCCCAGGGGGTACTGACCTCCCCACCTGCATCCAAAGGAGAAACTTGTTCTTTCAAGAGCAAAACCTTTGACCAGTCAAGAGCATGGGCCACCTGTTCCGCTAACTGACACCTGCAGACGAGGCCTTTCCCAGCATGACTGTGAAAGGAAAAACCACTTGATTCGACGGCCATCCTAGTTGAGAAATAACCAGTTCCACAGGTGATCCTGAAACCCATGCAACCCTTGAAAATAATGAGCTTCCCTTCCTCTGGCAGAAACTCCCTCCCCACCAGTCTCCTCCTTGCCCTTTACTGGTGAGTATGCAAAAAGCCCTTTTCCACCTCGAGGTATCAGAGGGATTGATGGATTGAGCTGTTGCCCACAACATCCCTTCAAGGATGCACCAACCCTACTCCATGAAGCCCAGCAGGGTAACAGCGTAACAGAGAGGAGAGGATGGCCAAGAGCTATGGGAAGGTCTCCACTAGCAGAGACAGGTAGCACACCCACAAGTAATTACACACATTCATTGGAGAGCTGGTAAGCAAATCAATGTCATCGATGATTTATTCCCTAATTTGCTTTGAGTATGCACCTCATAAATCAATAATAGAAAATGGCATTAAAGTATTGGTGTTAACTGTCAGCAAAAGGCAGCGTACCGATCCTTTTAATTAAAAGAATGTGTGTGGTGAATATGTCCATGTGTTATATTAGATATGGTACATTTTTAAATTGCCTTTTCACATCAAAAGAAACACCAGAAGTTTGGAAGAGGACGAAGAACTGTAAATTCACAGTGAGCAGCATCCTGGCGTCCCGGCGTTCCAGGGTGATGTATGGTGATCCGCGAAGCCTCATCACGGGCAGCCTGCGACTGCGGATAATGTTCCCTGGTTCCAGGCCAGGCTACATGAAGCCAGGAAAAGAGCCACGGCTGACACTCCATCAGAAGGACACAGAACACAGGGAGATGTGGCATCATATCTTTTGGGTACGAGGTAAAACTGATTCTATCTTTCCTAAGGAGGTCTGTGTGGACTATGGAAATTACGTGTTTATCCAAAACTAAGACAGTCAAGGACAGTAACGCTGTCCCCCTCCTCCAAAGTTCTGAGGACCAGATGACATCTTTAGTCAAAAAATCAACAAAGATTTAATACGAAACGCCGTGCGATTTGCCTGGGTGCGGAAGACAAGAAGCCGTTGCACGATAGCATGAATTTCCGTTTCAGTCTTGACTGAAAACACTGGTCACTACAATGAATGGCACAGGGAGGAAACACGCTTTTACACTTGGTCTTACCCAAAGGCCAAAAAATAATAAGAGAGGCACCTGCTCCTTGTGTGTAAGGACACCCACACCTCAAGGAAAATATAGACTGTTAGCCATTCAATGCTTTAGCCGAAAAGCGACGAGGCGTCCCCGCAGCAGCAGCTGTGGGCCAGAGCCGTGGAGGCTGACAAGACACGAGACTAGGCTCTGAGTCAGGCAGATACGGGCTGAAATCCTGGCTCCACTAACTGCCTGCTGTGTGCGCTGGACAGGAGCACCTCAGTCTCCCAGCGCTTCCATGTTTGCATCTGTCGAAGGGGCAGAAGAATTCCTCTCGCTCACGGGGGGGTTGCCGGCGATGCGCGTACACAACTGGCAGAGTGCCTTGCCCCATGGTAACGCTCCGTACATGGTCAGGAGCAAAATAAAATACAGCAAAGCAAGTGCACAAAAACCAGAGGTGGGAGACAGGGTAGAGAGAAGAGATGCATAACACAAAACCCTGCAGTGACGTAATGAGTGGTGCACATGCCTGAGGGTAGAGAAATCTCCTGAGGCTGTGCAGCTGGAAGAAGGGGGAAAGAGGCCGGGGGAGGGAACAAAACCCAAGTCAAGAGCTGCATGGTCTGGGGGCAGTCCCTTCCCATCCTGAGCTTCAATTCTTAGGCAATAAAATGGGAGCTGTGGGCTGGATGATCTCTGGGTCTTGTGTCAGAAGAGATGTTGTGTTCGGTTTCTTTGCTCCTCGGTGGTTCTAAAATGCGGGCCCTGATGAGTAGCTAACGACCAGGTTCCATTCCGTGTGTGCCCACACGCCTGCGAGGGCACCGTGTGCTGTTGAGGATGCCAAGAAGAGACAGGCCAGGCAAGGTCCTCTTAAGCACCTGCTCCACCTCTGCTCTCTCCTAATTCTACACTCTTTTCTCCGCCCGCAGTGTCCTTTTCACCCTCGATCTCCTTCTCGCTGCAGAAACTCTTCCATGTTTCTTTCAAGGTCTGAAGAGAACAGCATCCTTTCCGGAAGTCATTTATGCTTCTCTCAGATGGATGCAGTCTGTCCCTAATGCCCCTGCAGCATGCTGGGCTCCTCTGCTGCCATCCACTGGGTTTTGTGTTACAGCCTCTGCCTGGATGTCTCCTTGAGAGTCAAGGCTTATTCATCCGACTGCCTGCTCCAAGGCCACCTGGGAGCGCATGACACCCCCCTTGCAAGTTAAGGGCTTTGGCTAAGACAACCTGGCTCCATCATGCCTACCTGGGTGAGCTTGGGCAAGTTAATTCCTCATGGGGTGCCTCCTCTATAAAACGGAGATGACAGTACTGCCAGCACTCCCAGTTTGGATCAGATGCCCTGCCTACACTTTCATGCCGCCCTGTGGCACACACATCACAAATGTAGTTAAGCCACTAATTAGGTAATACATGCTCTAATGTAGGTCTTCTCTGTTAGAATACAAGCTCCCTAGAGGTGGAGACCACATCTGCATTATTCACTGCTTCCTTTCCACATTGGTTGAATGAGTGAAGGGATGAACGAGTGAACGAACATATGTTCAAAGGAATTATATATCTGTCACACTCTTCTACTAGGCGGTCAGTCTCCTGAAGAAAGATTGCATTTTCCCAACTTGATGTCCCTCATGGTGCCAAACATGAAATAGGCGTTGAACTTGAAGCAGAACTGAATTAAAGAGCCACCTCTGTGAAGGGCAGGTAAGCTCTGGGGAGCAGTGAGAACTCTCCCTATAAATTCCCCGTGTCCTTCTGAAGAAGACCAGTTGTTTCCCTGCTGCTTTTGTCTCAGCTTCTCCACCTGTGAAAGCAGAGTAATTGGCCCATGACGTGCAAACACTACATCACCAGACCTCAGGCTGCCAGCTCAGAACCCAGGGCAAACCTCGTCCAGTTCCCATGACCTCATCAAATGAAATCCTGGGGCAGGGTGGGTCCTGGGGCAGGGTGGGTCCTGGGGCAGGGTGGGCCCCACCCACAGCAGACACCAGAGTAGGGCTGCCCTTGCTTACTCAACAGTATTGCACGTCTCAGCCATGCTCATAGGGTTTTATAAGCGATGTTTGTGTTGACTGATACCATAGGCCACTGCTTCAAGTAAACCCACTTCAGACACACTGAATCTGAGAACCTGAAATTCAAGTACACGGATAAATTTTTTTTTTTAATTTTGAACCTGCCATATCTAAACATGTGGAAGTAAGTTGGTATTTATTATTCTCTCATATAACTGTATAAAGCAATGAACCTAAGACCTGCAAAAAGTTCTAAATATCATCTATATATTCAAAGCTAAAAACATCTCCTTGTAGATACATTTTCATTGAAACACACATTCATTATCCACTCTATATCAAATACGGTGCTATGTGCGCCAAGGAGTACAAATACAAACATAAACATGAAACAGACTCAACTCCCAGGGATCTTACTGACGATCAGAGGGTGTGGTATCAAATAATAACTCATAGCAATTAAAGTGTCTTTGGATGCAAGTAACAGAAAATGCTAATTCGTACTGACGTCAATAATTTGGAAACTCAGCGGCAAGGTCAGAGGTGGGGTCGCTTTTAGAACCGGGTGAGTTTGTGGCTCACAATAACATCAGGAACCCAAAGCCTTTCCATCTCCCTTCTCTGCATTTTCAGTGCTGCCTCCTTCCTCGTTTAGGAAGTTACTTAGTTCCGCTGCAGGAACTCTGGCCTACCTGCCTTATTTACCAGAGAGGTACGTGTTCTGGAATTTCCAAAGACAGAAGTATTTGTTCCTACAGGGTAAGTTAGGAGACTTCATGTATAATTATCTATACGGAGTTCTAAATACGCACATTCATACAGGTAGTAACAAATGACTTTCTGGCTGGGATCAAGTCCAAAATTCTAGCTTTTCATGCAATAGTTACAAGCAAACAATCTGTATATGATCATTAAAAATACCACATTTTTAAAAAGTCTTCTAAGATCTTTGTGCTATTTCCAGCTATGGTGTTTAACAGCAACCCTCAGGGCTTTTATCAGCTTCTACCATGATATGTCAACATTTACTCGGCGTTATAAAGTGAGACTGGAGAATGAAGCAGTGGACAGAGAGAGAGAGGCCCTGGCAGGGGGAGAAAAAGAGGATGCTTTTTTTTATACATACAATAGAGACAGCCTCTCAGCTAAGGTGAGATATTTGAGCAGACTTGGGTGAGACAAGGGAGGGAACCCAGTAGTCATCAGGGTGAAGAACATTCCAGAATAAGAGAATAGGAAGCACAAAGTCCCTGAGACAGGAGAAGGCTTCATCTGTTTAAGGAACCATGAGAAGGTCAAGAGAGCAGAACAGAAGTGAGGGGCTAGAAGGATGGTGGGAGGTGAGGTCAGCGGTCCGAGCATGCCGATGAGGGTCTGTAGGTGGTAGAGCATTTACGATGCCCCTCAAACCAGCCTCACTGACTTCCATTTAGGGAGAGGACGCATCAACAAAGGCCAGCACACAACGTCCACACGCACGGGTGCTTGGCACGAACACAAGGCAGACATCAGGGAGACACAACAGACAACATCTGAGAGATGCCATGTGATGTAGCAGTTACAGGACTAGACTAGAGAGTCAGAAAGGCCTGTGACAGGACCCAGGCTCTGTCAAGTACTCTGCTGTCACATACTTTGTTCCCGGGCAAATGACATAAGCACAATGAGTCTCAGTTGTTTCATCTTGAAGTGTGATTGTCATACCTATACACACTGCTGTGAGGACTAAGAGAGATAATGCACGGAACGCAATTAAAACAGTGCCTGGCATGTAGCAGGTGTTCAATTAAAGCTTGCCGTTGCTGGAGTTCCCATTATGGCGCAGTGGAAACAAATCTGACTAGGAACCATGAGGTTGCAGGTTTGATCCCTGGCCTTGCTCAGTGGGTTAAGGATCCGGCATTGCTGTGAGCTGCGGTGTAGGTTGCAGACATGGCTCGGATCCCGTGTTGCTGTGGCTGTCGTGTAGGCCGGCAGCTGTAGCTCTGATTAGACCCCTAGCCTGGGAACCTCCACATGCCATGGGTGTGGCCCTAAAACAACAAAAGGCAAAAAATAAAATAAATAAAATAAAATAATAAAGCTCCCCTTTCCTATGACCACCGTAACTCCAGTGTGTTCATTCAGCAGAGCAGATGCCCTCCCTAGCTTAGGCTCTTCCCAAGTCAGGCTAACTATTCAAAACTGAAGGGGGTCCTCCTAAAGCATAAACCACTTGCACCTGCAGAAACAGTACTGTTGTCCCTAGTGGAAGCCTGGCAGCTGCACAAGGTGGCTGAGAAGCTGGCATCCTCGGTGAATGAGCAGAGGGCAGCCCGCCGAGGCTGGGGAGCAGGGGGAAGCACAGGGCACCTCTCTGACGCCCTACCACACTCCCTGGGATTCCACACCTGATAAGCTCGCGGGGCGCCCTCTCAGCTGCCCAAGTGCATTTTCCCTGCGTCTTCTCCACAGAGACAAATCTGATTCATCCAGACTATGCACCCAGGCCTGTGGTTTGGGCCATGGCAGAGGTCAAAGGAGCAGGGAGCTCCCGTAAGGCTGGGGATAGATGTGGGAGACTTGGGCGTAGGAGACCAAGGCTGCCCGCCTGCAAATCGTTGCCTCCTTCCTCTGTCTCTGATAGGGGGCCCATTTGTCTTTCTTAAACTCAGTCCAAAGAGCTTCACCTTGGGTGGGGGAAGATGGCTGTGGACTGGAGCCAGTGGCGTAACAGGCGGGAGGTGGGGGAGGATGGGCCAGGCATGTAAGATACAGAAAAGGTGCTTCGGGGTGACTGTTTCATGTTGGGGCAACACAGAAGCGTAGAAAGCTATCTTGTTCTGCCTCCTGTCCCAGGCACTTCCCACTGACCAAAGCAGGAGAAAGCAACATACTGCACTGCTGTTGCACTGTACGGTCTAAAAGCACATCTCTTGGGCAGTTTTTTAATTAAAACTTTATTGGGAATCTCCCCAGCCAGGACTCCTACTCCAGCTATAAAAAGGCTCAGCCCTCACTTGGTCCCAAGCCAACCTTGACTGCTGGTGGTTTCCTTATAATGCACTGAAAGAAATCCCTGAGCCCCCCTGTGACAGGCCGGCACAGGGCTGGGCAGCAGAGGACAAAGGGGCAGAAGACTGAGCCTCCATTTTCACATCTCACAGTCTAGCCCCACCCCACCCCCCATGTACACGCGCCCTCTCAGGCCAATGAGCTTCTTATTAAGCTCTGGGTTTCATCCCAGCACTACCACTTCCCAGCTGTATGACCTCAGGCAGGAAAGGCATTCTCTTAGAAACTGTTTTCTCGGTTACAAAATGGGAATAAGGACTCCGGCCCTGCCCACCTCAGCATGGTAGCTGTGAATCCTTGAGACAATGGTCACAGAAGATTTGGAGGAAATGAAACATTATATAAAACTCAGACACCAAAAAGGGCCTGAAATTCCCCGACTGGCATAAACAGCAAAACTGAGGGGCTTCAGGCATGATAGGGTGCCCCTCCCCAGAAGGCATCAAGGGTAGGATTCTACCAGGACACAGGGTCCTTATCAGATTTATTGCAATGCTGATTAAATTCCTTGGCCTGACCACATGTAAGGAACTAAAACACCATTCAGAACCAAAGCAAGTAACCCCCAAACACCTACACAACTTCCTTCCCATCTCTCAAGTGACTTGTTTTTACTGGAACCTAATTTCCTCTTTCTGTCCGGGAAACTCTGTTTACAAAAATCTGGCTCTGTAAGGAAAGCCAGAAAGAATGCTCTTCCCACCAACCAACCCTGGAATGTCACCAGGTTACCCTTCTAACCTGAACCAAAATAGGCCATGACTCACCATCTGTGCATGGGGGGGGGGGGGCAATTCTCCATTTATTTTCCCAGGAGAGCACATCCTGCATGATTATCAGTAAAGAGCAAGCTGTAGGGATGCCTCTCTGGCCAAAAAAAAAAAAAAAAGGAAAAAAAATTTATTTTAGGAAAGCCCTCCTCACCACACTTAGAATACCCACAGTCCCCTGCAGGCAGTTCTGTACCAGCTTCTCCTTGGCTAGCCCCTGAGCTCTCTCCCCGCCGCGTCTGCTCATCCAAGCCCAACTTGCCTTCAATGCCTACCCCTTCACCTCAAGCCGACAAATTCCTGGCTCTGTGACCCTAGACACAGCTCTGCAAGTTTCAGTTTCTTGACCTGCAGTAATGGAAGTAACGGACTATAGTGACAGCACTTTGTAATTGTCACATTTTTCTTTTTCAGCCACACCCATGGCAATGCCAGATCCTTAACCCACTGCGCCACAGCAGGGAACTGCTGTATTCACCACATATTAGTTCACTTCATCCTACAAAGAAGCCAAAAGGGGGAAGCTCTTACTCTTTTCATCTTGCAGATGAAGACACTGAGTCGTCACCTGAAGGTAAGTGATTTGCCCAAGGTCATACACAAGGGGCAGAGCCAGGATGGAAAGCCAGGCGGTCTAGCCCATGCTTTAACTGATACACGATAGCCAGCTACCCAATTCACCAGCACGTTTTGAGGGTTAAAAGAGAACTGGAAAATGGGAAGCATGTAATAAAACGTTATCACCTGATGACAACAAAGTACCTGTTACCTGTTCTCGTGCTTGGTTCATAGCAATCCTTCTAATTACATTAGTTCCCTCCCCTCCTCTGTCTTTCCAAAGCAGCCCTCCTGCCATGACCCCCCAACGGGGAGCCCAGAACACGCCATATGACGGTCACTCCTGAGAGGGTTTTATAGTGCTCATAAAATTTTCCAGGAAATGGAGTCTTCTGAGTAATGTGAATCCTTGAGGTGGGATCTGGCATTTTTCTAGATGGTACTTTAGTTCAAAGGTGTTCAGCCATGGGCACAAGGGTCATCAGTGCAACAGAGCTTCTGTAACAGCTTCCAAGAAACCATGACTCCTGGTGGGAAAGCAGGGTTGTTATTTTCCACGGAGGGACTCCCAACAGAGTAACATCCTTGCCCGTCCCCGTCAGGCTCTCCAGCCTCACTTCTCGCCAAGGAAGAGGACAGGTCTCCCTAATGATGCGACCGAGAGAAGAAACTGCGTGTGCTCCCCTCAGGCTCTTAGGATTCCTTTTCCTGACCTGCCTGCAGAGAGAACACGTTCTGGGCTCCTGGCATCTGGGGAAAGAAGGCTGTAGCTGTCCAACTGCGCCAGTGACTGCGAGGATTAGCATCTAATCACTGGAGTACCGCGCACCTGCTGTCTCTGTGTCTAAGCAGAGCCAGTCCCGGTTTTATCAGCAATAAAAACGTGTGCTGCTCTCTGGTGTAGACTTTAGGGCTGTTCTCCAAGTATTCTCTTTCCTCTGCGTTCTGGGCAGAGGCTTGGAGGACACGTCAGGAATCTCTTGTGATCGGCCAGGTCATATGACTGTTTGTGGCTAATATCTTTGGAAGTGACATGTTAGGTGTGAGACAAGTTTGTTTTTTTATTTTTCGTGGCCCCACAGCATATGGAGCTCCCAGGCCAGGGATCAGATCCCAGCAGCAGTCGCGACCTAAGCCGCAGCTGTGGCAACGCCAGGCTAGGAATTGAACCTGATTCACAGCACTCCCAAGACACCACAGACCTTTCTGCGCCACAGAGGGAGCTCCAGGATAAGTATTTAAAAGTCAGTGCAGACTCTGGTTTCTGGTCTGACATGTAAGGAACTTAGAAGCCTTCAGTCTATCTCTATCCTAACAATAAAGAAACATCTGAACAAACTAAAAAAATCAACAACTCTTCTTAGATCTGTCAGAGAAGTGAAGTCATGGGGCAAAGTGCTGCTTCCAAAATCAGAGAGACACAGGTGGATACAGAGACTCAAAATTTGCAGAGGCAGAAACTTCCAAGGGAAACGGCACCGGGTGGGAAAACCTAAACTGGGACGGAGGAACTGCTGGTTGTCAGCATAACCAGCCCTGAGAGAAGAAAACGCCACGGGAACTCAGTCATAGCAGGGGTTCACTCTTCTGTGAGTTTCAGCTCCAGGAACTCGGCTGGGTTCTCCCCGGGAACACTGGAGAACATTTCATGCTTCCAGCAAGGGGAGGGAAAAAGGAACCACTGAGAATACCGGAGCATTTATTCTCAGCAAGGTCTGCCCTTGGGGAAAACCACTTACCAGAGCCTAAGCTGCTCTGGTTAGAGCAAAGCCTAGCCTACCCCGGACGGACGCGGGAAGACTCAAGCCCCGCCCCCTCTGGCCAACCAGGGGAAAACATTTGAGGGGTACAGGTGAGGTCCACAGTCCAGGACACAAGCTCACCAGCAGACTGGGACTTAGCGTGAAGATTAGAGAATGACTCCTCTCCCCCCTCCCGGCCCTGCCCGACCTCACTAAAGGCCTATTTACCGTAGTTCCTTTCACCTAGAATATCATGTCTGCATTTCAACAGAAAATTATAAGACATTCCAAAAGGCAAAACATAGTTTGAATAGAGTGAACAAGCATCAGAACCAGAGCAAGGGAGAAGCTTAAGATTGGATTAAGATGGCGGAATAGAAGGACTGGAGTTCAACTTCTCTCCCAAATAACAGCAGAAATACAACCAAATGCCGAGCAACCTTCAACCAAATGGACTGTAAACTTCCAAAAAAGATACTCTGCTCCAGAAGACACAGCGGAGACCACATCAAGAGGTAGGAGGGGCGACTACGCGATAGAAGCAACCCCATACCTCCCGGGTGGGAAGCCCCACAGACTGGAAAGTAACTGTATCACAGAGACTCAGCTACAGGACTGAGAGTTCTGAGCCTCACGTCAAAACCCCACGCCTGGGGATCGGGCACAGGGAGAAAGAGCCCACGGAGCATCTGGCATTGAAGGCCAGCGGGGCTTGTGTGCAGGAGCTCCATAGGACTGGGGGAAACAGAGACCCCGCTCTTGAAAGGCACACACAGACTTTCACGTGCACTGGGTCCCAGGGCAAAGCGGTCTCCAGAGGAATCTGGGTGGAACCTGACTGCAATTCCTGGAGGATCTCCTGGGAAAACAGGGGTGACTGTGCCTTGTTGTGGGGCAAGAGCATTGGAGGTGAAGCTCTCGGGGACACTCAGCAGCCTGCATTTCTCTGGAGGTGGCCATTTCTGGGAAAACCTGGTCCCTCCAATCAGTGCTGAGAAGCCCCAGGCCAAACAACAATTCAGGTCGGATCTCAGCCCTCCCATCAGTAAACAGGCTGCCTAAAGACCCCTCAGGCACACAGCCGGCCTCTAATCTCATCCAGAGACAAAGCCCCATCCATCAGAGGGAGAGGAATCAACCCCTCCTACCAGTGAGCAGGTATCACTCCCTCCCATCAGGAAGCCTACAGCAAGCCCCCTCCATACCAACTTTAGCCACAGGGGAGGCAAACACCTGAACCAAGAGAGGCTACAACTCTATTGTAGACACAAAGGTCACCATACCAAAAACCTACAAAAATGAAAAGACAGAAAACTCTAACTCAGATAAGGGAGAAAGAGAAAAGCCCAGAAAAACAGCTCAGTGATGAGGAGATTATCAGCCTCCCAGAAAGAGACTTTAGACTGTTGATGCTGAAGATGATGCAAGGCATTGGAAATAGACTGGAGGCAAAGACTGATCATTTACAGCAAACACTGAGCAAAGAAATACAAGCTGTAAAAATTAAACAAGAAGAGATGCAAAATACAATCACTGAAATAAAAAATTCCTTAGAAGCAGCCAACAGTAGAATACAGGAGGCAGAAGAACGAATCAGTGAGGTGGAGGACAGATTAGTGGAAATCACTAATGCAGAAAAGAGATAAAAGATTGAAAGGAAATGAGCAGAATCTCAGAGAACTCTGGGATAATGTTAAACGCACCAACATCTGTATTATAGGGGTGCCAGAGGGAGAAGAGAGAGAGAAGGGGACAGAAAAAATATTCGAGGAGATTATAGCCGAAAACTTTCCTAATATGGGAAAGGAACCACTCACTCAAATCCAGGAAGCGCAACGAGTACCATATAAAATAAACCCAAGGAGGAAC